>JAPSES010000211.1:1997513-2029730 GCA_029822895.1 Maxillicosta whitleyi
TTTACAAAATGAGCAATAAAGCTCGCTCTAAAAAAAAAAATCACTTGTCCGTTTGGACAAGCTTCTGGACAAGTCTGTTTGTCCGGGAAGTTTTATTTCCTTGCCCCGGATGATCGGACTATGGACAATGTCAAGCCCTGCTTTTGGAATTGATGTTGTTTGAAAGATGTCAGATTTTAATGGTAACCATTAACCCCAAAGGGTGCACATTGTTTTAAGCATAGTCTGTATTAACAAAGTGGAAACAACTAAGAATAATAAATGTACACTTCTTTTACACTACAAAGACACATATTTACATTTTACTCAATTGTAGCTGTTTCACATGAGAATGGGTATTTCACAAGTATTGTATTTAATGCAAAGGTTTACTGTTCAGGGACCTAGTACCGTTTAAACACCATGGTCTACTGAGAGATGAAAATATCTTTAGTGGATGACTATGAGGCCACCATATGGACAGGCAGATTTTAACTGAGGGATTATTTGATCTGGAAATTGTGTTCCTTCTGGCTTTTGTGGATTACCCCTGTGGGTTCTGTTTGTTTATTTCCTTATTTACAAATTGGAACAAAAGAAGAAGCTAACATTTTAAAATGTGAGTAGGATCTTTATTTAGGCTATTTTATGAAGCTGGACATATCAGTGACTGAGCTTTTTCAAGATGGCCAAACTATTATTCCTTCGAATGAACACTCCTCATTCCCACTCAAAAGTGGAATTATTAACCATTTAATGTTTTTGCCCTCAGATACTGCAGATCTTCTCATAATCCAATTTTTCAATTAGTTTTACGAGAATAGATTTTTTTTTTTGTCTTTGTAGCTCTGTCATCAATTTCTCCTCACATTACTTTGCAATCAAATTTTTATTTAAATGTGATTTCAAATGTCTTTGTAACTTCTCTTAACTAGGGTGCTGCTGGTGAGGATGGTCGCCCAGGACCCCCTGGCCCTCAGGGGGCCCGTGGACAGCCTGGTGTCATGGGATTCCCTGGACCCAAAGGAGCAACTGTAAGCAATGACAAATGAAATGTGAAAAGTGAATGATTACAATACTTATGAGATATGTTAGGAAATGTGTATCAAGATTAGTATAACAATAATGGGTCAGTAAATATGCTTTGTTTTTCCTTTGTCTGTTCAATATCATCTGAAGTATTGAAGAACATTTTCCTGTCATTGGACTGCTGTACCTGAGCTTTTAAAAATAGGTGAACGTCCACCTGAATCAGCGGTGCACCCTGGATCTAACATCCATTTCGTTATTTTTTTGATTAGGGGGAGGGTGGCAAGTCTGGTGAGAAGGGACTGGCAGGAGCGCCTGGTCTGAGAGTAAGTGACACTGTTTTTGCTTTTAGTAACTTATTAAAATAGAGTGTAAATGTGTCATAATGTTGTTACACTTCTTATACTATTTGATATTATATATATTAGTATTAGGCATATCAAAAATGGTAGTTTTGGTCTTTGAATGGAAGCAAAGACTGAAACCAGTGCATGTGATGTAAAGAATGATCGCATCATTACAAATGACAATGGACCTTTTTAAGCAGCGATGCATATATGCAAACACATGCATATATATATATATATATATATATATATATGCATGTGTTTGTATGCATGTGTATAAATACTTTGTATCTATTGATATAGTACAATATTTGCAATAATAATATTATGTTGCATATTTTAATTTTTAAATGGTATTATTGGATTTTGCAATTGAAGGAAGCCCTATTTTATAATAAATCAGTTTCATTCATGGTGACGTTTTCATAATCATTGTTGTAAAAATCTTTAGTTTGTGCCTCATGATGATCTACTCTTATTTTCTGCAGTTCATTTTCCACATGAAAAGGATGCAAAAAAAAAAAAAAACCTCAATTATAGCTATTAGATGTCTATCTAGTAAACAGCATCACCCTTGGCTTTGCTATTTATATCTATCTGTTTGTGTCACCCACCCACCCCCCCTCCTCACCCCCCAAGGGTTTGCCTGGAAAAGATGGAGAAACCGGTGCTGCTGGACCCCCCGGCCCTGCTGTATGTATCTTTATCTCTTCATCCCACTCCTTATAGCTTCAACACTGATATTATCTTTCCTTTTTTCTCTGTCTGCTCTTAAATGCAACCTTCGGTATCTTCATTTCCCAGACTGCCTTTGCACTACTGTTGATTTGTCTGGGAAAAAAGTCCTTGACATAATTGTCTGGACATAGAAAGATGGCATCTTTGACTTGTAGACTTTGAGCTTATGTTAAATTTGTGTTTAGTTTGAAAATGAAGCCTTAACATCACAAAATAAGATGTGTAAAAAGTCAGCCATACCACTATATGTGCAGAATCATAAATGGCATATTTTTTCTACATTATGAAAATTCTGTATGAAACTCCTGGCAGTGTGTTCATGATTGGAGTTGATAGTAATTATTAATTATTTACACAGGGTCCTGCTGGAGAGAGAGGAGAACAAGGACAGCCTGGTCCCTCAGGCTTCCAGGTGAGAATGCCTATTAAAACTCAGAATGTGTAAGGATAGCTGTATTTCTTGTGGTTTTTAAAAAGGGTGTCGCAATGATAGTACTATTGATAGGACTATTTTTCCAGCTTCATATTTGCAAAAGTAGTAACACTCTCAGTTTATCCTTGATAGCAGAGCATGACAAAATAAAAGTGTTCATGCATCATTACTTATTTTTAGCCAAATGAAAATATATTTTATTTTCTTTGCTGTATGTTTTCATTGCATCTTCTTTGTTTCTTCTTGGACATAGGGTCTGCCTGGACCCCCTGGCCCCCCTGGTGAGGGAGGCAAACCTGGAGACCAGGTAAGTACACTTTTGGCCAGAATACTAACAGTATGCTGCCATTTTGTTGATATTTTAGTTCTGAGGGAAATAGCTTTTACAATGTGCAGGATGCTATTATCCAAATTACTTGACAGTACCTAACCTGCAGTTATCTACTGGAAGCTTTCATTCACTGATCCACCAATTTATTGACGCAGGCCATTTAATTCAAACTTTGAATGAATTTAAACTGAGTTCCACAGTGCTATTTCAAAGGCGTTTTACTGTTAAATTGCAGCTATTTTTTTCACAGCTCTGGTTCTATTCAGATTATTTTTCTTATCACTTTAGCCACCTTGGTTCCTGTTTTACAATTGTTGATACCTTGGTCTGCATTTGCAGGTATCTTTGATCTGAACTCTTTTTTTTTTTAAGGGTGTTCCTGGAGAAGCTGGAGCTGCTGGTGCTACTGGACCCAGAGTAAGTAGACATGCCTTTTTTTTTGTATTCACTAGTCTGAAGCTGTCACACATGCAATGATTGACATTGTGTTTCTGTGCAGGGAGAGCGTGGTTTCCCAGGAGAGAGAGGAGCTGCTGGCCCTCAGGGTCTGCAGGGACCCAGAGGCCTGCCTGGAACTCCTGGAACTGACGGACCCAAGGTGAGTCCAATATGTGGTCCAAACCCAGTGTAACGGATATTGGTTATTTGATTATTCTATCAAACTGAAATGGTGAAAATGCGAGCACTTTGACCGTTAGTCTTAAGAATACAGATGAAACTTTATTACGTACTTTAAGTTAAGTTAAATTAATCTCGGGGCACCACCTGAATTAAAGGTAATCAGGAACCTCTCATATGATATAAAATCACAAATCTCATAAATCTGAAGGGCTACACTTTTATGATTGTGAGTTCATTCTGCGGTACAGAGAACTCAAAGTAAACCAGTACACAAAATAAGAGAGGGGAAACAATACTTTATAAAAGTATAACATTTATTGACTAACTATGACACATACAACACAGAACAAAGGACAAAGAAGAGATTATACAGAAGTGATGAGAGAGAAAAGTTTAACTGGATCAGACTAACATTGTTTTTAACTTAGTTAAGCCAACTCTGGGCACAGTCGAAAACCAGGTATCTTACTTAGATGGCATGGAGACGTTGTGGGTCTGTTCACACACGTTGAAGTCGTCTGTTGGTTGCGGGGCAACGAGATGCTGAAGTGGAGCTTCGAGGGCTGGAGCACAGCAGCACAGAGCCAAGTTGGATGCAATGGGCAAGGCATCTCTGGAAGAACGGTCATCCTGCCATCACAAGAGAAGAGCAAAGCTCTGGAAACTTGAAAAAGAAGACTCAGGAAGAAGAGAAAGAAGAAGAGGACATCCAGAGCCGAAGCTCTGGAGGCAGAAAAACTTGGGAGCCTTTTGAAGAAGAACTCTGCGACTCGACGCTGACCTGCTCTGCTCTGCTCCGGAAACTTTCTCTGGTCCTTTTGTACTAGGACCCTCTTGAGCTTGTGGGTGTTAGTTCTTTGTCTCTTTTGGCGCTCATCCATCCCATCTTATCTCATTTGCATATAGGAGTATGCCATCCTTTGGAGGTCCAGAGATGATGTCTCCACTCTAAGTTACCTGATCTCGACTTTCTTTGATTAAATGTTACTCCTATCTATGTCAGTTGTGATTCAACCAAACACAATGATTATGTGACATGGCCTAAGTCATAATAACATGATTATGTCAATGTTTCATTCATACACACATGAAAATGGTACCAATGAAGAAACAAATGTTATATTCTATATGAATTCACATAAGGAATATTCAGTCACATGATTTTAAGACATTTATGTAAAACACACACATTCACAAATGAAACAAGAGAAACAATAGAGTTATTTGTGTTAAGTTTGAGCATGCATTCTCTTTGTGCCTTCTCATCACATTCTTGGGAGATGTGTGGAGGAAGAGGCTGTAAATTTTGGAGTTTCTGATAACGTCAGGGTAAACAAGAAACTGCGATATGTCATTATAAATGTCAATGAAGGAAAACTCTAGATGGTGTCGTCTTCTGCTTGACCTCGGATCGTCCAATCAGAACAAGTAAAGGTCAAGAAGGTCACTGTTTTTCCGTTCGTGTGGCACCTATCTGTCTGTATCATTCTGTACCAACCTCCTAGCTCATACCTCACCAGGCTACACCAGGAACAGGGCTTCTAGCAGTTAGGTTATGATTCATTTAGAGTAAGAGTTTTCACATCTTCACTTGTTGTTGGAAGATATTGGTTTGCTGAAAATGTTACTTATGACACTGGCAGATATGTTTTTTGCAAGTACCATTATTTACAGCAGTGCAACATAAACAATCCAATGTGAGTGTTGTTTAGGTGTAGTTTGTGGTGTGCTTGGTGCAGTGATGGCCATATTCTCACCCAAAGAAATTAAATAATTGAGGTAGTAATTGAGTTTGTCGGTTTTGGAACAAATTAATGAATAGGTAAATTCTTATATTCCCTTATTACACTATTATGCATTGGAATAGAATACAACACAGCCCGACCAAAAAAGTCGCTCACTCTAATATCTTGTGTTTTTTAGGTTACCTTGACTTTGATTATGATACACATTTGCTGAGACATTATTTTGTTAAGTGTATGCAATGTCACAACAAAAAAGTCCCATAATATTGCTGAGCCTTGACCTGGCCATCTGAATCAACCCCAGATCATAACATTGTCTCCACAAGTTTGTACTGTAGACACTAGGTATGATGGGTAACGTGTTCATTGGCCTCTCTTCTCTCCCTAATGCCTCCATCACTCTGGAACAGGGTCAATCTGGCCTCATCAGACTACATGACCTTTTTCAATTCAAACACAGTTCAATCTTTATCAAAATGGTGGTTGTTAAAGATGCAAGAAGCTACTCATTGTATGAGCTGTAGTGAGTAGTTTCTCATATTAATCACTTCAGTAATTATCCAATGGAAAGCTATATGATACTGAGGATACTGAGAAAATTACAGAGCACAAACACAGACACTTAACCCTATGGAGCGACTGGAGGCAAAATGATGGACGAGAGTCACGCGTTGTTAAGTTGAAACATCATATGTCATGTACCGTGTAACTCGAGGACCTCCTGTAGTTCATAAGATAGGTGTATATGTATGAGGAAAAAAAACAAAAACTGGTATCTCAGTGTGGTTTCAATAAACCTTAACAGTTGCTTATCCACTATAAGCAAATGATAGCCATTGGAGTACTTTGGCACAACCATGCTCCAGGCATAGAAAAAGCTCAAAGTAGTAATTTACACTTTTGGTTTGTTATCTGGTGAGATTTTAATCCCAGTTCATAGATTTTCTTCCCTTAAGGTCAGACAGGAGTGGATAGAGAGGGTGAGGATTATAGACACAACATGAGTGTGAGGGAGATGGTGATGGAGGAGGGATAAGTCGACAGTTTGTGAAGGGTGAATCAGGATTGGGAGATGATCTGCTACAAGAGATAAATTCTGCAGCTCTCCGTTGGAATGCAACTGGAATATATTCACCTACAAGGCTGCAACGTCTGTGGTTACTGTTTAATGACTGGAGATAAGCAGCATAGTTGGTGTTTGTCTGATCTCTGGTCGGAGGCTGCAGTAGAAAGCACAGTTGATAAGGCTGCCAGGTTTTGATCAGGAGTGGGCCTGATGGAGCCACTTAAAAATAATAAGACTTTTCTTTGCTTTGATATGTAGGAGGGATATTTTCATGTATTTAACTTCACTTTCTTTTGAAAACACAGATTTAAAATTAACCTCACCATCAAAGAGTGCCCAGAGAGAAACACTGATTGGGTAAATGATTAAATTGGGTTAGATCTATATTACAAAGGTTAGTAAAAATACTCTGACACATTTTCTTTCTTCATAACAGTAGCTATACATGATTGTGACCAGTCTGTGTAACAGCCATATGAAGTATAACAACAGGACATACTTATAGAGCTGTTGGATGTGCATATGAACAGTTTTTTCTTTTGAGATATATATCTATACGGTACATCATATCACATCTGCAGCAGGTGCTTTCACACTCATTCCACAGACACATCACAGTGGTAACAGTTCTTGTGTCTGCTTTGAGAACCCACTTCCTTTATTTTTGGTCTATGTAGGGAGCTATTGGACCTGCCGGTACTGGCGGAGCTCAGGGCCCCCCCGGCCTGCAGGGTATGCCTGGAGAGAGAGGAGGTGCTGGTATTTCTGGACCCAAAGGAGACAGAGTAAGTCATGACTGGGCCGAAGTCTTCTTTTCAGTGTATGAAAAATGATATCATTGAAAATATTTTATTCATGTCAAAACATTGCTGCTTGATTTCAGTTTTAGGTTTGATGTGTCTAAAAGGTAACTGACTTGTTTTTGTGTTAATCCCTAAGGGTGATGTTGGAGAGAAAGGACCTGAAGGTGCTCCTGGCAAAGACGGTGCTAGAGTGAGTGCCTGTCACTGAAACCTTCAGGATATTCTAAGAGTTTATTGCAAATATTCCATCCTCTCTGGTTCAAATTAGTACAAATCTCTCATACTCTCATCTCCTCTAACAGGGTCTCACTGGTCCCATTGGTCCTCCTGGTCCTGGTGGTCCCAACGGTGAGAAGGTGAGTCATATTTAAAAATTACACATCTATTTACATTGAACTGTTACTCTATGTCAGTATTTCCCAAACACTTTGCCGTGGCACATTAGTGTGCCGTGACAAATCATCAGGTGTGCTGTGGAAAATTATCCAATTTCACCTGATTGGTTCTATAAGCGAGCAGCATACATATGACTGCACACACCAATGATCCACTCTACAACAACAGTCTTCTGTTTCCCTTTGCAAAATAAAAGTGAAAGTGAAATGCCCCTGATGCAGTGCATTCTGTTGATAAAGCCCCCCTCACTAGTGATGCATGGATTAATGAGTTACCCGCGAACCCCAGGTACACCCCCGCCCAGAAAAAAGAGAGAGACTCAGCTGTTGAGGAAGATTTGTTTGTGTCTTTCTTCAATTCATGCAAGAATATCATCTTTGTATCCAACTAAACAGACCAGATTTCACACTGAGTAAGCAAATTGAGACTAGATTTGCATTATATTTCAAGAAATATACTTTTTGTGATATTTTTGTTTGGTGGTGTGCCTGGGATATTTTTGTGAAATATGTCCCATGGCTCAAAAAAGTTGGGAAATACTGCTCTATGTGACATATGTTAACCAAAGTGGAAATAAAAATGCTTATTGTATGAGTGAATACAGTGTTGAAAGGGTTGTGTGTTGCTGGTGAATTTTCTTTTAGGGTGAATCTGGTCCTGCTGGTCCTTCTGGAGCTCCTGGTACTCGTGGCGCTCCTGTAAGTATCGCTGTGCGATCCTTATAAAATCACATTAATATTGATACTACACAACTTTGTCGATTATGAATAAAATATACAAGAGTTGAAGCTACTTTCCTGTTAGCTATAAAAGTAGAGCTCAGGTATCATTGGGAAGCTCTTCGTTTTGTAAAAGAAAACACTGTCTTCAGCTCCCCAGCTTAACAAAAATCTGATTTTGTTGTGGCCTCCCTTCTTTTTCCAGGGTGACAGGGGTGAGACTGGACCTCCTGGGCCTGCTGGATTTGCTGGACCCCCTGTAAGTAACAAAGTATCAATGAATAGCTCTTCACAAGAAACACCACAGACTAAATGTCACAACCTTTAGTCTGTCATATTGGGTTTTGGTTTTCAACCTGTGGTTAGATTTAATCAAGTTGAGAAAGTTAACATCCAAAATTATAAAACATTTCTATTTTTGAAATGATTATTTGAGTATTTTATAAAGTTCGTTGCACTTAACCCTTAAGATATTTTTGTGAAGATCTCCACATGTTCTCTAACCATCTATGGTGACACACCACCATTTATTATATTTTCCTTTGCATTTTGCTTTCTTTTTGTTCATAAAAGTAAGAGTAAATTCATATTCAATGTTTTTATCAAGACATAGAAAACTGAAGCTAAATTGACTTTTTCAGTAAACATTAACTGAACATAAAAACAAGCATCTTCAACCACTATTATCTGTCAAACTAAATGGGTTTTACTGGTGAATCAATGTTGAAGAAGATTATAGTTTTTATACATTTGGCACAAAGCATCCAAATGTCTAAATCAGTGGTTCTCAACCTTTTTTGAACAAATGCCCCCTCACCGCATCACAAGCATCCTCAAAAGCTGACAAACTGCATTTTACACAATTTTCTTTTCATTGTACTGATTAGTGTACGGATTAGTGGTTTAAAATTTATGCTTTTAGAAGTTCTACCACATACGGAGTAAAGAAACACAAATGGATCTCGAAAATAATGAACAAAAATAAATAAATAGAAAAGCAAAGTTATTTACTAAAAAATCCTCGCAGGTGTCACAAAATGCTCTAAGATTTTCTTTTAAAAGAAGAAAGTACACTCAGTATGTCACATTTAACCTCTAAATCATTATAATAACATCACTTTTCCCAACAACAACGCACTGTAATGTACCCTGAATACTTTGTTCTCAAGATTAAAAAGGATATCGTCCCTCAGTTTATGTTCTGAAAATTGGGCTTTATGTTCATTAATGGATACAGTTGGAGACATTAGGATATCTGCTTGGCTTGACCTTTACTTTAGACTTTGAATGTTTTTTGTGTCTTGTCGTATGCCTTGTTTCTTCACTGTTATTCTGTGGAGAGAGTAGTGTTGGTGCTAGAGGAGGTGTGTGTACCACTCATCCATTTTGTTTCCCCCAGAGACTCAGAACAGACATCAAATAAGTATTTTCTCACACTGTACGTCCCTCCAAATGGATTTTCATCATACTTTGTGTGGTAATACAATTAGTTTTCTTGCAGGTCGCACCAGAACATTAATTATTGAATTTATGTCACAATGAATAACACAGCAGTACAAAAATCAGAAGCTGCATCTAAGCATTCTTTTTTTTCTTGACTTTTAATTATTTGTTGAAGCAATTATAATCAGAGGCGAGTGGTCTGTGAATGAGCAATAATGAAAGGAAGAAGAGTGATATTTATTTTTAGAAATCAAGAAGGTTGTTTTTCTGAGTTGGTGTTCTGAGTCTGAGAACAAATACTTCCTTGGATTTGCCTCAGTAGTTGACGCTGTCCATAAATATTCCTGTTTCCATTTAAGGGAGCTGATGGTCAGCCTGGACTCAAGGGAGAACAGGGAGAATCTGGACAGAAGGGTGACGCTGGTGCCCCTGGACCCCAAGGACCATCTGGTGCCCCTGGACCTGCCGTAGGTGTCACTCTTTACGCTGCTGGCAGTCTTTTTTTTTTAACATAGCTTTGCACAATGTTGACACTATACTGCATTACAAACCAAAACAGACATGAATGTCATTCCAAGGTGTTTTATTTATATTTTAAGAACTATCACAGATGACAGACCATGAAGTTCAATATGTCTCTTCCAGGGTCCCACTGGTGTTTCTGGACCTAAAGGTGCTCGTGGTGCTCAGGGACCTCCTGTGAGTGATCTTTCTACACTCCCTAAAGCCTTTTTATTACATTAACATTAACTTTGGATTTATTTGTCCATTTATTGTCAGATTATACTCAGATGTGTCTTAAATTAATCTGTTTTCTTTCTGTTTCAGGGTGCCACTGGTTTCCCTGGAGCTGCTGGCCGAGTTGGACCTCCAGGTCCCAATGTAAGTGTCTAAATATTCATATAGTGACATTACCAAAAACAAACATGAACCATTAAAATAAGGAAAGCATACAACTATGTAAACAATATTTCACACTGAAATCATTACTGTACACAGCACTGATAGTTAATTGTATTGCTAAATCATGACTTGGTGGAGCGCCACTAATCATTGACTTCCAATCATTGATTTATATTTTACCAGCAGAGACCAGCTGCACTCGAACAGATAGAGGAATGTTTTCTAGAAGCCACCTGATTTATTGACACATGAAAAACGTTCTTTAATTAGCACCTGAAAAGCTCTCAGTCCTGCTGTTTCAGCACCTACATACTACACAGGCAGTGTGCCTGCCACAGTAGGAGATGATGGAACTGACATATTTTTACAGACTTCCTAAAAAAAAAAAAAAAAAAAAAAAAAAAAAAAAACATTTTGTGAGGAACTAGTTGGATGCTGTAAAAATGCAAATGGGACTATTGAATGCTTATCAAAATAATAAAAAGATGTAATGTCTTTGACTCACTTCCCACTGTCACTTTCCCACTGTCTGTAAACATGCTATTGTATTGTATTGCACATAATACTAGATAGAAATGACAAAGAATAAATATTTTGTTCATCTTTGGTTTGAGAAAATGCTCCTATAACTCTCAGTACATACAGTGTAAATCATATACACATAATAAACACAAGTGGGTCACTGAAGTGCTCACAGAGGAATCAACAGAATCACAGCACTTAGCAAGTCTCAATATTTTGTTTTGTGAAAATAAAATCAACTAAGGGGCCAGATCAAGTGGTGACACAGGGACACATTTATGTTCAGTAGTCTATGTGTTCAAAATCAAATCAAATTTTATTTATATAGCGCCAAATCACAAAAGACATTATCTCATGACACTTTACAGCTGGTAGAGACCAGACTCTGAGGCCAATTTACAGAAACCCAACAGAACCTTCCAGGAGCAAACAATTGTAACTGGTGACAGTGGTGAGGAAAAACTTCCTTTTAACAGGCAGAAACCTCCAGGAGACCCTGACACCTGGAGGATGGACGTCTGCCTTGACCAGTTGGGATAAAAGAGAGAGAGTAAAGGAAGAGAACAGGAGAAAAAGACAAAGACTGGGGAGGGAGGGGGGAGACATATGGATGCAAATGAGCGATGATGATGATGATGAAGGCAGGAAAGGACCACAGCAGCAGACCCAGAACCGGTCCATGGAAAAACCTGTGATGATCCTGAGAAAACCTGTGAGGCAATAAAGCACATAGACTCCAGGGAAGAAGTAAAGTTAGTAGAATGAAATTCACTGGGGCATTAAAAAGAAATTAGGAAAGAACAAGTTGGAGAAGAAGAGGGGCAAAGAGGAGGAGGGTCATGGAAGAGCTCAGTGTACCAGATGAGTCTCCCAGCAGTCTAAGCCTATAGCAGCATAACTAAGAGCAACCTGAGCCGCTCTAACTATAGGATTAATCAAAAAGGAATGTTTTTACCATACTCTTAAACATAAAGACAGTGTCTGCCTCCCAATCGACCGAGGCAGGGAGATGGCTTGATAGCTAAAGGCTCTAGCCCCTATCCTACTTTTGGAGATTCCACCAAAAAGCAGGCATGTTGAGAGCGTAGTTGAAAACTAAATAACTTATCTCCATGTTTAATACGTGTATGAATAAGTCTCAATAAATATTTTTGCTTCTTAAATTACTGCTGAGTGACACAAGGACTCAAAATGAACATGTTTTTATTTTTCACTTTATGCAAATATACAAAATGTGCTGTTCTCATAATAAATTGGTACTAAATGAAACATAGGGCTTTAGCTATGGTGTTAAACTACAATTGTGATCAATATTGGATAAAAATGTTTAAATGATAAATTTCTATTAACATAAATATGTCGTGACATGGGGACGGCAGTTTGTCACTTTGTCATAAAAGATTTTACTGGAACTAAAACACTACAAATATCCTAATAAACTTTTATTTAACATATATATTGCTGATGAAGTGATATATACAGCTAATAGCAGAGCATATTTTACAAGTAGATTGTACATAACCTGTATGCATTTTTGGACTGTTGAATAATTACTTCCTACAGATTCACATACTTAAAATATCACTGATACAAGCAAGAAAAAGTATTATTAAAGTGATTAGTGCATTTTAGTCCTTTTTAGGTTTCATTTTATATTGATTATATCTTTTTTTTTTTCCTACCAGTGACACTGAAATTTTGTAAACGGTTCTAAAAAAAAAATACAGTTCTTGAACTAAAAAAAAAAAAAAAGGGCCTATTTGAGAAATGATAGGTGAAACTTATTTTTTTCCACTGATGTTCACCTTTGATTGATCTGGCTTTAATGTAAATGCAGTACTAATACACTGTTCTCAAGATTAAGAAACATAAAATCAAACTTTACCATATTTGTTTACATGGAAAATTTGTATTTTCTTCTGTAAGCGTAGACAGTTTTTCTGTTATATGCACCATGCTGTGATGAACTAGTCCTCTAAAATTGCTTATGTGACTTTCTGGTGCTTTTAAGAACAAAAATCTCTTAATTGTTGCTGTTAAAACATTTTAAAATATATATATTTATTCGATATATGTTTGACAATTTTCCTGGTTTTGTCTTAGGGTAATCCTGGACCTGCTGGTCCTGCCGGTCCTCCTGGCAAAGATGGACCCAAGGGTGTGAGAGGAGACGGTGGACCCCCAGGCAGACAGGGTGATGCTGGACTCCGTGGTGCTGCTGGTGCTCCTGGAGAGAAGGGTGACGCAGGAGAAGACGGTCCTCCTGTGAGTCACTGCTGAGTTACAACATACATTTCAAGTCTCACACCTGTATTCACATTTATTTAGCAAGATTTTTTGAGACAAAGAGTTCAGCATACACTTAGGGTCCGATCTACTAAAGGTTTGTGTGTATAAAACGTGTGCAAATTCATTGCACACGCAAACTTCTTCTTCTTTTCCTTTCGGCATTGCCCTTCAGGGGTGTCCACAGCAAATCATTTGCCTCCATCTAATCCTGTCTTCTACATCCTCTTCTCTCACACCAACTACCTTTACGTCGTCTTTGACTACATCCATTAACCTGCTCTTTGGTCTTCCTCTAGGCCTTCTGCCTGGCAGTTCCAAACTCAGCATCCTTCTACCAATATATTCACTATCTCTCCTCTGGACATGTCGAACCATCTCAGCCTGGCCTCTCTGACTTTAATTTCATTGCACACGCAAACAAATGTACAAACTGATTTACTAACAGTGTGCACTATGGGATGTGTCTTTCAAAGGTGCAAAATAGCACATCTGCATCCAGTTAGTACGTTTGACACAATAAATATGTAATATGGGGCATTTACTTTTGGGAGGAGAAAATGTAAATATATTAATTTAGCACACATGAAATGATTTATCAAACCCAAAAGCAATTTTGCTCATAGAAACTGTGTCTTGTCCCTTTGTCGCAAAGGGACAAAGGGAGGTGGAAATGGTTTGGATGTATAATTACACACACATGGAAGTGGTTGTTGTTGCAAGAAGGAAACACTGAAATGCTGAAACAAGACACAGAGAACGCATTTCTCACCCTCATGGGAGCATGTTTGGAATGACAAAAGAAAAAATAACTGAGACATACACACACACACTTTACGGGACTCTTTTGATTGATTGATTGATTGATTGTGATTAGAAATATGCACCAACATTAGCCTACAGTGGGACAAAATTATGTGCACCTGATAGTCACTCAGTCCAATAACCCCCATGCCCCCCCACCTCTAAAATTAAAACTAAATGAATAGAGGAGTCATCCCTTCGAGTCCTTATATGACACCATTATATTTCCTTATGTCTGGATCATTCCAGCACTGGTGCATCCAGAGCAGTTTTTTCAGCATATTGTCTCCATGACGACAACCAGTAGCACATGTAAAATCCTCATTTAAATAGGGCAGTCTCCAAGACTTTGCACCTGTTGTCATTTGCCCAAGCAATCTTGGCAAAACACCTACAAACCTCGGTGCTAGCCCACATGCAAAATTGTAGATTGTGTATACAAATTAGTACTTGCAAATTGGGATTTTAGTAGATCTGACCCTAAAAGCATTACAGATGGGAGAAATTATTAAATGTGTGGTTTTCTACATGTCTGTGGACTTTGTGAAGAGTAGATTTGTCAGCCCAAAGAGCCAATTGCATTGGTTATAGACAGCAGCTGAGCACACTTTCCATTAATACCACAGAGCTGTCAGGGTTCATCACAGGCTGTAATGGCAGACCAGGACATATGACAGCACAGGGCAGCACAGGCTCACTGACAGATGGATGACAGGACCTCAGCCTTCTTAGCTTTACTGCACACACAAACCCATCAGAATCATAATTCAATATAATGACACATCATAAATAACTACATATAAAGATAGCAACTGTGTCAATGCCACTTACATTACATTACAGGTATGAAATCTGGAAGTATTATCACCAAGCCTTTGTCAGCTTCTCATCTAGTGTAACAGAGTCATGTATTCATTGTGAGTGTGGTTTACTAAAGCTTTCAGTGTTACCTTGCAGGACATATGGTAGATTAGTCTGCGGGGACATGGGTGAAATAGACAAGCAAAAGGTGAAGGAAAAATCGTTTATGATATGTGTCTCTGCAGTTGAGTGGTAAAATCCCAGGAGAAACAAATGACACAATATATAAGTCAAAGATCTTTCCAAAAGTAACAGTGCAGGAAGAAACAAACAATTCAGAGGAACAAAATGTAGCACAGATTAAACTTGATGTTCTTCTAGTTGTCTGGCAGGAAGTGAACATAAAACTCGGGAACAAATTTAAACTAAAGAACCTGAAATCATATGTACGTCTCAGTTCAAAAATAATTGCAGAGAAACAACCATCCTTTTGGTCTGAAAGTGGTACTTTGTTTCATCTAATCTTTTTTTATCCCTCTTTGATGCTGCCAAAGTACATTTGTTGATAAGAAGTGAAGGTAATTTTAAATCGACACCAGCCTCAGTGTGTAACCTCAGAGCTACACCTCCATCATGGTAGACTGAAAGCTGTCAAAAACCAGCTTTCACCTCTGCTTTTGTTTTCACTTCTGTCTAAAAAAGGTAGTAGGTACTTGTTACTTATAAATATTCATTAATTAATAACCTTTATTTAAAGAGATATATCGAAAATGCAACGTCATTTACAATATAGCCGAGACAAAATAAAACATTTGAAACACAAAATGGACGTATCAGAAATACTGAAAAGTTAAAGTGACAAAGACAAATTAAAAACAGAGACGTCTACTTAAAAACAGGAGCAGCTAGAAGTAAAATAAGATAGAATTATGGATTTAAAACACAAAATATTTGAAAAATATAGGGTAATGTCACGTAACATCTTAATTTTTTTTAGAACTTTGTTTTTATTGAAGTTTTCAAATTCAAATAACAAACAGTTAAATATGAATAGATAAATAAAAAGGGAGGCAATAGAGAAAAAAGGTTAACAAAGGTTGTGCATTAAATAACTTTAAGGGCATGAAAACAATACTTTTTTAATTAATTCAAATAGTAAATTATATTGGAAAACAAAAAATATCAGGTTGCATTCAACTCCATTAGAAAGCAGTACAGAAAACAAGCGACTGGGTAGCTTAGTGGTTTACACCACTGACTGGTGCGGAAGATGGTTGGTTAAATCCCCAGTGGGCCCTTGGGTAAGTGCCTTTATGCAGGCTAGGGAACATATGTCCAGGTATGATGGGGGAGGAAAAAGAGAGAGAAGGGGAAAGGAAGGACTTTTTATGCATTACTCTGCCTAACAAATGTGGATATGTACCTACCTGAAGAGAAATTCCAAGTTTTATATTTTTGATATTTTCCAACAGGCAGCAAACGGGATCCAAACTCACAACTAGTGAAGTTCTTTATTATTGTCTGCATGAAAGATCATGTGACATGATTTTTATCATATTTAGTCATATGGAGTGATGCTTTTACGTACAAATTGGCTTTTTTACACACATTTGTCATTCATTCATCATTTATCATTTTAAATGATGATTAAAATAATTTAAACTCCCTGATTTACCTATATATTCATACAATTATACTTTTATTTCAAATATAACACAATGATAAAATTCTATTAATTACTGTCTCCTCTCCTTCCACCTATCTGAGGAACGAAAAGAGACACATGACCGGCCTTGGTCATGTGTCATGTGACTTGGATGGCCATTCTCCTATTCTAGAATTTACTAATCTATTAATATTAATTAAAGCTCCCTTCCCTTTTATATTCACTAGAACATCCCTCTTTGGGGAATTTACCTTTTTCTATGTCATAATAAGGTTCTTTTTACCAGTTTTAAGTTAATCTAACTGTAAATAACAGAACACTTCCATTATAACAATCACAAAACTCATTTTTTGTATTGTTTTTATTATAATTTACATTCTTTCATTCATCAACTGAACCCACTTTATCCTTAAAACTATTTACAGAGATCAATAAACATTGTTTTACCGTTTAATGTCACTATGCACAACAAACTTTACTTTCACATAAGATGAATAAAATAAAGACAGTTAAAACACAAATCAACACTGTTTAAAAAAAGACAGGATCAAATTATTCATTACTTTATGTCACATAACACCATAGTAAATGCTGAATTACCTTGCGGCTTCTCTTTCAGTGCAGTAGCTGAAATGAACCTGTAGAAGGCGATCCTCCTGCAATAGCGCACCTCCAACACTTTTCCACCATGATTGGTCACATGATGGAAATGTTGGACATGAGGGGAGAATGGGTCACAGCGATTGGCTGAGAATGTTGGAGAGGCGCAACGAAATTGGCTCTCGCGTCCAACATATTCCAACATTGTTCAACAGGTCCTGGCAGTACCTTCAAGTTCCCCTGCGCTATACACACCTATACCTATAGCCACAAGGGGGCAGTGTCTCATTGTGCCAGTTCCAAACCAAGATATATATGGGTTGTGTCAGGAAGGGCATCCCATGTAAAAACCTGTCCCAAATCAATGATTTGCTGTGGCGACCCCTGAAGGGAAAAGCTGAAAGAAACTTACTATTTACAGGCTAGAAAACTCTAGTCACCCTTAGCCTTAACTAATTATGTTTTGTGTTTCGGCTCTTCTGTCAGGGTCCTATTGGTCCTTCAGGTCCTCATGGTTTGGCTGGACAGCGTGGTATTGTTGGTCTACCTGGACAACGTGGTGAGAGAGGTTTCCCTGGTCTGCCTGGACCCTCTGTAAGTATGACTTCACCTTATCAAGTATTCATTGTGCAAATTAGAACTGTGACGAACAATCACTCTCATTAAATATTATTATAATCACTTATTTCTGTTGCTAAATTATTTAATCTGTAATTAGAAGTTGTTGGAATTTAAAGAGTTGAATACTATAATAGATGAATATTGTTTGGCATTTAATATTTATATTATATAAAACAGAAAAAGTAAGCATTCTAATAGTTGAGAGGCTGAGCTCCACATATCATGAAGATCTTTTGTGAAAAGCAGGATTAGTAAATATTGAATGGTCACGGTAGAGCTGCTTCCTACAACTTTGACAGTCCATCACAAGCTGTTTCTCATTCACTGCTATGCGCTGACCTAAAATAACAGACGAGGCCGTTGTACCTAAATCTCCATTAATAAATTGCCTTTAGCAACACAAACATAGACAACCCACAAACAGCATCCAGATTGTCATTTTACTGTGACCTAATTGTATCACAGTGAAATCAAAATCCCACATGACCCATGGTTTTTCTCCTGGTGAACTGATTTTGTCTGATGTACAGCATGACATGTGAAGGCATCATAGCTCACATATTCCACTACTTGATATGTGACACAAGTCATGTCCCCTACTTACAGCATCTCAGTGGGCATGTCCTTACCATTTATTATTTATCAGGACACATGAAAGGGATGCCAACATAGTAGTGTGATGCCAGACTCACCCTGATGTTGTTTCAGTCTGGGAGTATGCTTCTAAAAGTTTAAACTTTGTTATTTTCTGCTACTTTAGTTCATATGAGTATTCACATTGAAGCAGATCCTTCCTAGTATTTTAGCATCGGTAATAATCTTTAATTTGACACTCATTCAGATGCAAAACATAAAGAGAAGACATTAAAACCTAACGCTAAAGGATAGTATTTGATAAAGCACAGCTGTGTGGTAGTTTCCAGCTCAGTCTGTTGGCTTCGTTTTGGATGAATACCGTTTCAACTTTGATTTTAATGCATGATTGACAGTTCTCACCTCCACTAGGACATCGACATGAAACCTTCCTACACCTGACTGGGCAAACACACCATTCACAGCATGTTTGTCTAAACATGGCTGTGATACGTCTTTACTTTCAATTTTCAGACTGAACAAATATGACAGCTTCTCTAGAAACTATTGTCTAAAATCCTTTTCTGAATACATTTGTGGGGAGCAATTGTTCCTGCAGTTGCAGAATCATGTTTTAATGGGATTAAATGAAGTTTGAGATTGTACTCTAATCATTTTCTGATTGAAACTTTTTCTTATTGATCTAGTACCTGCCTGACTCATGTCATTCAATACCGTAGTGTTTGGTCTCAGAAATTGCTTGGATGAACAAAAATAAAGATGAAGTGCTTATGTGATTCTAGCCTCGGAATGAAAACCTGAAACAGGCTCAGACCATCAGATTTACAACATGTTAAACTGTAATAACCCAGGTCTGCTGATTTTATAATGTCTCATTTATGAAGCTTTTCCCGTAAATGAGTTTGCCTTTTGTGCACTCCTATTATGTTGCAGAACAAGGTTATTTTTAGCAAGATTAGTACTTGTAGAAAATTGCAAGATCTTAAACTCACTTCATTTTTATCATTAGGGTATTCAAATTTCTACATCTTGGCCATTGATGTTTTGTATTTCAATGAGTGAATTATTCTTAAAGTTGTATTATGTTACTGTATTGCTTTTATTATTGTATTTACTATGGTATTATTGTCATTCTATAATGAAAATGCAGCCTTAACCTCAATACCTATTCTAAGAATAAATAGAAATTCAAGTCTTTCTTTTGATTGAGGACATTAGAGTAAATACTTAAACAGAATATCATCAATGGCTGAATCACTTCATTAAGTGTATCCTCAGTAATTTCTGACTTTTTATAATTATGTAAATTTTTGTAACTCTTTAAATGCAGTAATGGATTTTTTTTTTTTTTTGTCTCGTATCTCAGGGAGAGCCTGGAAAACAGGGATCTTCTGGTGGCCCTGGAGACCGTGGACCTCCTGGACCTGTTGGACCACCTGGACTCACTGGACCTGCAGGAGAACCTGGCAGAGAGGTGAGGAAACCTACAACATGTTTATGTTGATTGACATATGTTCATCTTCCGTGATTAAAATGGAAATTAAATGCACTGTTATTTTTGTCATGTATGTATTTGCATCATGTTTACACTATTCATAATGTGTTTTGTTGGAGTAATGATCATTATGCAGCTGATCATTATTCAGCAGGACATCTGGCTTCAGAGAGGGGGAAGCTATGAACAGTTAATATTGTTGTGTAATTCTAACAGGGCAACCCTGGATCTGATGGACCTCCTGGTAGAGATGGGGCTACTGGAATTAAGGTAAGAAAAGTGGAGTTCAATTTTTGTTTACAAAAATAGGTCAATTTAATAGAAATAACAATTTTTGTTGTAGCTTATTGCCATTCATGTTAAATTATCTACATAGAACAAACTGATTTGTATAAAATCTGCCTTTTTTGTTGTATAATAGCAGCAGTATTTACATGTGTATGAAATGTGACACTAGAATGCTGTTCTCTGTGTTCTAGGGTGATCGTGGTAGCACTGGTCCCGCTGGTGCTCCTGGTGCTCCTGGTGCTCCTGGTGCCTCCGGCCCAGTTGGTCCCACTGGCAAACAGGGAGACAGAGGAGAATCTGTGAGTAGTAACTACAGCGTAGGTCTGAAAACCATGATGTCACTTTCTTAAAACCCTAGGATCTTTCTTGAAAAGTAGCCAAACTGGGATAAAGAGCAGCCTTGATTGGAACCGGTGGCTGTTTGACTCACATGCAATCAGTATATTGACTGATTCCACACAAGTGCAGAGTATGTCTCAAGTGTTTCATCCACAACTGATTGACCTGTGTCGAAAAAGCTTGTTTTTCCCATTTACATGATATTAACAGAGAAATGCTTCATCAGGGTTTCCCACTAGTGTTACGTATGTGAACTGTTACTTTTACATCACACACTTATCTGTGATGCTCTGAAAATTACAGAGATACATAAAGTTGTAGAGAAAGATAACAAATAACAAAATGAAGTTGTTGTCCACTAGTTGTTTGTTAAAACCAACAGTTATAAGGCACATTTGCTTAACATTTTGCTACACTGTAAAAGGAATATTGGGAATAGTGTCCTACTTACTCATCATACAATATGTTTCAAATCAAATCAAATTTTATTTGTTTTATTTGTTTCTATTGTAGCGTCATGACCTTTCCTTGTTTCTAGGGTGCTCAAGGACCCGCTGGACCCCCAGGACCTGCTGGTGCAAGAGGAATGCCAGTATGTATCTTTCAGCACATAAGTGGAGTTGTAAAATATTGATGGTGTACACAAAAGTGACGACAGATTTAGGTTATACATTGCAAAAAAATAAAAAATAGACTTTGGAGCTCTGTTTGTCTTTTATGCCACAACCCAAAACCTGCTAAGACTGATAAAAAACACATTGCTAAATTTAGGAATTTATTTCATCATGCCTAAAATGTAGCAGGATAAACAAAGATTAATGAAATCAGTGAAAGTTTTTCTAATTATGATATTCCCTACTTGTTCTCAGGGACCTCAAGGACCCCGTGGTGACAAGGGTGAGGCTGGAGAGGCTGGTGAAAGAGGACAGAAGGGACACAGAGGCTTCACTGGTCTGCAGGGCCTGCCCGGACCACCAGTAAGCATCACAACAGCATGAATCTGCAGCCACACCACTGTGTTATTCTAGTTCAATCTAAAAAAGATCATCTGTTTGACCTCAGTATATTCATATCTCACCTTAGTCTTTGTATAAATATAATCATTATTTATTCTAGGGTCAAGCTGGAGACCAGGGTGCTACTGGACCTGCTGGACCTTCTGGACAAAGAGTGAGTTCCATTTTCACCAAATCATGTAGAACTCACATTAATGAGCCTCTGAATTTGAAGAATCATTTTGAACTCAGACACTAATGACATATTTAAGTAGTGCATTTATGTTTTAACATCAAAAAATCCCTTTCATCTGTGTATTTAGGGACCTCCTGGACCTGTTGGCCCCGCTGGAAAGGATGGATCCAATGGCCTCCCAGGACCCATTGGACCCCCTGGCCCTCGTGGTCGCACAGGAGAATCTGGTCCTGCTGTGAGTACCCACAACAAGCCTTTTCTGTGCGTTAAATTTTGTTCCTAACATTAAAATGTAAAGTAACAGCTAAGTCAGCACTGTGCCCATTACATACATATTACATATATATCCTGATATGGTGATATACCGAAATAGTAATACTAATATGAGTATCGACGGTAAATGATATTGTTGATAATGCAAATTGAATACAGCCATCACCCCAAGTTCCAATACAGCACAATGTACACTACTAATTCATTTTATATCTAGTATCATGTCAGATACTACTTTAGTGTTGAGGATAATGTGTAATTCTACCATCATTTAGTCATGTGTAGTAAAATGAAAAACATTGACATCAACAATAAACAGATGTAACCATTATTCAAATCTATTGAGTAAAACATTAGGAATTAAAAGTTATCAAAAGAATCATGAGCAACAGGAAGTGAAGAAAAACTAATATTAAAAAAACAATTGCAGGTGTTTGGTTGGCATCATTAGCCATTATTTGCATTTGTCTATTGTCGAAGGAATGCCCCAGACAGGAAAACTGAAATCATGAGAGACAACAGATTGCAAAGCAGATGGCAACATTTCCCACAAACATTTTATGGTTATGAAGGGGACTTGTCAATTCAGACAGAAGAAGAAATAATCCACCATTTGTGAGGAAGAAACTAGACTGCACTTTCAAACTTTGTTGTGCTTTATTTAACATATTATCATTTTAATTCTCCTCTTCTCAGGGACCTCCAGGAAACCCCGGACCACCCGGTCCTCCTGGTCCCCCTGGCCCTGGCATTGACATGTCTGCCTTCGCCGGCCTCGGTCAGACTGAGAAGTCCCCTGATCCTCTCAGGTATATGAGGGCCGACCAAGCCTCTGGAAACCTTCGCCAGCATGATGCTGAGGTCGATGCCACTCTCAAATCCCTCAACAACCAGATTGAGAACATCCGCAGCCCTGAGGGATCCAAGAAGAACCCTGCTCGTACCTGCAGAGACCTGAAGCTTTGCCATCCCGACTGGAAGAGCGGTGAGTGACACAGAGAGGAATTGGTCAAATTGGGGTGAGATCATGAAGCAAATCTGAGCTGAGCTGATAGATGGCAGCTCAGGTTTGATAAATTCCAGACTGCCGTTAATTCTAGTTTGTGTAGTCTGGAAATGTCAGGGTTGTTTCAGGATATTGAAATTACACTAAGGTCTCATAATTTTATTCACTTTTGCTCATCAGCTTTTTTTTTTTTTTTTCATTTTTGAAAAGATGAGGTATATGGTACATGTCTTCATTTCCAGTCTGCCTTATTTCTTATTTCCGTCTCTAGGAGAGTACTGGATTGACCCCAACCAGGGCTGCACTGTTGATGCAATCAAAGTCTTCTGCAACATGGAGACAGGGGAGTCTTGTGTCTCCCCCAGGCCTTCAAGCATCCCTCGCAAGAACTGGTGGTCTAGCAAAAGCAAAGATCGCAAACATGTCTGGTTTGCAGAGACAATGAATGGAGGATTCCACGTAAGCCACTTCATTACACATTAACCATTTTGTCTTTTTTGGTGAGAAATTAGTGTTTCAGTGAAGTATTATTATAGGAATAATAATTGAATTCTTCAACAATTTTTGCTCCTTATTGTGCAGTTCAGCTATGGTGATGACAGCCTGGCACCCAACACAGCTGCCATTCAGATGACTTTCCTGAGACTGCTGTCCACAGAGGCTGCTCAAAACCTCACCTACCACTGTAAGAACAGCGTGGCCTACATGGACGCCTCAACAGGCAACCTAAAGAAGGCTGTTCTGCTGCAGGGCTCCAATGATGTGGAGATCAGAGCTGAGGGCAACAGCCGCTTCACCTACAGCGTGATGGAAGATGGCTGCACGGTAAGATTAGGCTGAGCACCATGTACCTTCGCACTTGGTATTCGCTTAAAAATACATGCATATTTAATCAAATTCAGACTAAACCCCAAGTAAAGTAAAGTTTTAAAAAAATCAATATAGCTAGAGTGCACAGACGTCTTCCAAGGCCAACATTACAATCCTCTTTCTCTGTACAATATTAAACCAAAAACAAATGACAATTCATCAAAGTCCGTTGATTTACTTGGCAACATTGGTCAGTTAATTCCAACCTAGAGCTTTCTCATGTTAAAGAAATATATTAAAGTGGTAAACAAAGCTTCAGCCTCCACCTTATTTAGAGATTTAATAATAATAATAATAATAATACATCAAACTTATATAGCACTTTTTTGGACACTCAAAGACGCTTATTTGATTTGATCCAAAATTTAAGGGTTTTGTCCTTGGCTCATCCACCAGTTGAATGAAAATCCTTGCACTATTTTTTGCAAAATTCTGCTGAATGAGAGACAGACAGTGAAATGGGATTGTTCTCCTTTAAGGAGGTAATAAAACACAAAAGAATGATGTTAAAAATTGTATACATATTGTTTCATTCTCCTGCTCAGCACACATAGTTAACGCTGTCTCTCTTTCTCTGTTCAGTCAGACTCACCAATCTAATCTAATTTTCTGCAATTTTGTAGAAGTCATGGGTCATCTAACAGCTGCTGTGCTTTTTCCCTCTGCACAGAGACACACGGGACAGTGGGGCAAGACAGTGATTGAATACAGATCACAGAAGACCTCTCGTCTGCCCATTGTGGACATTGCCCCCATGGATATTGGAGGAGCAGACCAAGAGTTTGGAGTTGATGTTGGGCCAGTCTGCTTCTTGTAAAGAACGAGGGATAGAAAGAAAAAAAAAGAAGTGGGAATTTTAAAAAAATAAATAAAATGAAAGAGGAGCACACTTCAGTTAAAGGAGGAAAGAAAGAGAAAAAGAAAAATCAAGACACTTTTTTTAAATGGGACTTTTTTTCTAAGTAAAAAGTGCTTTTTCCAAGTCGAACTCCATAGGATATCTGCACTGAATGGCACCGGCAACTGTCATCTGTGATTCATCCAGCATTGCTTCCAGTAAACTCGCGCCCCTAGCCCAACTTTGGACACTCGGTATTCCCCAAAACCCCCACGTCACTCAGGGTGAGCAGCCATCTTCACCCCACCCTATGAATAAGAAGGAGGAAGTATGAGGAGAGTATGGGAACACACCAAGGAACTAGAAAGAGAAAAATGTGATGGTGTTATTTATTTATTGTTAAGTGTTGGGTCCCAGGTGTGGTTGTTGGAGTTTTTTGCTAAATCATAAAAAGCCCACTTACACATATTTAAAGAAAAAACCTTATGCACCAACTCTTACTTGTACAACCTCCTCTTTTCAGATGTAGGACCTCTTCACTCCTGTACCATATCCATTAAAGCATAAATATCTCTTTGAAACCAAAAATCTAGCTTAATAGAAACTGCAGGTGTTCCTATTTCTACCACCACAGTGTGTATCAAAAAGTTACTGTGTATTATAATAAAAGTCAATGGTGCTATTGTTGTAAAACAGTCTGTATTTTTTAACAAACAGATACTCATATGTAGTGACTTTGTATATATGTATATATATGTATATGTGTATACATATATATACAGTTTCTCAGAAAGTGCATTTCTTCCTGGGATTTTGGATTTCAGGGTGATGAATGTCCCTGCTTTGCCCCCACCCTCCTGCTTCAACCCCACATGCATACAGAAACAAACATGCCCAGAATTCATTTTTCCCAACAAGGCATGTCCAAATTGGAACGTATACATTTGTTTGAGTTTTCTTAACATTTGTTTTTATATTTTAAAGCTACCTCACACTAAAAAACAACTTCATAAAGCGAAGTAATGCCTTTTCCCCAGACTCCTTGTTTACAACCCCCAAATTTTAATATGACCAATTTTGTGAGAAGCTTGGTCATTAAAGTCCAGTCTCTGCTGCCCCGTCCCCATTGCTGTGACCTTTGACCCCCGTTCCTCTCTACATTTTTCCATCAGTCCCCTCACACATGACGTGCCCTCTGCTTTGGCGTACACAATCACACACATGCATTTGAAGATTTTGGTTGTGGTTAGATTTGTTGCTCCAGTTCTTCAGCCAGCACAGAGGGTTCATTAGTGTGAGGTTGTGTATATTTTTTTTATTATTAATAATAGTATTATTATTAATAATAATAGCCTTATTATATTATTATATGATCTTGACTTGTTTTTGTTACGTTTTAATTAATGTAAATTGGAAATAAAAGACAAAACCAAGTAACAGACTGAAGTTGCTGTTTATTTATATTCTCTTTTGTTAGTTCTCCCCCATGTTGAAATATCTGGGGCAATGCTTTTGACTCTTCCCAAGGATTTCACTATCAATGTACAAGAAATACCCCTAAAAATGGAACCTGTAAAATATTTTGCTGTGCTCTGCTTTCACTATGTGTTTTTGTGGTGATGGCCAGATACATTTCCTGGGGGAGAAACAACTCACATCTCAAGAAAAGGCAGTGGTGAAATGGATGAATGCAGGGCCATTTTGATTGTTTTGTTGAATGGTAATGAAAAAAACAAGAAAATGTTGAAGGAGGAGGTGGTGAGACTTCATATCATGTACTTATATATATATATTATATATATATATATACATATACAATAACTTGTCAGTCATTTCTTTTAGTCTTGTGCATGGTAGAGTAGAAATAGGAAACACTGCCAGCCATGATCTGCACATTCTGTGAATTGATAATGCCTTCCTGTGCTTCTATTACTTTTCTTACCAGTCTTTAATTTCTTGCTTTTTTCGATCTTGAGTAGCAATAAAAGTTAGAAGCATTTCTAAGAACAAAGTACAGCAATGTTTCTTTTTATTTTTGTTTATGTGTTGTTGTTTTCTGAAATCACTTTTATTATTTAATGTAATTGTTTCCAACCCATGACTTTATTCTATACAAACAAAGAAAGCAAATCAACAAGAGAGAAGAACATCACCAATAAAAAATACATACAGTAAAAAAAAATATACACAGATGACATGCTTGGTTATTGCGTTATGGGATTTCAGTATCATTATACCATCATAAATCATTATAGGTGGCAAAGATTATGTTAGTGGCTGCGATGCATGAATGAAACTGGATTCTGCCAACATCCACATAAAGTGATGTAACATTCAGGAAATATTGAAATATTCACAAATTTATACACAGAGTTTTAAAACAATAGACACCATCTATCTTTTGGGACTGATCTTTCAGGCTGTGGTCAGCCAAGCAATATTTACTGTATGTGTTAAATACAACCCAGTTACCATGGTAATGTCAACACTATTTGACTTGTACATTTACTTCACAGTTTGTATCTATCCTGAACTAACACCAACGTCAACCAGCTTTCTCTGTATACCATAACAAACACACACCACATATAGCACATTACAGTATAGAGAAAGTGAATCTATTCTAGGGTTTGCTTCAGGTTATTCTTTACTCATTCAGTCCTCAGCTGAGGGACATGAGATACAGAAATGTTTGATCATATACACAGTATGTAGAGAATTACAGTGATGCACTTTAACCTGTAGCTGAACAGATTGAGGACACATGAAAGACATTGACCATCATTTTTAAATAAGCTGTCTGCAACATTTCTGACTTGTGAGTCCCTTGGAGAAAAAAAGTATAAGCCTGTGATCCTTGTTGAATAAAATGTTTGAAACTAGCCATTTCATTTCGTATTAGTGGCAATTTTAATGAAAACTGAGGCCAATTTTGTGTGGCACAAACATTTTTTTTCTACTTTTCTATCCTGTATTAATTCTATCCCTGCAGATTAAATGTCGGATCCCCACATTGAAAACCACTGTGTAAAACGGACAGGATGTAGAGTATACAAAAACACTATATCTATTTATAACTGAAAAGAATGAAAATATGTATTACATTAATCACACAGTGCTTCCTCCCCTTACTCCACAGGTAGTGCCACAGTAAATATGATTACAGTGAACTGAAGTGAAATTAATAGAAGCACCTTTTAATCCAGTCAGGTTGTGTTCTGTTAAGGCTGAACACTGAGCTTTAGTGTACCTAAAGAATACACACAGTGTCCACACACTGCCTGTCAGATATGGGACAAACCATTACATTTAAGGCATTAAATGCACCAACTGAGATGACATTTCTATTTATTATTAAAGTGTTTTTCTTATTTTTATAGTGGGTTGAGAAAAATGTATAATGCCACAGACTGCCTTCTTAGTAGAAGATCGAACAATTTGTACACAACAATCAGTGCAGAGATTGAAAAATGAGGACTCAAGAGATTAATTAAACCCAAAATAAGAGTTTTTGTCTCAGGGTAAATGGCTACATTAATCTAATTTTGTAAGAACAGCTTAACAATTGATCCAGTTTGAAACTGACTATAATTTGTCAACTACAGCTGTATGTACACTGGTCCGGATACTTCAGAGCTGATTGCTGCAGCTTGGAGACAAAATAGTTCACTTTCAGCTCTAATGGCTTCCTGAGAGTAAATTTAGCTCAGCCGTTCTCTGCTGGTACTGAAACCACTGGCTTAGTGACCATGGATGGGAAAATGCCATTAAATAGTATCTGTGCAAAATCAAAGCTATCGTAGTAACCTCAGCCACACAAAAACACCACGTGTTCCACCCAGCTGAAAACACACTCATAAAACCTATTAGGTGAGAACACGCATTAAGAGTTTGCACACTCCTGTTTGACCTGATAAACACACTCGGCCTGTTTAGAGCCTTTCAAGTGTTCATTATGGGTCACCTGGTCAAACACTTCTAATTAGAGCTTAGTGAAAGATAAAAGCAGCCGGTGCAGAGCATGATGACACAAGACAAGAAAAAGGACCACAGAGAGAAACAGAGGGTTACATGAGGATCAAAGTTTTGTTTTGTTTTTTTACTTTCTGAACATTAATATTTTATGCTTTCATCTTTTTTCAGCCTGCATGCTTTTTTGTTTTATAGGGCAGATGGCAGAATAAGTAAATGTATACCCATCCCTTGAGTTTCATTGAATTCACTGAAATGTATTAGAAAAAATATTAACCAAACATTGATGGTTTTATTGTAACAAATGTAAAGAAACAGTGCAGTCCCAAAACACAGATGTAAAGGGGTTCATTTCCTTCATATCCATATTCTCCACAGTGGTGTACAGTAGCTTCTCACAGCATTTTGGAGTTAATCACTTTTCCATAAAAATGGCATTTGATTATTTCATTTTAATTACAACCTAGAGAGCTAAAAACCAGTGCTAAGAGTATCAGTCTCTGTGGGGGTCTTGCGTGGGCTGGGTAAACTCTTCAGATACTCCAAATGCCGGCGGGCCTCAGCTTGGTTCTGCCTCACATAATACACCACATACACAATAACCATGAAGAACCACACAAACATTGTCACCAGCATAGCCACATCAGTGGTTTTCCTCTGCAGGCTGCAGAAGTTAACTCCAGAATCCAATAGTTTGACCAGCGCTTGGCCTGCATGCTCACCCAGAGACCCGGGGTCCTCCCACCTGCTGCCCTCGCCGATCCCCCGCACAGAGCTCTCACAAATGATCCCATTCACTGTTTCAGGCTCCAAGTTGAGAGTCTCCATCAGTTCCTGAAGTGTGCAGTCACAGTGCCAGGGGTTGTGATAGAGGCGTGTCTTTGCTCGAGTGGTGCCAAAGTCCTCTCTGCTGGCCTGCCTCAGCTGGTTATGTGAGAGATCCAACAGGCGCAACTCGGGCCCCAGGTGCCGCAAAGCCCCTGAGGAGAGTGAGTCAATGCGGTTGTGAGACAGGTACAGGTCCCGCAGGTGGACCAGGTCACTGAAGGCACTCTCTGGGATGTTCCGGATGAAGTTGCGTTCCAGGTGAAGAGAAACAGTTTCTGGTGGGATTCCGTCTGGGATCTCCCGTAGCCCTGCATCCGAGCACAGCACGGTGGCTGTGTCCCAGGCACAGTGGCAGCTGTCGGGGCACTGAGGAGACACCTGGCCCCACAGAGCCAGGAACAAGAACAACATGAACACCCATGAAGGAAGATCCAGCCCTTTTCCTTTATCCCTCCGTCTTCCTGCACTGATGCTGGTACGTCTCTCCTCACACCAGCCTGTGCACATCGCCTCACCATAGCCCCCTGACACACACCAGGTCCCAAACCGACACACAGACGCACCAGGAAAATCTGAGAGATTGAGAAAAAAGGGTCAGTGTGGAACAGATTACTGTTTCTGTGTCCCTCTGTTTTTACTTCAAACAGCACATGCAATCAAAATCAATGCTGACACAGAAGATTATGATATTTAGGCGGAGGGGGAGGAGAAAAAAGGTCAGTGGGTAAAGAGAGACAATGAAATGAGCTTAGGCTGGTTTATCTGGTTTGCCCATCTGTGTGGAAAGCCACTGTACAACAGAAAATATATGAATGAATGTTTTATGTGCAAGGAATTATCTAGTTGATGTTGCACAAAAACACATCCGGCAGTGGTGCTTGTTAATAATAGCTTAAAAGAGGTAACAACGCATCTCATTATAAAATTGTCAAATGGATTACAGTCTCAGCAGCAGTAATAATAACTGAAGTAATCTAATAATGTTTAAAAACACCTCTTGTGTTTCTGCATCTAAAAGGCATAAATTATGGGGCATTATTATGAGAGCTCTCCCTCCGCTTTCCTGCTATGTTCTTCCTGCAAATGTAACTGAAAACCAGTAGGAAAGCGTCATCTTATAATCATCAATACATGTTCATCTCATTTAGATATCTATTTATTGTCTAATGTTGCCACAGCCCCTCTATCATACTCCCTGGGTGAAGGGGAGTGTGCATTGTAGAGATGGAGCTCAGAAAGAGGTAGGATCGATAGCCCAAGTATCGTCTGCTAGACTATTAACAGTGAGAACATCAATCCTGCCTATATCCAACACTGTCAATATGTGACAGAGCTGGAAAAAAATAACCCAGCAGTGATCTGAGTGTTAGCATTTGTTTGCCAGCAGTTAGGAGACAAAAGTAAAAAAAAAAAAAAAAAAAAAAAAACACTAGAGTCATGCATCACATGGTCAAACCACTGGTGAATACATGACATGTTTTATGTGTTAAGCTATTTTAGACACTCTCACAAAGTGAATTATTCTATTTCATCTGCCTGCTGGTCTTTTGCTCAAATACTTCTGTTTGTAAATGGTGCTAGTTTTCCAGGTAATCCTTTTTTTTTTTTTACAGATGCTGAGATAACAGCAGCCAAATAAGGTTCTTGTTGCACAGCAGAAATCACACATCTTGATTTTGATTAACAGACCATTCTTTTAAATGTCAAGTACTTTCAGGTTTTGTCTCTTATTCTTGATGCAATCAGACCATGTGTATTCTGCTGCGAAAACAGTACACTCTGGAGGCTACAATTCCAGACTACAGTGGCCTAGATTTGCCTGTAGTATAAAGGTGTCTGACTGAATGACAGCTCTGTGATGTCCATCAAGTGGTCCAGTGTAACCACATGAGAAGAGCTGAGTAATTACCATACTGGATGTAGGTTCACGCAAGTCCCAATGAATTAAACAGTCATCTGCTTCATGAATTACAAAGGCAATGAGAATGGAGATAGACAGTAGCCACACAGATTTATTTTGCATTTTCTTTCTTTCTTTTTTTTAAAGCTGACATAGAGAAAAACAACAACCCTGCATAGTCTGCTACTATACATTTTTTTTTTTAACAAACTAAGCCAGGCTGAGGTCGTAGCATTTATGTAACCAATTTATTCTAGCTACGAATAACAGTCTGGGTGAGAAGGGTCATCTGGACCATCCGAAGGAACACAAAGCTGCATGCAAGAAAATCATAATAAAACATGCGGTTGTTTACAAATAGATCATGGTTGTAACTCGTGCATTAAAAACACATTATTTCCCAGTTTGATGAGTGATACATCGACATTTCCTCAAAATATATGACAGTAATAAGTTGTGGTAAGAGATTTTTCTGTGTTAAATATATATGCATGAGGTTTATGATCGCGTAAAAACTCACCCGTGAAACCGTTGTTCTTTATGAAGTTGGTTGAAATAGGTTGTTGCGAAGTTTCAGATGCAAATGAGTGTGTAAAACATGTTTTAGATTCCGTTTCGCAGGTCCTCAGGTTTTTTCCGGTGGGAAACTTGCCATCATCTTCTCAGCGACATAAATGGACGCATGTTTATGTGGACCTGAGGAGGATCAGTTGTGGATCTGTGCTTTATTGCCTGCGGATGGCTTCATGACTGACTGTTGTACCGGAGGC
>JAPSES010000211.1:2047794-2080671 GCA_029822895.1 Maxillicosta whitleyi
TATATATATGCACATGAATGAAGAAATATAGATTCTCAAACTCAAAAATATTTACCTTTGTTTCAGAATTATTTTCTATAATGAATTTTGTGAAGGGTATAAATATCTTATCTGACAAGTCTTCTGTGTTGAAGACTGCTAAAATATGAATATAACATATATACTAAAGCATGGGGATGAAGCAGATCTAAAAATAAATATGTAAACATAACTTGGCACACCCCCACAGTGCTCTTTGTGATGCTGCTGGCACCTTGGATACTGTAAATGGTAGCTATGGCAACCACAGACTAATTAGCAGCATTTTCCTTTGTTAACTTCCCATGGGCAGGTTCATGACTGACTCTGGACTCTGCAAAACATAGATAGAGCCTGGACTCATCAATGAAATTCCTATATTTATAAAAAAATATTTTGACAAGAATAGAAAAAATCAGATGATGTGGTTTATTTGGAGGTATACTTAATGTAATATACAGAGTCAAATATACTACCACAACCTTCCAAAATTTGAAAGCTTGATAATACTAGTTTGACAAATATTGTTACATGAAAAATCCTGGTGCTCATCTGACATAACAACTGTTTTATCTCACTGACAATTTGTTTTCTCAAAAGTTAAGTGTGACATTTCATTATACCATCTGTCATCTGTTCATTTCACATCTTTATTTAACTGCCCAAAAGTAAATGTGTTTTGTGTCCCCACAGGTCATTTGGTGTCGTTCTGTGGGAGATGTTGACCGGAGAGGTGCCCTATAAGGATGTGGACTCCTCTGCTATCATCTGGGGAGTGGGCAACAACAGCCTACAGCTGCCTGTACCTGATAGCTGTCCTGACAGCTTCAAACTGCTTTTGAGGCAGTGCTGGTGAGTAAGGGAATGAGGAAAATAAGGAAAAGAAAAATGATACAGAAAAAGAAATTAAGGTATTAGGAGGATGTCAATTTTATGTTATTTAAGTTACGCACCAAGGAAAACACAAACCCAGAGACTAAAATGTTGCTTTCAAATGTGACAGTGTTAACAAGATTTACTACTGATGAATATGTGCTTTAACCGTTCACAGGAACTGCAAGCCCAGAAACAGGCCTTCATTCCGTCAGATTCTCCTACATCTCGACATTGCATCTGCAGACATCTTATCCACGCCACAAGAAACATATTTTCAGTCACAGGTAACATCCATCTTTACTTTTTTACCTCCGCCAAGGAGGTTATGTTTTTGCCGGCGTTTATTTGTTTGTTGGTTTGTTTGTTGGGTGGTGTACAACATAACTCGAAAAGTTATGGATGGATTTTGATGAAATTTTCAGGATAGGCTGGTAATGGCAAGATCTGGAAGTGATTACCTTTTGGAGGTGATCTGGGATGGTCTGGATCCTGGAATTTTTTAAAAGATTCTCTATTAGTTATTATTGATGCCGTTGTAGGACTAACAAATGTCCACCAGATGGCAGTGGAAGTCCTGTTTTTTCATATAGTGTCTTCAAATGTGTGACCTGAACTGTGGTGCTTGGCGGAGGTTTGCGCTTGGCGGAAGTTTGATTTTCTAGTATATTACTGGTTTTTGCTGGTTTTAGTCACAGTCAGGGTCAGTTCAGGATCAACTGTAGGTGATGCAATTCACATTCTCAATTTCAGTTTAAGTGCTATTTATTTATTTATTTTTACATTTCTGTTATAACTCACATTCATGTCATAGTCATGTTGTGTTGTCTTTATTTTCACATTTAGAGAATAAAACAGCAAATGCAGGATTCTAGCAGCTTTCATGCTTAAAAAATGTTAAATAGATAAATGATATAGAGAGAATATAACTGATAAGTTGGATTAACCCCTGGTTGTAACTGTCTGACTATAACTCAGATAGACATCTGACAAAGGCAGCAAATTGGCTCTATATGTCTCTCCACTAAAGGCAACTCTTGCCAGCAACATCCACTATTTGTAATAGTCATTTTGCTGTCAAGCCATTTGTTTCCAGTCTGCTGCAGTAACTAAGGGCAGCACAGAGCATGCAGCTGCACTGGGACCCCAACCTCTTGGGATCTCACTAATAATACCTGTCCCTTCAATCACAACATATTATTACTGGTTCCTCAGCCTTACCAGCCTGTCATAGTGGTGTGAGTGGTGATTTCTGGTCAAACGGAGAACCATTTCAACCTCCATCATATCAGCGGATGATTGGAAAGGTCTGCATGATGGAGAAGGAGTGTGTGTGTCTTTCTTTAATGGGGTGGGGGTTGGGAACAAAGAAAGAACACAAGGCCATTGCAAACCCAAGGACAGGGCTTGAGAAATATTGACGTGTAGAAAATATGTCTTTACTCAGTCATGCAAAACCACACAGATCTGTTTATAACTCAAGCCCATAAATTAATAACACACACTTGTACACACAACCACACAAGCTGAATATGATTTGACATCTTCTGAGCAGTAACCCATCATCTCTTCATCTGAATATATCATATGATGCAAAACACAAAACCTCCATTGTGATCTCCACTTATTCTTGATCCTGCATTTCTGCCTGTTGAAGCCCTCCCCACTTTCTTCCCTCTCTGTCTCATAATGGATTTTTCTTGTGACGTTTGAAAGGTATTTGCTAGTGGAGTGTATTGATTGCCTTAATGGTAGGCAGAGAGCAAAGAGAGGAAAAAAGAGGGGACTGGAGACGTATAAGAGTGCACAGAGAGTCCATTAGTTTAATAAGAGCATCACTCATGCACAGACTGCACCAACACACACACACAAACTGGGTGCATATTGGACTTCCTTTGTCTTTTGATATGACAGGTATCAGATAACAACGAACACGCTCCACTGTGTGCACCAAAATCCCCACACTGCATTTTTTTGTGTATGTGTGTTCATGTCATGTCAGTTCATGTTCAGTTTTGCTTTCTGTGTATTCATTATTATCTGACATCTTAATGGGTTTCATTTCACTGAAAGGTCTTTTTTATGCCACACTGAGGAACAATTAACTTGATTCTCTGCAATATATTATCTATTTGTATAATAACTCAAAATGAAGTCTAGTGTTGTTGTCTAACATTTCACTTTGAGAAATGGTGGCAGTACATCAATAATACTGGTCTATTTTTTGGAAATAAAACAACTGACAATAATTGCAAGAATTATGGTAAAGTGTCATTACATACAGCATACAAATATGTTTATTCATATTTATGGAATAGATTTATAAATCTAACACTAGGCATAATCTGAAAAGTGGATGTATTTGAATGTGTAGACAGTGTTTTGAAGCAGAACTAGTAGCTCAGAGAAACAAATTACTTGATTACCTGATGACTTCATTTTTCTTCACTAGTGACCCAAATTTGGTAAAGTCAGTTTTACTTTTACTCTGGAAATAGGTTACATCCAGACCACTGTACTAAAACAATACTGCCATGACATGTATGCCAATTGCAGCATCTATAAAACAAAAAAACAAAAAAACAAATGAATAATGGCAACAAAAAAAAAGTGCAAGTTTTATCATGGATAATTTTATCATGAACACCCATTAGTTTGTCGCTTGAAAGATTGTGTAATAGTAAAATGCTCTTGTGATTGATGAAGTCATTAATACCTGCTGTGATGAATATGTTGTTTGCTTCCCGGTAGGCGGAGTGGAGAGACGAGGTCAGGCACCACTTTGAGAAGATCAAATCTGAGGGGACATGTCTTCACAGACTGGATGAGGAGCTGATCAAACGACGCAGGGAAGAATTGAGGTTAGAAAACCCATAAAGTGTTTAGGTGGTTTTTAATTGTCAAAATAAACCTTCTGAAGACACTACTTGAGGCTCAAAAAGTACAAGAGGTTTTTTTTTTTCACTCTTTTTGACGTTTTATTCATTAATTCCCTGAGAAAAGTATTTATAGATTCTTTGATAATAAAAATGTGGTCATTTAGAAACAATAAAACAAAGATGGTAAAAGTGTCTCTAACCCCCTCCCCACCTACTCAGACATGCACTAGACATCCGAGAGCATTATGAGAGGAAACTGGAGCGGGCCAACAACCTCTATATGGAGCTCAACGCTATCATGCTACAGCTGGAAATCAAAGAGAAAGAGCTGCTAAGGTATGATAATTAATAAATGCTTACCTTCTATTAGTACTGATTTATTAAAAATGGCTACAAATCAATTAAGCCTGAGGTAGAGAGTTGGAATTAAAGAGAAATTAGTCCCACTGTAACCTCAGGAAAACAATTGCTTCACTTACTGCTTATTTTCCAACCACAGTAGCTGAACAGTGTACAATATGTGTAAAGCACAAGTGTTCCCTCTTCAAAGTGAAGCACTTGGTCATTAGCTCCAGTCACATAAAGCTATTGCATGTAACTGTACTTCTTTATGCCACGTTAAGTATTCACCAATATCCATTAAACAAGTATTGACTTTGTGTTTAATTGTCAGGAGGGAGCAGTCGCTGGACAGGAAGTACCCAGGCTGCTTCAAGCACCACAGTTCCAGACAGTCAGCCTCCTCCAACTCGATGGAGAAACTCATGAAAAAACGCAATGTACCTCAGAAACTGCCCTCACACAGCAAGAGGTGAGACAGTAATAACATTCACAACCTACTGGATATGAAGTCTTTTTACTCATGTTGCATTTGCACTAGCCAGAGTATGGGTTTAGTGGTGTATTAGTAATGCACTTGTAATTAAAAAATCTGAACATTTAATGAATAGACCAAATTAATATATTTATTGTAGAATTTTATTAGACCTGAGATGTTTGTCGATGTTTGTTTTTAACAAACTGTATTGAGCCACAACCTGAAACAGACACTTTTTGTTATTTTTCATAAAGCGAACAACCATCATCCTGATCCTCATTAATGTACCAAAGCTACATCTTTAAATAATTTCTAATACATAAGCTCAGTTTGGCAGACATGGATTAAACCTTGTTCAGTGCTTAAAACCAACTAAATGAAGGTCTTCACTGTGAATTTTTCTTCTAGTCCCAGATTAGGCCGAATCCACATCAGGAAATCTGTCTCATACAGTATTGTCACTTGTTTGAGTAATGTGCTGTATATTAGATAGTCCACCACCCAGCTGGTTTAACAATGGTGTCATGTCTAAACATTTGGGTTTGCATATTTCTAACATTTTTAAGAATTTGCATCATTAGCAGTAGTTGGACAGAGAACCACAAACCTGATAGGGTACCTGTAAAATAGCATAAATTCAGTGTTTATTCTTTCTTTCTGTGTAAAATATGCAGGAAATGAGTTAGCAATCTGTTTTGCATTATAAGGTAATAAATGTCTTATAATTTCCAATTAGGCCAGACCTCCTTAAATCAGAAGTCATCCTTCCCAAACTGGACTCATCCTTGACCCAGGTCACAATCCCTAACAAGGGTTCTACATCCCCTGGGCGAACACGCAGAGGGAAACCACGCTACAGGAAGGCTGGCAAAGGCAGCAGTGGGGACTTGGCTCAGCTGAAGGCAACACTGTCATCCTCTTTAGCAATGGTCAGCGCCACATCTTCTGTTCCCAGCAGCAAGCAGCATTTAGACCCCAGTGCAGCCCTCAGGGGTCTGCAGCACGACCTGCTGCTGAAGAAAATGTCCTCCTCCAGCCCCGATCTCATTTCAACCACCTTGGAGGCTGAAGGCAGGAGGAAGGGACAGATGAAGCCGGGGCTGGACAGAGCTGGCAGTCAGAGTGCCTCAGCTGGGTTGGAGGAGAGCAGGACTGGAAGGGTGGAGGAGGAGGCAGATGTGGGTGTAGGGACTGATGACCTAGCTGAAACTCCTCCACGCAGTGACACGCCCAGTGAAGACGCAGCGTCTATTCCGTTCTCCAGCAGCCCAGACTCGCCCTGTGGCCGGGGAGCAGCTGCAGGGAGGGCCTCTGTGATCAGCAGTACCCGTGTTCCTCATGATGGGGAGGAGAAGGATGACGGGACGGTGATCACACGCTCCCCCAGGAGTCAACGCCTTACGCCCTCAGCACTGCTCTACAGGGCAGCAGTCACACGAAGTCAGGTGAGACTGATAAATATGGCTCAGTAATATGCACACATAGGATCAGACATTCAATTCAAAGAAGTATTCACCCACTAAACCCAAAGTCTCAGACCCAGCAGTTTTAGGTGAAAAAAAAAAAAGTACTCAGCCTATAGTGTCCACTGACATCCCACATGTTTATTTTCTCAACAGAGACGTGGAGTGTCATCAGAGGAAGAAGAAGGAGAAGTGGACAGTGAAGTGGAGTTACCAAGAAGACGGTAAGCAATGTTAAGCCCATCCATCATATCATCTCCCCTTTACATTTACATATGTGAATCTATACAAGACAACAATATGTTCATATTCTGAACCCCCACTCCTTTAGTGCACACACAGTTATGGTTTACCTCCTTTTGTGATTAGGTCTCATTTCACTGCATCGTTGGCATCTGTTGGGGTTTGTCATGTTAAAAGTTCTATCCTTATCTTTCTACATCAACTTGGGGGGCCTTTAATCCATCATATCAGTATTGGTATAAAGAGTAGAAATCGCAAACCTTAACACTTTGCTCAAAATTCTGATGGGAATCATGAAAGATTGACCGATTGTAAATTGCAAGACAAGATTAGACTGTAACTGAAGAAAAAATACCATCCAATACACAAAAAGTAGTATGTGTGCTGCACTGTGGTGTTGGTTTCAGAGGTGTCAAAAGTATTCCCATTCATTATTCAGGTAGAAGTGCAGATACTAGGGATTAAAAAGCCTTCTGTAGAAGTTGAAGCATCAACTCAAGCTTTTTACTCCAGTAAAAGTTTAAAAGTACTGGTTTCAAAACTACTTAATGTATAAAAGTAAATGTAAGGACGAAAAAAAAAAAAAAACCCATAATGACTGGGAATGGGCATAATGACTATAATGTTAGATTAAAATGTTAATGTTAAAACATTTGGGATGCACTAGTACCTGTTTCAGCTGCATATATGACCGTTGTACATAAACACATTTTAGTCTGATGCAGATGTATTAAAGAACCATATATGTGTCCTACTGAGCATTAACATGTGTTTATGGAACAGAAGATATGAAGACTAGTTGAATATAAGTATTGAAATGGTGCAAAAACTCACAAACCAATACAGTGTTGGAATAGTATATGTTTATACTTCTCATCCAACCACAATTAAATTCACTCTATTCAGATGGCACCATATGTGGATGCCGGAAATGAATAGGATTAATGAGGCTATTTTTAAAATGTACTGTAAGGAGTAGAAAGTACAGATAATTGCTTGAAAATGTAAGGAGTAAGAACTCCAGTAAAGTATAGATAACCAAAACTTCTACTAGGTAACAAAGAATTTGTACTTTATTACTTGACACCTCTGGTTATTTTCAATTAGAATTAGACAACTGAGATGAAATGAGTCTTAATTTCATCTCAGCTTTAACTCACACACAGACTACAACTCTCATATCATTAGACTCACAACATAATTGCCAAAAGCAAGTTTTTTCAAGTCATAGCCAATAATGAAAAATGAATCAGCAGTGTTAGAAGAGTAAAGTTACATAGAGATCATAATCAAAAATGTTACTTAGACCAATTTGGTATGAGGCTAATGATATCCAAGAGAACTGTTTCTGTTGATTTACTGCTAATGTGTACCTGTACTGGATGTTTTAATATACTTATACTTGTCGCCAGTGTATTAATACATATCAAGTGTACGCAATATACAGTATATTCCTGTATCAACATTTTGTCAGTGACTATCATAATCACTATCATAATATTACCATACTATTATCACATTGTGTAAATATCTACTTATATGGTTGATTAAAATTTATCATCATGAACTTGGTGATGCTTGGTGGTTTATGTTTTTAATCACATTTAATGAAGCAAAAATGAATATCTAATTCCATTCATAATCTCTTACTGAATGTATGTATCCATTTTGTCCTGTTGTGTCCAACTCCAGGCGTCCTGTGAGTATGACCAAATGTCAGTCGCTGTCCACCTTCAGTTCAGAGAATCTGTCAGTCTCAGACGGTGAGGAGGGAAACACCACGGACCACTCACACAGTGGCACACCTGATGTGGTCAGCACCAACACGGATGAACGTCTGGATGATAAGAGTGATGACCTGTTGTCTCAGGGCTCTGAGATCCCCGCTGACCCATCTGATCCGACCCAGCTGGGCTCTGATGGGTTATCTGAAAAAGAAGCTGCTCTTAGACAAGTCAAGACCCAGCTGGCTACAAATGACCACAATTATGAGGTAAGATACAGTCAGTGTGTGAGTGAATGGAGACACACCACACCAGGGTTTCTGTTGGTCATTAAAAAGCATTAAGTCATCAAATGAATTTTGTGATGATTAAGGACCTAAATGGCATTACATTATATGTCCAGAGGCATTAAAAAATTGAATAGACTTGATGGGGGTAAAAGTATTGTTATTCACGATTTATTTTGATGATTTAAATATTTATTAATTTGGATCAAAATACAGTGTGATGATTGACAGGCAGAACTCTTTAATTGGCTATTGTTTATGGTCGATGCACGAAGTCATCAACATTGGATGCTTGGAATGCAACATGCTGTGAGCGTGCTCATGCTGTGGCAAAAGAGCAGAGGGAATATTATCAAATGTCGGAAAAATGGGAATATGCAAGTTTGAGCAGAAGTGATTGGAAGAGGAACTTTTCAGAACTTTGTTAAATCCTGTTGATGGTAAACCGTATTTATGTATAAAACTGCAGTTGGACATAGGCATTAAATTTGTTTAAAGTGGCATTAAAAAGGGCATTAAAAAGTATTAAATTGGATTTGCTGATACCTGCAGAAACCCTGCGCACTGCTTGTTTCAATTGGATATGTAAAGAAAGGAATCATTGTCAGTGGAAAAAAAGACTTTAAGAGTTTAATGTTGAAAATGGATATATCTTTCCCCTAAACCAGGGTCTGTATGATGATTCAGACTGTGACAGTGCTGAACTGGACCACTCTTGCAGTGCAGAGGCAAGCCAACCTTCAAACAACTGGTGAAAACTCATCACTTTACTCCACTCAGACATCCACAAACCAAAATGATCCTGCCTGGAAATATAAAAGACAGAATTCTTATCAGGGTCCTCACAAAGAGGCAGAAATATTCATCTGTCTCCTCATGACATACAGGAACAAAAAAGAAACTAGAGAACCAGTGTGTGCTGATTTCATGTACCTGATATTCCAGACAGAACAGGAAAACCCCATTTTTGTTGACATAAATGGATCATAGGGATGTGAAACTGAATAAGGGTACCATCATCAATGGTGAAGTAACAGGCTCGACATCAGCTTTGCAGCAAAACATCAAAACACCTCAGTAACAGACACTTCATTCAGACAAGCCTATCACCAACTAATGTTTCATGTCAGTTAGTATTTTTCTTCTGTCAGGAAAATGTGTGTCATGTCATTTTACATTGTCATATTTCTGCAAAATCTTTGTTGTGAACAAAACATAAAATCCTTTCAGGGCGTCTTTAAGTGACCATATTAAGTGCAGGAACCACTGATATTGCAGTTGCACGTAATTCATGTTAAGTTCTGATTTCTGCATAATCAGTGTGTCATTTCCCCTCAGAACAACATGCACTGACTAATTTATAGTTACTTTACAGGGAATTTGTTGATCATTGTAAAACAATGTTTACATTATCAGTTCGAGTTGTTTACATTTTTTATTTATTACTGTCATGCATCACTGGTATGTTGCCATTTTCTACTTGTATGTTTTAATATAAATATAAATACTGTATGTGATGTTATAAAATGAACAAATTTTTAAAATGTGAGATTGTATAATTTAAAGGTGCTGATGTTTTTAATTAAGTGGCGCTCTTTTTTTTTTTTTACCTCTAGAAGCTCATGGTCATAGAATGTACCTTTGTACCTGCTGAGCATCAGAACACAGAAAAAAAGGAAAAAACATGTGAACAAAGAAGCAATATGTCTGCTCTGGCCACATCACAGGTCAAAGGAAAGGGCGCCGATTCATGCTGCGCAGATGTTTAAAGTATTGCAGTGTTTACTGTTTTGAAATGCAATACCAGTAGAACAAATCCTTCTGAGCATTGAGGGGTTTACATAGCATCAAAAAGCATGAAAGGAAAACCTACTAACAATTAAATGACTGAAGGTCTATGGATGACAGGGACATAAAACATTTAAAGGATGTCAGAAAAAATACTAATTGTAGTATGTGTTATGTGCCCTCACTTACTTGCCAAAACTGACAGTCTATTTACAGTGTGGAATAATTACAGTAAACTCATTTATGATGGTTTTATGAAGCACAAACAAATCATAAGTTCTAACTGTACCAGAAACATTCAAAGACAGAACAAAACAAGACAGGACACTACTACAGCATTATTGTTAAAAAGTTTTGAAGCTGGACAGTCTGACAAGTCTGTAAGGGCTCATTTGTGGTAGGCAGTACAATACATACAACTGCGATGTTGATGTTCTTGTCCCTTGACTAGCCTTCATCTGTGCATGTGGTTCACTGTGACTACAACAGCACATTACACCTGTCCAATAATTTACTGATCAGGTCCCTCTTAATAAGCTACAAATGGCAGCTTCAGTTTAACTTTTCTTTGTCTTATGTCATTCGATGTTTGTTAAAAGCTTTCAAATGTTTTAAACTGAATGTCACCCCAGAATTGAATGCTAGAAATCCTCCTGAAGGATGAGATGTTGCCAAAAGCAAAACTACTGCCCTCTAGTGTCTCAATCACAGAGGTACTCATTTCCCATGATGCTGATTGAAACTGTATGAACTGAAATATTTGCTTTTTATACTGCATTACTGTAATTGTATAATAAATATATTTAAGAAACAGTTTAAAATAAAAAAAACAATCAAACCTTCCAGAGTGTAATCTGTGTGTTCACTACCTTTAAAAAACAACAACAACATCAAGACATTTTGTGGTTTGAGCATTTCACATCTTTATTTCTGTATTCTTTAAACAATGTTGTGGCACCCAAGTCTACAGTCTCAAAAACGTGCACAAAAATTTTCTTTCCCGCAAAATAAAAAATAAAATAAATTCTGACTTGAGCAAAGCAAAGACCAGGAAACTCATGTCAACTCATAACCCTTTGTCTAGTTCCAGAACTTAAAATGACTCAGTCCTCAGCCTCCTCACTTTTAACAGATCAGTCAGTGTACAGGGGTTTATCCCCTTTGGTAATTAAAATAAAATATTAAACTGGCTGTTGGCTGCCAGTCCTGTGGCCTCAGAGGAAAGCCTGGAGACATGGAGATAAGAGATGCACCAGTAGACCATGGTGGGGGAGAGAATGAGGCATGCAATCAGACATACAAGATCAATGTCAAAGTAATTTACTGTTTTAAAAAATCATTTGGGCTGTGAATATGTCCTCCAATGTAGAAAAAGGGTTACCAGATGGTCTACTGTTAAACATGTTGACTTAAGTAAACCAATAGTCAGGTCTTAAATTCATAAGACTGTCTGGTAATGGAGATGCAATCATTTGAAGCTGAACTTGTTTGATTGGCTTACATTGTTTGATGCATGTAAGTGGAGATTTGGTGGCTTTGCCTTTCTTAAACAATGTCGTGGCACTCTTGTGGTGGTCTACGGTCTCAAATGTGCACAAACGTTTTTTCCTGCAAATAAAAAATAAATCCTGACTTGAACAAAGGAAAAAAAACAAAACAAAAACAAAACAGGAACTAGTGTTAACTCACAACCCTTTCTTTGTCTATTTCCAGAGCTTACATGATTCAATCCTCAGCCTCATCACATTTAACAGACAGATCAGTCAGTGTCCAGGAGTTATCCCCTTTGGTAGTTAAAAAAAAATATTTCCTCAGTTTAAAACAAATATTCCATCATTTTTTGTATATATCAGTCTTTACAAAAAAAAAAAAAAAAAAAAGCGAGGGGAACCCTCTGCTTCTGATCCCTAGAGCCAAGTCCAACCCCAAAAACCTCCCACCCCAGCAAAATATCAACACATGATCTCAGGACCACGGGGGGTGGGGAGAATAGGAATGACATGTAGAGGGAGAAAAAGTGACATGCGTCGTAATAAACATTTTAAATCATCTAGATAAATTCAATTGTGAGAGTTAGAACATTTTGTCATTGTAACTAAATATAACCAGTGACAGTGCATGTACAGCTACGTATTCTCCTTGGTGACACGAGTGTAATCCATGATACAAGCACTTATATTGAAAACATGACAAGGGAGAAAAATGCTGTGTACATCTAAATCATCCGAGCATGGACACATGAAATGGAAAGACTGACTGGAACTGTGTTGAGGATAATGGGGTATATAAACACAGAGTAAAACAGTCACTCTATTCTGTTTTTGTTTCCTTTTTTGTTTTTCCTTTTAAAGAAAAAAAAAAAAAAACAACTGACTGTACAGAACTAAATCTATATACCTATTCAGAGTTTTCCAACTCTACTCTGTGATGATGATAGAAAAAGGGAAGAGAGTGAGGGATCCAAAAAAAAAAAAAGAATCTAACAATAGAACATTAAAACCTCCAACTTGACTTAAAAGGGGAATTAAAAATCTAATTTTATGAGTCTTTAACACTAAAAACCAAAAACAAAATAAATATAAAACTCATTGGATTAAATCAATGGTGGTTGACATGATTTCAAATGAGAAGAGGCGCTATAATATATAAACTCTTAAGTTGGATAGTTGCATTGACTGCTTTACGATAACCAATAGTATAAAAGTGAGATTTAGTGCAGATGCAGTGTCTTATCAGTTGGCTGTCAGTCCTGTGGCCTCGGAGGAAAGCCTGGAGACACAGAGAGATAGAGACACACCAGAACACCAAGGTGGGAGAGAGAATAAGGCATGCAATCAGACATACAACATCAATGTCAAACTCATATACTATACATTATAAGAACAAAATGCTGTTTTTAAAAATCACGTGGCCTGTGAATATATTCTCCAATGCAGAAAAAGGGTTACCAGATGGCCTATCATTAAACAAGTCACTTCAGTTAACCAATAATCAGGTCTCAAACTCAAGACTATCTGATAATGGAAATGCATTACATCAGTTTTCATTTTTCAGTATTCATGGTACCTGAGGGGACTTCAATTATTTATTAAAAAGGATAGTTCTGGATTTTTTTTTTTTTTTTTTACATGAATCCATATGGCATCCCCGTCAGTGTAGTACAGTCACACTGACTTACCCACCCGACAGTCTGTGTGCCAAGTTCTGGTCAGGTTTTAGTCGAAATTAAAGTAGTCCAGCAAGTTTGCGGGGGTCACTAAAATGAAACGTTTTTCATCTCAAAACAGCATATGTTCAAAAGTGATTTATTTGTATCACAAAACCAATATCCATGAAAAAAAAAAAATCACACCTTGTAATCACTTTGGCCGTACTTTCTCTCATTTACTATCAGTGCGCGCTGTCATGCTGCTGACTGTTTTGCATTAGTCAACAACTTTTTTAGCAGTGAAACAGGTAGCCTAGATGTCATCTTGCGGCAGCACGCACAGATACGAAGAGAGAAAGTAGGGCCTAGTGATTACGACGTGTGACTTTTTCGTACACATTGGTTTTGTGATGCAAATAAATCACTCTTTTGAACACATGCTGTTTTGAGAAGAAAAATGTTTTATTTTAGTGACCCCCCAAATTTTGCAGACTAATTTCATTTTGACCACAACCTGACAAGAACTCAGCTCACAGGACACTGCCGGGGGGGTAAGTCAGTGTGGATGTACTACACTGCTGATGGAGATGCCATATAGATTCATGTAAAAAAAAAATCACGAACTATCCCTTTAAAAAGGTATAATATGTACGCATTATTCGTGCCCATGTGCTTACATGGTTGGATGCTTGCTGGGAGCTGATCGTTCAATGATATTACCCAAAAAATTTTCTAAATCAACAGAAACTTAGAAATCAGGAAAGGGGGAAAAAAAACACTGTATAGGTTAAGATCATGTAAGCAACTCAGACTAGAGCGAAATTGATTTCCTACTTTGTTGGTCTGATCCAAAGTAGAAGTTAAAAAACTGGTATGAATAAATCAAGCTGAACTAATATTTGTCAATACAGCAGGTCGTGTCGAACATCACCAACCAGTGTCAGTGGCATTATGTTGCTAAATACAATATGGTGCGCATCAGCAACATGATAAGCAACATGACAATGTGATGGAAATTATCATACCATTACATATCATATTGTTATAAAACTAATTAATAGGCTGCTGGCATTTGACACACGATAAGCGATTTCCTGCTGAGGGTAGAGATTTACACTGTTTTCTAGAAAGTTCCGTTTTTAGGGTGACAAGAGACGACAATTGCACCAATAAAGCAACTTGGCCAATTTGAAGCTGACAAAAGACACGAGTTGGAAAAATATGTAATATGCAATACGTAAACACTGCGGGTGTGGCAAACCTGATTATGGTACAACTTAAGTCTCAGACAGCCAACCTCATTTTGAAAACGGTGCCGTTTCACTTCTTTGTTATTTAGTGTTTGTTGGAGATTGTTAAACCAGATTTAGAGGAGCATTACTGCCACCAGATGGACTGAACTAACTACACTTTCTGTCATGGATTTTGGTAGTTTCATTTCTTCTCTTCTGTTAAGTGAAACACCTCAATGCATAATCTTACATACTAGTTGACAGGTTTGGCTTCATATCAAACAGGTTTTAAAACTTTAACATCGACAAAAGTCTAACTAGTGATTGGCAACTAACTCCACATAAGCACACAACCATGAATAAATGCTGCATATTACTCCTTTAAATAGGCCAAAAACAAATCCAAATAAAAAGGAAAGAGATACATATTCTAATCAATAAGACCTAACAACAGTCACTTAAAATTCACTACAAGAAAACTATTCTCATAAATACAATGTGACATCTTAAAGAGAGCCGCTACCTGAGCAGAGCTTACACAAAGAAATGCTTCAGTATATCAGTGAAATAATTCTCTGTCCATGCTAAGTTCAAAGTCTTTTAAAAATATAATGCACTCAACATGTCAGACAGGCCGAATCAAGCTACATAGATCTATTTTATAAATATGGCAGCAACCATCTTTGTGGCTGTATAACACTTGTTTGTGTGCATTTGTTTTCTGTAGTAAGCGTGGCATGGCACAGCCAGATACAAAAGCAAGTGCAGGTACAGACAACAAAGAGCATCGTCAGTGCTTTAGTAGTAGATGACTTATGTTTCCATCATTAGTAAGGGGAGAGCCTTCGCCTTTTAGACTTGGAGCCCAGCTCAGAGACGATTTTGGACTCAGAGGGGATTGGGTGTGTGGGGTTACTAGCCCCACTGACAACATGGAGGGCCAGGAGAGGGAGGGGCTTGAGACTGAGGAGACTTGACACACAGGCAGGAGAGCTGGGAAGCAGGGAGTCAGTGGAGGAAGAGGAGGAGGAGGAAGAGGAGGGAGGAGGCGGAACTGGAGCCAACAAGGATAGAGGGATGGAGGCTGAGGGGGGCACCACACAGGAGGAAGAAGAGGAGGAGGAGGAAGAGAAGGAGGAGGTAGCAGCAGAGGAGGTGGTGGTACTAGTAGTAGTAGTAGTAGTAGTAGTAGTAGTAGTAGAGGTGGAGGGAGGGCACAGGCTGGTCTGTTCAGGGTTCAAGGAGGAGGAGGAGGGAGGAGGTTTAGAGGACTCTACACTGTAGAAAGAGAGACAAGGAGAGAGGGACAACACAGTCGGGATGGGTCACAGGGCAGGCTGGTGAGCAATGAGAGGGAAGGGGAACGGGGGTCAGGGTGGGGTCAAGGGGACGGAGGTCACTCAGGGATGTGATCAAAACACAGGATACAAAGCTTCATTAGAAATTAATGTGCCATTTTAAAAAATCAAAACAAAATTAGTTTTTCAGTGATGAATCAAAGTGCAGCAGAGTGAAATACAGTTAAAGACACAAGTTCAGACAGACAGCAAACACAAAACTGACAATTAGCCATAGTGGCAGTCATTTAACCGAGTATTTTACATGAAAACACTACGAAAGTGGACGATATGCATTTGTATATAATGTAATTAAATTAATTTTATTTCCTCAGTGTACAAGCACAAGCAGCATATGGCCATGGCCAAAGATAGCAGATTACTACTTTAATGTTAAAAATCTAATGAGCAACTGTTTTAAATACTATAGAAGTAAATATCTTATTTTGTTTGACTGTATTTATATCAAAACTTTCAAACTGGCCAACAGAGCTAAAAAGCCTTAGAACATACCAACTAATAATAGAGCCCTTTCAGAAAAATAGAGCTGAATTTCCAGCACTTAAAAGATGTGCTTGTCTGACACAGCTGCTAAATCCTACATACAGCATCTGGAAAAATACAAACCAAAAATCCAGATAGGCCTACCGCTTTATTGAAATATGTTTTTCCATTTTAAATCAACTATTTCATCACACAAACTACTGCCCTATAAATAAAATGAGACTACAGCTGGCACCAGTGGAATACTGGCTCTGTTATTTTTCTAAAGCTGAAGCTGAATGATTCAGCTGTGGGGGTAATGTAGTTGAAGAAATTATCTCACCTGGCGTTGATGAGGTACTCTGCCAGGCTGATGCTTGCAGGAGAGCCTGTGATGGTGACCTGACGATCAGTTGATCCATCAACTGGATTCGCAATCTTGATCTGGGCACCTGACATTTGCCTGATCTCATTGATCTTTGCCCCCTGGCGGCCGATGATGCATCCAATGAGCTAAAAAAAAAAAAAAAAGAGAGAGAGAGATGAACATGAAAGAAATGCTTCTAATGCTGCTCTTAAATGCTGTAGTTTGGATTCAAGCTTTCTCATTTGTAACAAAAAACAGCTTACGTCATTTGGAATGGTCATCTCATGGGAACTGGTTTGAGCAGAAGCATCTATTCCTGGCAGACAATAAATAATAACAAAATATCATAACCAACAATGGGAGTCACCATCCTGTATCAACAAACTAGAAATCTTTGGATAAAATGTCAAGTGACCTAAAGCAAACTTTTGAAAACTCAAAAACACACACACACACACACACACATATATATATATATATATAGAGTGCATCTATCCATGATGCATGATAGATGGCATCATGTCAAAACAAATAGTTTTAATGAACTACAGAGGGCTCTACACCTTCTACTTTGTATATACAGTAAAATATCAGTATCACTCATCAGTATCAGTAGTATCACTCAGTATTTACAAAAAAATATTAAGAAAAATCTACTGGAAAAAAATATATACATTACGCAAAATTAATCCCTTATGCATGTGGAGTATATGCTTTTTAGGGAGGGGAATCACAAAACCACATTTTATGTCTCAAACAATTACACCTCCGGTTATCATGGATCGAACATGGGCAGGGTCTAAATGTCTGTAAATGTAACAAATTAATGCACTTCAAAGCCATGCATACCAGTAAATCCCTGGTTGCTTGGTGCAATGGGGAAGGGACTCTGCTGCATAGCCAGCTGGTGAAGCTTGGTGAGCTGTGGAGAGATAGCAGCAGAGGAAGACTGTGAGAGTGAGAGAGGAGGCAGGGAGAGAAATGGAGGAAATGGAAAACACAGGAAGAGGGAAAAAACAGATAACACAGTCAGTACAGACAACTACACAAAGAGCCTCCAAATCAACAGACAGACTGTGGAATCACCAGTTCTATTATGAGCAAATCTTTTATCCTTTTAGAAAGCTTTATATGGATCATTGATGTTGGACTTGTCTTTGTACAGGTACCCAGCAGGTATTCCTCCAAAGTGCAGACTGCATCCCTTGGTAAAGTTTCCTCACACTTTTCAGGATCAAGGAAAACTCTCAATATGCAGAGTATAGCCTGACCAACATCAATAAAACTGAAATGGCGTGGCATTACACTCCTGTTTAATATGCCAAATCTTACTATGCTGGTAGTTGGATAACATTTAATAAAGAGATGACATGTTTCTGCGGCATTCTTATGAACAGAATTTGGCTTTAATAGCTGAAAATTTAATTTATTGAAACAACCAAATGTACTTAAAATGGCACCATTTCATATTACATTTTTGTTGTCGTTCTCCCTTCTGGTGTCATTGTTCAATGTTAGTGTGATGGAGAAAACTATTTATAAAATCTATCCAATGCTCCTGACAGAATATCTATAGCTCGTTAAACAAAGAGAGGGAAAAATTATTCAAGTCAAGACAAGTGGCAAAGAGAGTACCAACAAAGAGTTAATGAAGATAGAAATCCTTGCTTATCTAGGACACACGATTTGAAAGGCGATGAAACAAAAAACAAAAAAGCAGAAAGAATGAGCAACAGGAACAGATTATTATTATTATTATTATTATTCATGGAACAGTGGAGATTCTGGACAAACACAAAGAACAGTGTCAGTTTGATTAAAAACTGACTACCAGTTAAATGAGCAACTATACATTCATGCAGTGCTACACTCAACTGGTAACAAAGTCTGATATTAGGCTGAAAGTAGGCAAAATAAAATAAAATTAGAACAGTTGGTGGGAAGGAGGATGGGTGGCCACACATTTTGGAAGGGGACATTGTAATTATGGAGGGGGGGTTCATGTAAAAATGGCTACTGCACTTACATCTGGTTGTGGAATCGCATGTTGTCCTTGTACGGCATATGCCTGAAACAAATGAAAACAAAGCTTTCATAGGCCCCTCATCAAGCTTCATACCTCTGGATGCATCTATTCCTGAAGACTCAACAGCTAAAGCTGTTGATGAATTTACAAGTGTATATTATGCATAGAAACATGCATGATCTGTCCAAAGTCTCCACATATCTGAGAAAAGACAAACCTTCAGAGACACTGCAATGGAATTAGGAAAACAAAACAAAACAAAACAGAAGGATAGATTTATTTCAAAGAATAAAGAATATTTAGTAAGCATAAAAGGTCCTTGTTAGGCCAACAAGTATTAGACAGTATTTTGTTCAGAGTAACAATAGTGGGAATTAGGCCATGTCACTTCAGGAACTTACTGCTCAAAACACTAACTCAAAATCTGGCCGATAACACAAAGAGAAGGCCCTGTAAGCGCCTCTTAGGAAAATGTTGTTATTTTCAGACTAGTTGAATATATTTTCCATCTGTTCCTTAACCATTATCTCTAATCCATATACAACGATGTTTGACTCAGTCTAAGATCTATGTGGGACCTTCCATCACATGAGCAGAAATATTTCCGCAAAAATATCCATACTAGGCTTGGCATGGTTTTGGGAAAAAAACAAACTGAACGATACGCCTGTTGCAGTGCAATATGCGTGTAAACCGCGATGCCCCTATTTAAGACGTTTGCCAAAAAAAAAAAAAAAAGGCCGAATCCCCATATGAAACCACGTGGTTCTCTTTCGTGTGAAAGAATAGGCTACGTGCACAATAGAACTTCCGGTTAACTTCCTTGTGTTGAGTGTATGAGTGACTACTTCCAGTGGCAGTGTTGTTGTTGTGGAGATTTTCCGGAGACACAGTCACAATTAGCAGCTATCTTTAGTGCACGTAACAAAGCAGTTATACTTGGTCTACTGGACCATTTCTGGTTCGCTGGTTGTTTTGATCGAAAGATGGCATATTTCACCCGTTGTCTACAAGGCCTCCCGAAGATTGACATGAACGACGTCCACAGGATTGTCAACCACTGTTCACCTGCATCCCTTTGCAAGCGCAAGAAAGGTTTTAAACTGTACATCTCAAGTTACATCCACAACTTTGAAGGTAAGTAGCGGTCGGCAGTAGCTAACGTTAACAGTTACCTTAGCAACTAGCGTAGTGGCTAATGTCAGCAATATAACCAAAGATTATGGAATAGTTTTACCCTCTCTGATATAACCAATATCAAAACGAGACAATCATTATCCTATATCATTTTTAGTGCTGTAAACGTTAAATTTGTTGTGTTGGTATAATTAGCAGCTGGTACCTTTTTGTATTTCCCCTCAGTGTCCAAGAAAGATGCAGTGACAGGTGTAGTATGTGTGAGGGTGTTATGTTACCCGTCAAATGGACAGATCCAAACCACCTCACAGTTTAAGTGTATGACAAGTGTAGCATTAAGATAGCAGATAGTAAATAGTATATGCCCAAATATAAAGAAATTAAGAATTTAAAAAAAAAAAAAAAACGCAATAAAACCGAAACCGCAGACCTCAAACTGCAATACATACCAAACCGCGACTTTTGTGAACCGCGCCACCCCTAATCCATACCAACCCCATTGGAGGTTAAATGGTACACAACAAAAGCAACAAATAACATCAACAATCAACCTCATTCCCTCAAGTTCTTGTATGTACCTGTCCACCTGCAAAGATGACCGGGGATCCTGAAGGCTTAGGTCGGTAGGGGATTGTGACCCCCTTAGGGGGAGACTGTACAGAAAACAAAGTGTGATTATATTAATATCCACACCAAGGACAAAGGGCAATTGTTGAAAAATGTCATCTCATGTAAGACATTGGTTATTTTCCACAGAGTTTTTGAATCAGTTAGTCCAGTGTAAATTCTATTTATATTTTCCAATGTGTTACAGCTCCATTCTTTTCAGCAATACAATGATTGGGAAGAAATAGAAAACTGATATTTACTAGTTAACAATCTTACATTGTCATACAATGTAATGTACCACCCTGTATTTTTACAGTATCTTTGAGACAGAACAGAAGTAATTTGAGACTTAAAACACTCTTATACAAAAACCTTCAGAGCACAGATGTCACCATTTTTCACACCATTAACTTACAAGTCAACATCTGCCACTTCAGTTTGCTTCACTGCTTTCATGAGTCCACTTACCTCAAGCATGACCACACAGATCTGCTTTACACACTCAATTATAGACTGGGGAGTGCCAGCAATGGTGATGGCACGCTCTGTGGAGTTGGGGAGCATATCTCCTGCCACTTGTACCTGAGCACCAGTTGACTGAAACACAAAAATGAGGTACATTGTCATAAGAGTGCAAAAACTACTGTGAATCATCAGTTTTATAATTTCACAGGTAAAAAAGTGACAGTTGTGTGTTCCCTCTTTTTTTTTTTTTTTTTTTTTAAATAAATACAGCCTTTTCTATTTGCACACCTCTCGAATTTCCTTAATCTTGCAGCCACCTTTCCCAATGAGCGAGCCACATTGGCTGGCAGGCACCACAATGCGTAGGGTCACTGGGGGCTTGCTGGTGGCTGTACTATTTGTCATTGAGCTGCTTATGTCCTGAAAAGAAAAAGAAAATACATTAACCTCACATCTAAATTCTGCTTATTAATTTTTTTTAAAGCAATTTGTTGCATTGATTTGATATTATTATAACCTCCCACTCACCTCTTCCAGCTTTTCAATGATCATGGAGAATGCTTTAAAGATGGCGGTGGTTGGACCTGCCAAAGTAATGATCCTCTCAGGACAGTTGCCCTCAGAGATGTTAATGCGAGCTCCACTCTAGAGACAATAAGAAAGTAAAGAAACTGAGGATGCTACTTGGAAAAAATCTGAGAGCAAAATCAAAATCTTAGGAACTGTAATGACACTTGCACTTTCTTATAACTATAAGGGGGGACAAAAAAAAACACAGGAAAATAGACCTCACCTCTTCCCTCATCTTCTTCACAGATTCACCTTTCTATTAGTAGAGAATCACAGCAAAGTTATATTTTTCATAATTTGACCACAGATCTTAAAATGGTAAGGATCGTATTTATTTTTGGTGAATGGCAGCTTACCTTTCCAATAATACTTCCGACTTCCTGAAATTAGAAAAGAGTTAGATTCTCTTGATTAAATTGTACTCAATGACTTAATGCCTCAGAATTAACAGTCAAATCAACACCTACAGTTCACCTTGCTTATTTATTCCATAAATCAGGTTATATGCTTTCCCATTACTTGGACAAAATGACAAGCTGTGTTTCTTCAGTGGCCATGGTTCATTGATTTAATCCATTATAACAATTAAGAATGCTTAATTTAAGCAGAATCTGATAAAAATAAAGCGATGTTCATTAAAATGATTAAATTAGTACACTTGACAGTTTTAAAAAGGCAGCACTGCTGACAACAGTAACATATTTCAGACAAGAATATGAGAATGTTTCAAATGTATGGTTAATGATAAGGTCTTGAAAAGGATAAGTATGCAGCATACATGCTAACTAAGGCTGTTGAGGAGTCATTTTATATTGTGTATTATACTGTACAACTTGTCAGAATCAGAATGACAGATGTTTCTTCTTTCCTCATGAAATTTCACCTTTCTATACCACAGATGTATGACCTAAACTGCAACACATGTGACCATATAGATGCTGTGAATGCCAGACTGTTTAGCTATGGTGACAAATGCAGTCTCATGTATCTTGTATACAAACCCTGTAGTGTAGAAATGATTGCTGTTTTGAAAATAAACCAAAGTAAACATGGTCCATAGTAAGGATAGACCGATTAATCGCCCAGTCGATTAATCGGCATGATTTTTGAGTTTTTTTTACTTGGATCGGTATCGGCCGATTCTTGTGTGGGTTTGGCCTATTCTCGCATGCGTTGGCCTTATTTTCGCCGGCATTTACAGTCTGGCATCTGTGAACAGCGCTGTTACCGGAAGATCCTGCAGTGCACATGCAGCGTTCCCCCTCCCCCTCCAGCAGAGTGAAAGAAGCCCTGGAGGCTGCATCACAACAAGAGTAAGTTGTAAACTTTAACCTCTAACTGTTACAGGGTTCTAGCTAGCGCAATTTAGCGTATCGGCTCCTGATGCTAAAATTTTGACCAAATACGCTAAATTTCAGTACAGCATATCGGCATTTTCACTGTAATTGTTTGCCTGAAGCACCTACTCTGAATTATCTGAATTTTCTCTTGTTAGTTGGAGGATGCATTTGCAGCCTGTGTGTGTGAGCCAGTGAGTGAGTGTGCTGCCATTGGCTCCCTCTGTGCTGACGTCAGGCCACAGACGTATGGTGACGTTCTTTCACACTTAAAACAACGGCGGCAGCTTAGGAGAAAACATCAGCACCAGGTTGACATATGAAAAGAACAAACATAAAATAACTTTTTTTCCGTCATGTAAAGACGTGTATAATAAACATGTGGAATACAACGGCGCAGTCATGTTCTGTGTGGCTCTTGAAGGCCCTCCTGTCCAATTTTTCAATAGTGTTAGTACTTTAAACAGGTAGCTCACATGTTCACAAAGGGCACGGAGGCTGGAATGACTCATTTGCGTGACGTGGTACCAGCTCCACTTTATTATTCCGATGCGTTATTAATATGTCATCTGCTCAGAGAGTGGCTGAAGACTCGCTCGTTGTGTGTTTTCTTGTTTGAATTTTTACATCTTCCACCACAGACTGAATTTCCTGAACCGATCATGGTGTAGTTTTGTTCTGTCATCATATGGATTCATGGATCATTATTCACTATTTTTTCCACATTTGCACCTGGTTTGACATTCAGTTGCACCATGCAACTGAAATGGTCACACTGTCAAACTCTGAAAAGATTGATATATTGATTGATATTAATCTGTGTTTTTATTTATTCTTTATACAGATGGCAGAACCAAAACATCCAGTGTGGCAGTATTTCACTGAGCCCACTTCTTTCATTTGAATGGAAATTTGAGTACATGTGTGCAATATTTTTTAAATGTATTTTTCACTCTATTTATTTATTTAACCAAAATATTCTTTTCTATACTGTTCTACCTCAAGTTATTATTATTATTTTTTTACTGTTAAATAAATGTTTATTTTAAACTTGAGACCTGGAATACATGTTATCATTGTGTCATTTTTTAGATGGAAATTTAAGATGTAAAAGCAGTATCGGCCCCAAATATCTGCTCAAAAAAAAAAAAAAATCGGCAGTCCATATTGGCCATCAGCCAAGGGTGATGGGGAAAAAAATCGGTATCAGCCATGAAAAATCTGAATCATCTAACCCTAGTCTATAGTTAAAGCTCAGAAGTCCAAACCCCACTCACTTTGAGATACAGAAACCAATCAGTGAGTTCATTATCTTTACATCAAAGACCCTGTTTTTAGTAAATTCGGCAGAATATACTACCATAAATATTATACCATACCATATAATAGGGCTGATGAGTGATTTTACCTTTCCGTGCATGAGAAGCCTAATGGTAAGGGTGACATTGAGCCCTCCTTCAATCACACCGGAGTCCATAACTGCAACTGTAACGTAGCTGTCCGTACTCAGTTGGGTCTTTGGTTACCAAGATGGATCTAAAGACCAAACAAACAAAAATGTACAGTTAATGATATTATATGTCAAGCCTGAATAGTGACACTGTAAAATGAAAACATTATATAACAGAAATGCTTATAAAAGTAAATACAATGTTTTGTCGGTACTAAACCTGAACTGTAAACACTGATTTGTATGATGTAGGCCAGTATTAGTCATCTTTGAAAATCCCTCTGCAGTGTAAACATTAGAGCAATAATGATGGCTTTACTACACTTTATTTTCCATACTGGAAGATCCCGCAAGGGTATATTTTTGACTTCTTGGGTTTCATAAGTTTGATGATGCTGCATAATATCAATCCCACTTACCAAGTTCGCACCAATAATGACTAATCTGGCAATAAACAAAAATACACATCTCAGTGATCCTTATTCTCAGTTTAAGGCCCATATTAAGTCACAAAGCCAAGTCAGAGGACCTATCATTAGCCCAAGAGGAGTAAGAACACTTGGAGGCAGAAGGCAATTCACCTTAAGACTTTCAAACAGGCCGGATTTAAAAAAAATAATAATCCCATGTGGTACGCGAAAAGCAAGATTCTACACCAATTTCTTAAGTTTTCTCAGCGGTTACCACGGGTTATTATATCACCTGGATAGTTTCATTCAACAGAAATTCCTAATTAAAAATTAATGACCCCCCTCAAGCTTGACATCAGAATATTTTTTATTCAGATTGTTAGAGTTTATAGAGGTTCCTGAAATACCTTCATAACTGTAGATCTTACTGCTGGAAGGTTTCTAGGTCATTCACCGTTTTCCGGTCATTTTCGACGTGGTTCTTATCACTCCAATGTCAGGTAATACACGAGAGCCAAAAGTGGAGTTAAATCGAACCTGGATCGTCCGATATTTAAAAAACCGTTTTACAATTACATTTTGCTCACTTCCGTGGTTCAAAGTCATCAACTACATAAAGACGTATTAGCTTACAGTGAACGGCTAAGAAACATTTAGCAAACGGCTAACGTTGAAACTGATGCGTACTACGATGAATGTGAGCAAAAAAAAAAATATTTGAGCTCAATTCAAGCTACTTCGTGCTGCCAATTGGACATATTTATAGTTCATTTAACACTTCTAAGCCCCAAGTTACCCTATTCAAAACAAGTAGTTAGCGTTTACCCGTCGTTCACTCCATCGCAATTATATTATACATCACATACACAGCTTGTTTAGCTGGTTGGCTAACGGTGCCTTCGTCATTAGCTATGAATCAAGTTTGTCAACAAATGTGCAAATGTGAATTCTCCTTAATGCCAGCTAATAGACTGGGTTATGGTTGATAAGTGTAGAAGTCTGTGAAACGAATCGCCTAAAATTTGTATTATTAGTTCAACTTTTTTAGTCAATTGCACATCAAATGAACTGTTAACGCTTGTTTTAAGTGCGTTAGCCATTTAGCATAGTAGTTCCCGTGTTGGGAAAATGAATGGAGCATGCGTGAGCTACTTAGCTTAGCTAGCTATTAGCCTAATTTGTTAACGTTAGTAATTACTGTGCAAATGGTGATAAACCTACACACCAATATAGTTAAATCCCATTTTCTCAAGCACACACGTAAGCAGTTTGTAGTAATAATTTAAAGTGGGGTTAAAAATCAAACTTCTCTGTGGCTAGCTAAGCTAAAGAGTTGTGTACGGAGAGTGCGTGCTCATCATCATGCGGCCTGTTAGCACGCTGAACACTGTGCCGCTAGCTGCTGGGCGCGTTTTCTTTCCGCCACTTCTGATCATAACAACATTTACAAAAACACAAAACACCCACATAAAACTTACCTGAGTCGTGCGCTGGTAAGTGATCGGGGGGAGGGTTGGGGTTGTAAGGGTAGAAGGGGAGAGGTTCGGGAGGGTAGAGACCCGGGGGAGAGTTTAGAAAGGACTCGGGGAAGAGGGAAGAGAGATGTGAGATCGAGCTCCACTCCTTTACACAAAGACAACAAAATTATAACCTCTGAACTCTGCCCTCTCACCCAGCACGAGCCCCAATCCTGAGCCGCACTGGAAGACCCTCCGAAATCCTGTTTTTTATAAAAACTTCTGAAACAAGTTTATGGCCATTACGCTACAACGTAGAATGAAAAACTAAAGCATATTTTTAAAAAAAATCCTTTATTGTTATTGTAGTGGAATGCAATAGAAACATTATTGCGACAGTCGCGTAAACGCGGGTGTTTCGCCGTAACTTGTTTTATTTTCAGCAAATATTAACCACTAGAGATTTTTGAGATATTTTTGCAATGTGTTGCTATAAATCTGTATTTAGAAAGTTCAGTTCAACACTCATATGTGAGACCTCTAGTGGGCGTGAATGTATTGCACCCCAGTTATGAATTTTCTTCCAAAACGTTTATTGATCAGAATCTACAACCTTTTACATACACTTAGAATGAATATAGACGGAATTTATTAAATGCTATATAATTTTTCATGAATATATGTAGTGGAGGACATAAAAACAGGTAAGAATAAAGACCAGATAATCATCTTAAAGATGGCCGTTATCCAGAGGAAAACATACTGATAACATTTTACACATTTTTCCATTTTTAATCAAAGTGCTAGATTTTATCAAAGATAACATTTTACCTTAAAATCCCTGCACTAATAGTGTTAAACATAGCCCATCTTGGACAAGATAAAATACTCAGTATTGGAAGAAACCCTCATAATATGGAATAATAACTTTTTGTGTTAACTGTTAATGATCATGTGGCTCTTTTGATGAGTTCCTTCAAAGCTGTCTTTTCGAATGGTGGTCTTAGTCCGAATCACTGCTGCTGCTACTGCTGCTACTGCTGCTGGAAGACTGTGGAGACAAAAAATAAAATGTGGACCAACTACAGTGTTAAATATAAACTGTTCTGCTTAACACTATAATTGCTGTAATAGAGGAGTAGATTAAAGTACATAAGTAGGTTCTGTTATAATCATTACACAATCAGTATTTTACAATGACTGGATTATTTGAGAGTTTACTTTATTTTGACAGAATATTCCTATGTTTAACTGACACTGTTTTAATGACATCCTTTTGTGCCAATTTTTTCTTTCTGCTATAATCTCAATGCAGCTTACTGTGGTTTTTGTACAGGAAAATTTAGATTTTTTTTTTTTTTTTCAAATCATAGACAATTAATTTTCTGTCTTGGTTGAATCCTTCAGTAGTATTTGTATATTTTAATCATGTCCTGTCTGCCACATTCAGTTCTTATAAACAAATAACAGAACTGAATTAAAATTGTGGATACATGATTCAATTAGTATTACATTTATGCTACAGTGGTGACCTAAAATTAACAGAGTAGACAATAATATATGGTATGTGTACATCAAAAGTTGCTGAAGTTGTGTTACTTATTTTTAATCAGGCCTTTGTTTCAGTTCATAGTATTTTAATTAAATAATTTCAGCTATGTTAAATGAGCAGACCTTTATTAAACGCCCCGTCTCCTGCCACTGGAAACTGGACAACTTAACAGCAAATGTGTTAGTCTCTTGAAGTAACACCCTTAATTGAATGCAACTAAAACTACATCTGAGATTTAAGTAAGACCTTTATATATACTGACTGAGAAAGCAATATTCCGAACATGTTTCAGTGGTATTTATTAAGCATCATCTTAATTTGTAGCAGTACAATAATTTGTTGATAACGTCAAGAGTTTCTTCCCGTCATCAGCTCAACTACTACTATATCCCATTGACAATGCTGAACTATGCACCTGCTGAGTCACTATTCTAGTAGATCTATGGTATATAATTCCATGCGTAGAGCTCCTCGGTCAAGTTGATCAGAGAATGTTTGAGTTACTGAAGCTGAGGAGCATTAGCAGATCCTCTGTGTTGTATCTTTCGATGTAGCTTGTCATATGCAACCTACAGTGTTTGGTACATAAATAAAACCTTTAGAGACACTCACCTTGCCACCATGTTTGTGGTGCCCATGCTTGTGTCCCTTCTTCTTCATCTTCTTCATCTTTTTGTGGGCTTTATGCCCCATCATCCCCATTCCCATCCCTGCCACTCCTCCAGCTAACATGGGATTCACCCCACCATGGTGGCCTTTGTTGTGCCCTTTATGATGACCTTTTGGAGAGTGTGGATATGGACCTGGATGAACACCACCAGGAGGGACAGCGGGATATCCACCTGGAGCCACTGGATAAGGATGAGCACCAGGAAGTGGATTAGGAACCATGGCTGGGAATTGGCCAGCTGGGTATTGACCAGCTGGGTATTGACCAGCTGGGTATTGACCAGTTGGGCACTGACCAGCTGGGTACTGACCAGCTGGGTATGCTAGGTGTGGAGGCTGGGGGAAGGCTCCTGCAGGAGCAGCGGGAGGGAAAGCAGGGTTGTAGCCAGGAGGGTAGGCAGGATTTGGTGGTCCTACTGGAGGAGGTGGACCTGATATACAAAAAAAGTAGCAAACATAAACATGTCACTATGAAATAAGCAAGACAAGACAGAAAATATTTTAAAAAATTATAGTTTTATTATGTTTGACCTCCTACCTTGATTTGGCCACATGGTTTTAGCCCCTCACAAAATTCTGGAATAGCCAAAGTAAAACAAAATAAGACACCTGATAGACATAAAAAAAGACAGGTTGTACGTGTGTGTTGTTTGTTATCTAAGGCACTATAGCCTACCTTTACTATACTATAACAAAAATATCACTCTTTACTGTATAGATTACTTCATATAACCTAAAATCACATTCTTCTGACAGCATTTCGACCTAATAAATTGATCTTCCTTCTACTACAGTCAACTGTGATTTTGGTTTTGAGAAACTCAACAGGTGATAATATAGACCTACAACTAACCATTTTGTTAATACATTTCCATATACCTACATTTTAGATAGTATTTTTAATGCCAATTTACTAGATGCCGAGGATAGAGAATTAAGATGCAGTTTCACTATTATTGAATTAAAAAAGGTTAACAGAAAAAGAAACCTAGAAGAATAATGAAAATTGTATAAACTATATTCTATAATTTGAAAAAAAAAATAATGGATAGAAGTCATACTTATTTACAATAATGTTAGTGCAATAAGTGATCAAGTACTGAGGACATAACGGAACCAAACAGCAGTAGATACAACAATGAAACGTAGATCTTCACATTAACCAGATGTTTATAGATTTTGGTTATGGTTAACCCACACTTCACTGAAAACACTTACCAAAGTATACGTGAGGGGCTATTAAACTAAATTAGACTGAACAACTCAAAAGAGACACTATAATTTTCAGTACCACCGTCATAAATTTTGTTTCTTCAGAGTACAGACTGACACGAACATCATGATGTGGCATTATAGGATTTAAATTGTTTAAGTTTATGCCTGAACAGTTTCATCTGTTTTTTATTCTTAACTTTCTCTGTATCATGTCATGCGGATTGCAGTGTGACAGGACCTAAACCCACGCAGACACAATAAATCAGCACACAGTTTTCTTTTCCACACACTTCGTGCCGATCGTACCACTTAATAATGCACTTTAATTATGTTTATATTTCATGGACTCACCTCAAACACTCGTTTCGGTTCTTGGTGAGTTCCTTGGGACTTGACAGTCCTGACAGTGTTTCTGGATGTTTGTCTTCCGCATTGAGCTGCACTAGAAAGCCACGCCCGTCGTTAAAAGGACACGCACATTGTTTATGGAATGGCAAAAGTCCAACAGATGTGGAAAACTTTAACCCTTTGTGTAGGTGTGGCAATAGTTTCTATGATGTACGTTCACAAATATTAATAATTCTGGAGTGAGGAGTCAGCGGAGGTTAGCTGGCTGTGACAGACATGATGTAACAGTGTAATAACTCTTTATTTTGATTTCCACTTGCCATTGTTACAATGCTGTGTGACAATTATTGGGTCGCCATGCGGGTGGTAGGAAACTGGCACCATCTGTGGAGCCCCTGCGTGCTTGGCAGGGGACACCCCACTCGTGTCGCCAGTTTGCTGTATGCCATCGGCATGGTAGGTAGTACACTGATGAGCTGTGATAGAGACAAACTATTTTGCGTTTTTTGTTATAAACGTAACATTTCATTGTAGTAGTTGAACATTCGTATTTCTGTTCAAGTTGTGCCATGTTCTTACCCCTTTGGTTGTTCAATGTGTTCAATGTGCTGCATTGCTTAGCTGCTAGCTTGTAGGCTAGCTAGCGTGTTGATTTTGGCTATTTCAGTGTTGAGGTCCATAATTCTTCCGTTGGTGAGACTGTGTGTCCATTTTATCAGTACCTGATGAAATGATGTACCATCATGTGGTTCATATTTTGTTGTTGTACTCATGTCACCAGTTTGCTGTATGCCGTCTGCATGTGTCGTCGGGTCGCAGACCTCCATAATTCTTCCGTTGGTGGGACTGTGTGTCCATTTTATCAGGTCAATATACAGCGAGCTGGGCCAAACCATTCGTCCTCCTTTGTACACAACGCAGAGTGAGACAGAAATATCCAAAAGCCCTTACAATGACACATGCTGTGCTGACTCGATCATGTCCCATTGAAACTCATGTTACATTGCAGGGTCGGTTTATGACATGATTTACTTCTATAGTTACAGTCAGTGCTTGAAGTGGGCCGGAACATAGTTCCGGCACTTGACTCGAATGCAGTGCTCATTCAATAGAATATTCCATTGTCTGGGTTGCCTGTCATTCACATTAGGGCTGGGTTAAAAAAAAAAAATCGATATATCGATATTGAATCGATCTTCATGCGAAGAAATAAGAATCGATACATTAATCCCAGTATCGATACTTAAAAATGCATTTTACCCCGTTGATTCTCAACGCAGCCGGATCTCACGAGATTCATCATGATCTTCAGACAACAAACATAGCGCAGAGGACCGTCACATCTGAAAGCAGATGTCTGGTTGAATTTCAGCTTCATAAAAGGAGGAAGACAGTGATTAACTGGATAAAAGCAACGCCGTATGCAAGATCTGCAAAATCAAAGTAAAATACAACGCTGACACAACAAATTTACAGAGCCATTTAAGGAGGCATCACCCCGATATGCAACCAGGAAACAAGTCGCTAACCACGGCAGCAGCAAGCCGGTGTTGTGCCCAGATATGCATCCACTCAGAAGTGTACCCCCTGGCCGCAGGAGCGTGCATACGTTCAATAAGGGTGATAGATTCTGTGCTGTAATTCATCCTAAATAATAGCCAAGTAGACATATTTGCATTGTTTGAGTCTTTGTCTTAGTGCTCTAGTTTTATCCACTGGGTTTTTCAGAGTGATACATGGCTCTTCCACCATAGAAAATGCTTTAATTTGTACGTGTTATTCAATGCGTTATTGATTAAACTACATCAAAATCATACTGAGATCAGTTTGTGTGAGGTTAGACAATACACTTTAAATGCAGGCGTCCGAATTCCAACTGGACTCAATAAAGTGTTTTGAGCTACAGTAGACTAAGAAAAGTGCTATAAATGCAACAGTTTAATTTCATTCTTTGATTAAATTGTTCTGATACCAATGTGTAGGTTGGTGCGCTGAGCACTGGGGGCGGGGCTCAGCCGCACTCGCTCTCACAGGTGCACCTGAAGCAGCTTGATGAAATTGTCGGGTGCACCTGTGAGGGCTGGCAGTAGAAGAGCATTGCACAGACCGCAGAAGGGGGGGGCAAGGGGCCATGGCCCCCCTAACTTTTTGAGAACAATTATTTAGGGGGGTGGAAAGGCCTGCAAGTTTTTTTCACCTCAAAAATGTCAACAAAATCAAACTAAAACCCAACCCATGTTATTATAATTTAATTGAGTGTTTCCTAAACCAATATCTTGGCGTAACATACGTCATGCGTGAATGTTACAAAATGTATACAGCACAGGGCAGAAAATCCCGCCGAGGAAGTCATGATTGTGGTAGACTGTGGATTACTGTTAATAGCGCGGGATACAGTAGGCAACCAAAATGAAAAGGCACAAGCCAATTTTTAAATATTTCAACACTAAACAACTTAAAACGACAGCATCTTCTGACGGGACAGCACCGGTGCACCAACTTTCAGCTTAGGACTACCAAACAAGCAACATCAACGAATGCTCTTCCAGTGAGCTAACCAGCCCCGCTGAGGCTAGCTGTACGCCAGCAACATGTGTGCACCCTGATCCTAGCCATGATGAAAGCTGTTCAAGTGACTGCTGCAGGGATTACGTGTGTGTCTGTGTATAGTGTAGTCTATAGCAGTGTTTCTCAACCGGGGTGCTGCAGAAACTCATCTGACAGTATGAAAAATAAGCATAATTAATAAATAAATAATGTAGGCTAATATAATAAATAATTGTCTAAATTAATACTAAAATACTAAGGTAGTGGAATCTTTCATATAGCATTAAGTAAAGTAAATTCAGGCCCAACGACACGTATAGCCTATCTGAAAGAAACCTGCAACTTTGGAACGTGAGTCGTGATGTTTGGGGTGCCTTCAGATTTTTCATGAATTTAAAGGGTGCCTCGCCTGAAAAAAGGTTGAGA
>JAPSES010000211.1:2086823-2114223 GCA_029822895.1 Maxillicosta whitleyi
TGTTATTATTACCACAGCAACGCCAATGATAACTAATAGAGAATCCTTAAAACAATTCCTGGATCCAGACAGTGATCTGGATCACCTCCAAAATGTAATCATCTTTTCCTTGTGTCAGAGTGAACATTTCCTGAAAATTCCATTAGGTTTGGTCAATAATTAACCCAGATACTGAGAAACAAACTTTTTGGCCCCATTGACCTCAATGTTAACGAAAATTTCAAAGTGATCCAGAATCCAGATCACCCCCAAAAGTTAATCATTTCTTCCTTGTGCCATTGCCAACAAATCCTGAAACTTTCATCAAAATCCGTCTATACCTTTTTTCAGTTATCTTGCTAACAGTCAGACAGACAAACAAATGCTGGCAAAAACATAACATCCTTGGTGGAGGAAATAAATAAGATGGCGAATTTTGTATTCAAGAGGGTTATGAAGGATTTCTATCTGTTAATCAGTGTCCTCGAAATTTGTTGATGACATACTTCTGCAGCGTCCACTACGTTCTGGAGGGGAGCTGAGGAAAAATCCAGATCGGGCATCCCGCAGACAGACCCGCTCCATGGGGGGTATTGAGGACTCTTCAGGTGGTCGGGAGGCAGAACTGGAGCTGAGCTTGGAGGAGGAACTGCTGGAGGTCAGTTTTTTTGTTGTATTTGATCAAAAATGCATAGAAGTTTATTTGGCTTTATGTACTCTTTAAATCTATCTAATTGTTGTACTGTTGAAGTAGATCAGGCAAGTAATTTCATGTTGTCTGTTTTATTAACTTTTTTTTTATTACTTGAATTGTCTGTGTGAAGTAATATAACACAATCATAGAACTTAGATTTGCAGTCAGAAATATAAAGAATGTGCGTACTGAATAGTCTTCGTAATTCAATTCACCAGCTAGCCTACTTATAATCATATAAAATGTGGAATTATGTTAGAAGAAAAAAAATATTATTGATCGATTGATTCTGTGTAGATACAGTGGACATGGTTCAAACTTTGTTAGTCTGGGAGGTTGTAAAAGTTAACTCACTTTATTATCTGTATAGCAAAATTTGGCACGTATACCATAATTTAACCCATCTTATTACACACACAGTACTTAGCATTAGCAATTACCACATAGCACACATTAGGAGCTGTGAGCTGTCTTTGAAGGCACTTGAATTGAGTTTTAGGAATTGATTTTATGACTTTTGAAACTGCAGATTAGCTCATTGTCACACCTGAGCACCTGAGTCTGTGTTTAGTGCTTCCTTTTGATTAGCTTGTCATGAGAACATCAGCCAAGATCTTAGAAGAAAAAGTTGACATTTGCGTACAAAAGAACATCATGTAATTTATTTATTATTCTGAAATCTCTCATCATTAAACTAAGTAATTTAACTAGTGCATTGTAACTAGTAACTAATGCTTAAAAGACAAATCATTAGCAGTGGGTGCTACACTTGGTCTGCAGTAAAAATAAGTGCACAATGTAATGACATAGATGTGTATAAAAAGAATAAAAAATAACCAGGTGCTGTTAAAGGTGGGGGTCGATAGAAAGATTGAAGACTATTGTTAATGGTAAATCAACCAAAAAGCACATAATGCATTGACATTGTCTCCTTTAAATAAATAAAGGGATGCCTCAGATTTTATTTCCTGATTGATGTTTCCTGTGTTTGTCATACATTTGGGACATTTATTACTGATGGTTGAAGAGTTTTTTTTGTTTTTTTTTTAAAGTATGCATTAAGACCAGGTCCAATCCCCTGTCCTCTCAGAGAAGGATGTATCATGTCAGTGAAAAATTGTGTATAAATATAACTATTCCTCTCCTCCTTGTATTGTACATTCAGGTTGATCTGTAAACTCGTCACTTAATGCCCACATAGTTTAGTAAGTGTAGTCAGTTGTGATGTTCCAGGTTCGACGAGCTCCTCGGCGTCGCGGAACCCCACGACCACGTAAGAGCAAGCCTTATAGTGTCCGTCCAGTGGAAGAAATTACAGAGGATGATCTTCAGCTGGTTGCAGACAACATGACCGATAAAGTGTACAACAGCATCACTGTAAGCTGTTGGCTCTTCATGTTCTCAGTGAATATTAATGTTGCAATATTTTGTCCTTATACAGGTAATTTTATTTTTTTTTATATATGAAGTATGTCACACTACTTGATGGTGTCTGCTTTCAGGGGTCAACATGCCACCAGTGCAGGCAGAAGACGGTTGATACTAAAACGTGCTGCCGCAGTGAGGACTGCCAGGGAATTCAGGGACAGTTCTGTGGACCTTGTCTGAGAAACCGATATGGAGAGGATGTCAGGAAGGCACTGCTGGATCCGGTCAGACTCACACAAATATATGATACAGATAAATGCATAGTTTCAGTCCCTGCTGCAACTAATTTTTCAGGTTTGCATGTACATGCACAGTAAACAAACTATGCAGCGAGTGTGAGGAAGGGGGTCATATTAGAAGGGTAGTCAGTCACAATATATATCAGTGGGTTACCTGTGGGTTGGGTCGAAAAATGTCACTTTATTTGTGAGGTCAAATAATTCAACAAAAGTGGCACCTGCAGGTTGGGGGAAAAAAAGTTGACCTGCGCATCACTACTATTTTTCTGAACCTGCTTTATCCTCACTAGGTTCACAGGGGTCGCTGAAGCCTATGCCAGCTACTTATGGGCGAAGGTGGGGGACACCCTAGACATTTTGCAAGTTCATCACAGGGCTGACTTATAGACAAGCAATCACATGGGCAATTTAGATTAACCAGTGCAGTCTTTGGATGGTGAGACCAGGGTCCCACCCAAGATGGTGGGGCCAAGGTACCTGGAGAATAGGCAAACTCCACATTAAGGTACCACCCCCTATCAACCGGTGTTAGAATCGAACCACAGACCTTTTGCTGTGAGGCACGAGTGTAATCCACGTGTCACCCCAATCACACTATACATTTTTCTTTTCTGTGATGATTAAATTTTGAACCTTGGATGTAGATCGATCAGATGCCTTCTATGTATTTGGCATTCATCCTCTGCTTTTTTTGTTAAACTTTTACATCACATCAGTACATTTGTAAGCAGACCTGGTGTATATTTCAATAAATCAATGCATGCTGTAGTGTAGCATGTAAATGTAGCAAGTTAAGAAGAAAAAAACCCTGTACTGTTCTAAGGGTTTTCCATTGTGGTAGTACCTAGTATGAGGTATTTTTTATAGTTGCAACTCAGCCAGGGAGTAATATCACTGGAGTCTTGTGGGTGACTCATGTCCTCAATCATTGTGTTGTTTGCGTCACATACAAATTAGTTACCCGCTACTTTGCTATGACAAGCTCACCCTCATTTGGGTGGTATTCATTTGTAATAGAAAACTGAAAAGATGACTAGTCTTAAAATCTTAATAACATTTGATATTAATCTTCTGGTATGATTTATTTATGACTATATGGAATTTGACTGTGTTGTGGTAACTCTTTCCAGGAGTGGAGATGCCCTCCATGTCGAGGGATTTGCAACTGCAGCTTCTGCCGCCAGCGTGAAGGTCGCTGCCCTACTGGCATTCTTTTCCCCTTGGCTCAGTACCATGGTTTCTCTGATGTCCACTCCTACCTGAGCAGGTAAAGGGTATTTCTCAGTAAAATAGTGTTTCAGCAAAAGCTTCAACCATATAGTCCTACACATCCATAAAGTAGCCCACTACACTTTTCTGTGGTTCAACAGGCATTTCAGTTCCATTGTTGTTTTTATAGAAAATAAGTTTTTATATCAAGCTTTGGCAATGAACTTTTTCCCCCTCTTTCCGCAGCCTTCATAACAAACTCAAAAGTGAGGATGACAGAGATGTGAATTGAAGCCACTAGAAGGAGCAGTTCAAGTTGTCCATTTTTTTTTCTGTTTAATTGGAGTGTTTACCTGTGATTTTAAGTAAATAAAGTAGTTTTAACCACCTTACCACTGTATGATATAGACATCTGCAAAGACATGAAACGGGGTATATTCAGATCTTTAATCCAGCTGTCGGCATTTGCATTAGTTTACACACACACAAGTAGAAATCCCTTATTTAGAATGGGAAATAAATGTAAGAGCACTTGCCTGAGTTTCAAGAGAAACTTCAAAACTTTCTAAAATCGCGTGTAGATTTTTCAAATAAAATTGGACAATGGTAACACCACATCTATTTAGAAAAACTTTGATTCTTTATGTAACTTGGAACTTGTTTATTGGGACAACAAAGGGACGTGCATCCAAGTTTGCCTCGAGCTGGATCCTTTCCAGTTAGAACTTTAACATATTCATTACAAGAGTAAAAAATATTAGAAATTTCATTGACCAAAGAAAGAATTTCTAGTTTCTTTTATAAAAGGAGTATGAACCTTTGGTTTTGAGCTTACATATGTATGCTGTCTGGACAGTATTACAAAATATTTAAACCAGATATTACTCATGAAGTAAATGTTTTCCACAAAAAGAAAAACTGATGTGACTGAAAATGTCAAATGATAATACCACAGGAAAAAAGTACTGGAAGATCTGGACTGTACAGAATACATTCTGCTATGACAGAAAGGCTCTGAGTTTACACATGTAATCTACATATATATAAAAGTAATAACATAAGGTTAAGATTGATTGTGCAGGAGAGGTTCATACAACTGAAAGGCAATCTTTTGCAATCATGTTCTTTAAGATGAGCCTGCCTAAGCTAAGATTCCTGTAGCCTTTACCAAAATATATACACTTTTTTTTTTTTTTAAATCAAAAGGTTTGCTATGATAAACATATCAAAGCATGATGGCTTGAATTTGTGTACCTACAAAAGAGGTTAAACAGTTATTCTCAGGATTTCAATGCCTCCACACCTACATCCTCCTACTGCTTAGGGTGTTTGGTTCTAACCTGATCATGACCTAATGTTTTGCAGCCCTGTTTTTAGTAGTCCACACTTTACATATTGCTCTTACTATAATAACATTGTTAGTTTGTGAACAAATTAAGTTCTAACGAATGTGAAACCTGGCACAGAAAATCAGCTGGCCAACATCATGACAAATTTTGTTTTAGGGGAACTTCACTATGGGCTGATGAGGGCCTGAAAGTTAAAAAAAACCTGAGGTGATGAGGGTCAAGTAGTAAACCTCAGCCCTCAAAAGGAGGGAGAGAGTTGGACATATTATTTGTCTTCTCTTTAAACATAGAGAATATTACTAGCTACTTGTTAAACATGAGTCAGTCTGTAATTTATGACAACGCCACTCTCAAGCACACTTGCATCTTGTAAGTGGGACAAAATGTTAGTGTTGTGCCATTTCCATCCAGGGGTAATACATGTTGATTTAATTTCATGCAGTTCATTTTAATCCAACTCATCCATCTGACCCTTAAATGCCATAGATATCTAAATACAGAGGGAAATCACTTTCCTGACACAGTTTTTAAATCCAATAGTGTCTGTTGTGTTGCACCAGTCACAACCTGAAGCCTCTCTGAGGTTGTATGTCTGTAGTCAGACATGCCCTTTTAACCCAAACATCCAAAAGCAACATCTTCCTGTTATACCATTCTTAGTAGGTGTTTCCATTAATCTGGTGAAGGTCCACCTGCATCATGTTGATCCCACTGCTGGCTAATCGAGCTAGGCTCTCAGCTGATAAGGTCTCCATGGTGACGATGGTGTGCTGATCGCTGGCAGCCACTGCCCCAGCACCAGCTTCAGTTGCTGCTGCAGGTGAAGCTGCGTCGGCTGAAACTGTAGTGCTGCTAGTGGGAACAGCTGCAGCTTTTTTGTTTAAGTGGGTCTTGATGTGTTTTGAGAGGTGGTCACTGCGCATGAAGCGTTTTGGACACTCTGGGCAAACAAACCTTTTTTCACCTAAAAACAATTGAGAAAATCAAGTCAGTGTTAAATTCTTTCAGAAATGCATGTGGGGAATGTATGCTAGATTTGCTTAAAATCATGCCAGGGACAAATGATTAATATTAAATGGTTAACTCTGGCTAAATTAGTTTATGTTTCTATAAAACCCTCAAATAAAGCATTGAATCCTATGCCACCTGAGGAATATTTTATTCTTTGATTTTCACTGCATAGATTCTGATCATTTTCTCAATTATTTGCTGACAGGCCAAAGTTTGTTCACCAAAAATATTTCAAGGTGCAATAGGGTCACACACCATATTTTAAAGGCAACTAATGTAGATTAAAACCTTACACCAGTGTCATGGGCACCTAGAAATCATTGACACAAAGATTGAAAGTGGAAAAAAAGATACTCCACTGATTTATTGGATCATAAAATTAGGTTGTTTTGTTATATTTCGATTGTTTTTCTGCTGCATTTGGGAGAACATCTAAAAAAAAAAATAGGGTTGCTCTCAAGGGTGTAGGTTTGGTTTGGAAAGTGGCGGGGACATAAATTTACCATATTGTCAGGGGCCTTTTTTTTTTAAAGTCTCTTTGGCAAACATCCCAAGACGGAGCCAAACACAGAAAGCACCAATCATCATCAGAATAGCTTTTTCAGGTGGGGAAAATAGTAATACCCTACGGAAAATACTCAAATAAAAAGGTCTAGCGCGATTTGTAAAAAAAGTGGTGGGGACAATTTAAGGTCATCTCGAAAGTGGTAGGAACATGTCCATACTGTAAACTACGCCCATGGTTGCTCTGATAAACAGATCATTTGTACTAACACTCAAACTTTACGTGCACCGCTGTACAGTACGACAATTTCAGTCACATTCAATACTAAAAATCATTCTGTGCCAAGACAACTATGCATTCACTCGTACAAGTGCAAAGGAGTTGTGCTGGTATTGTCTAAAATAATGAGGGAAAACTAGACTATATTACAGTCACTTGTCCTTTTTGTCAGTTGTTGGAACAATGCTTCATGGGAGGTGTAGTTGCAGGTGTACTGTCCTTCCCAATCAGAATACAAAAGAACTACATTTGAGTAAATGTTCCTGCCCTCGCAGATGTGTGCTGGGAAACTGCAACATTTGTATCAACTTTACATTACCACTAAGAACAAGAAGAAGCCTCAAGCAAAATGAAGTATTTTTTCGTTGGTTTCCACCTCAATATGTCATGACAACAATGAAAAGATACTGTTTACAGGACAATTGTACTACAGCACTTATGGCGCCGGACGCTGAAGCTTCTTCATCAGACTGGGCTGTCCTCCTGATAGAAAGATTTACCAATTTAACTCTGTGGTTAAAAGGTTTCCCCTGGCTTGTATTTGATCAGACCAAAAAGGCAATGTTTTGTAAGTATTATATGATGGCATCTGTCTTGATTGAATTTGTGAATGATATGCATCTCACTCTCCCTTTCACATCAAACAGTGTAAACCCCAAAGTTTTCAAGCACAGCGAAACATATTTAGTCAAACAGAACTTTATACACTTGTGTTGAGTGAAATCGATTTTGAATAATGGGTCTGATTGGAATTGTTTGTCAATTAGCCATATCTAATTCAGACCAGCACAGACTGTTCACTGAAGGGTATAGAAAATATAGAACTGTTGATTTTTAATACTTAAAAATGTTTACATTTATTCTGTTGTGTTCAAGTTGAGAAAAAATTAAGGTTAAAGAATCAGCTTAATTGTTCAGAATAGTTAGAATTTCTTGTCAGCACCAAATTAACCAAAAAATGCATTAACTGCCCAACTGTGTGCTACTGAATTTTTCACTTGCTAGCACCAACGCTACCACCTAAAAAAGTAAGCACACAGACCTGACGTGTGCAAAATAAGATGACAAAACCTCACCTGTGTGTGTTCGCTTGTGGCGCTGAAGCTCATCTGAACGTGTAAATCGTTTTCCACAGAAAGACCAGCTACAGACAAAAGGACGTTCTCCTGTGTGCCAGCGGAGGTGGGCTCTTAGGTGGGAGGTCTTGCCATAGATCTTTCCACATCCAGAAATGTGACAAATGTGCTGCTTCTTTTTAGTGGGGTCCCTGCTTAATGTAGAAACACAAAAAAACACACACACACAAAAAAAAACAGTAATAGGACATGTTAATTTTTTTCATGTAAGCTGCAACAGGCTTCCATGTTTAGGGAATTCATCCAATAACAATGAAATAATAGTGTCAAGTAAGACAACTTGCATTCACTGAGATGATTTTTTTTTTCTTTGAGATTGTTATTTCCTTAGGCACAACAAGAGTTCCATTTAACAAACCTTTGTATGCTGTTCACCTTTGCAAAAAATTAAGACTCAATTAAGTGTTTAAGACTATAATTAAATGACATACCGTCCCTCTCCATCCTTGCAAAAAGGGCAGGTACAGGCTTCTCTCCTGTTACGTCTTCCTGGAGGCGGGGGGCTTATATCCTCATCATCCATGGCTGTGCTGTCATCTAAACTCTCTCCTCCAGTATGCAGTTGCTGTTCTCCTGTAAGGATGGGGAAGAAATACCGATCAATGAAGCAGTTAAAGACCTTTTTCTCTTACCATTTAATTTATTGAAAATGATGGGATTAAAATGAAACTCATTCTGTAATTTAACTTTGCTTTATGAATTTAAATACCAGACTGTAAAAGGCTAGATAGCCTATACCCTCAGACATTACAGCACAAAAGTAAATGTTGGTTCTGTGTCAACACCAATGCATGCTAAGTATGTTAGTGCTTTAAGAGGTCAGACTTTATGTATATGACAAGACAAACTTATTAATTCCCAAACAATGGCTATTAGGCAAAATGTACACTAGCAAAAATATAAATGTTAGGGTTTAGGCAACACACCAACTATTTATGATGGGAGGGGTCAAGTTCCACCCCTATGACACAGAAACTTCAACCAACTTTAATTACAGCTGTATGGCCATCATCCATTCACCAAGCAGTAGGATTCTTGAACACTAACAAATATATTGGCTGCATAAACTCATACAGAGTGCAGTAATGGGCTTGGCAAAATGATAGACCAGTTGAACAGGTTAAACCAGAAGGCATGTGACACACAAAGAGTAAAAGAGACCAGTCTAGAAATACAAGGTCCCCTGTCTTAAATATCCATAAAAATACTAGGAACAAGCAAGTTTAAGCAAATGGCTTAGCTGATATACACAGAGCCCATAGGTCTAGTACTGCACAAATACTATGTACCAAGTTAAGTATTTGTCTATCAGCCCTACAAAGTAATTTCATCTTCACTGGCTTCCTAAAATAGAAAAGTCAAACAGACAATAACTGATTCTGTTTACATGTACTGATACAGTCATGCATGACAAGTGTGTCTTCACACTGACAAGTCCCTCTTCAGTAAGCTTCCCCACAAAGAATTGCTCCAGGATTCGAAATGCCATTTTTTTGATTCAATAAACTTTATGATACCATTTTAAAATCTGACCATCCCACACAGTTGACTGACCTGCTGGGCTGGCGATGGTGATAGGCACACCTTGCAATTGGTGCATCTGCAGCCCTGAGCTCCCAAGCGTGTTGAGATTTATAGTCTGGATCCCAGGGATCTGCACCGTGTTGACAGACACTCCTCCAGGGGCAGAGGCTCCCTGAGGCTGACCCAGCTGAGGAAGAGACTGCACTGGGGCCAGTGTGATCTGTGCTCCAGCTGGACTCTGAATCTGAATGGTTTGCCAGCTGATCTGGCCATTGGGGCCGACGGTGCGTAGCAGAATTGGGCCTGTGTTTGGCATAATTTGAAGGTTTTGAAGCCCTTCCTGGCTGAGTGTGGGAGCAGCAAACACCTGACTACCTGCAGTTGTGACAGTACCCCCCTGGATGCTCTGGAGGGGCGCTCCACCTTGGATGACCTGTTGAGGCTGAATAAGGATCTGCTGTGGCTGCTGCCCATCTCGGGTGTCTGGCTGTATTGGGACACCCAAAGAAGATGCTGCGTTTTGCTGAAATGTACCCGTCACTACTGCACTGCTGTTTTGTGTTTGGGATATTCCATAAGAAGAGGTGGCCTGTGTAGTGGCAGTGGAGGCACTCGTCATGTAAGCTACCCCACTGTTGGAAGACACTGGTTGCTGTGACTGCTGCTGTTGCACAAGTTGGTTTCCTCCTGCATCTCCTCCACTGTTTCCTTCTCCACCTTGACCAGTTGATCCAGCAGTGACAGGTAAAATAGTGATGTTTCCATTTAGTGATACAGGCATATTTGCCAGGAACTGGGTTTGGTTTTGTAAAACGCTATTGCCTAAGCTAATATTTTGTATTGGGATAGCTCCCTGAATGAGACTGGGCATTGTTAAGATGTTTCCTGAAGCACCAGGTCTGTTGGCTGCAGTTATGATCTGCTGGCCATTGGGAGAAGATACTATTTGAAATTGCTGCCCTGCTCCAGTAGCAGCAGGTACACCAGAATCTTGCTGAGAAGGAGCAAACTGCAATGGTTGGCCATCAACGGTCTGAAACTGGGGAAACACCTGGTACTGAATGTTGGGCATCACACCCGATATGGTGGTAAGCACCTGTTGCCCCTGCAGTGATGGAGCCTGAGCCACTACATACTGCTGTGGCTGCTGTTGCTGTCCCTGAGTGCTCACAGCAACTGATGATGGTGACAGAACCTGTCTACTCTTGCTTGTGTCACCTCCTGTCATCACTCCTGTGGAATCGGTAGTGACTGTGTTGGTGCCTGAGGATGCTTGAACACTGAGAGGGATAACTTGCCAACCGTTGGCACTGGAGGTGAAAGCCCCTTGGTTTAGATCAAGCTGTTGCTGCTGGCTTTGCTGTTGTTGGTCAGCAGGTGAATCGTTTTCTCCTGGGGTGTCAATTCTACTGCATGTGGCTGCCAACAAGGCAAGAGGAGATGGTTGCTGTGAATCCTGAAGAAAATTAATAAACAGAAAAGACAAATGTCAGTAAGTAAAAACACAAATCCAAAATAGATACTGTAAAAAGCAAAATTGCTAATCAAAAAATATATTGAGCAATTTTAAAACTTATTTAAACAGTTCAAATGTGCAAATAGAAACAGTGGTATGTAAACCATTATAGTAGTAATAGGTCATCATCTGGATAAAGTAAATGTTGTGTATGAGAGTGTATGAGAATGTATATGTTCAAATGTTTTGCAGCCTGTGTGAGAAAAAAAGATTTAACTTTTTTTTAAAAATCTTAAACTTCTGACTTTAACAGACACTTGAACTAACTTTATATTAACAACAAAAATATACTATTTGTTAAGAATATTTTTGACTGGTAAAATCCAATGTAAACCAGACAGACTGAAACAACCCCTTAACTCTTTTCAAAGGATGATGCTGCCTCATTGCAAGTTCCATTCAAGTATTTTCCCAGGAGTGGGCTAGAGTGAGTAGTCCAAGGGGAAACAGGGTGGGACGACATGGGAGGGACCACATTTTCCCAGAGAAGCGGCGGGCTCTGCTTCCCCTCCCCCCAAACCCACCCATCTCCCTCCCACACTTTATTTTGCCCTATAAAGTGACACACTCCTCTAGCCACCCCCTCCAAGGCCAGCCAAATGGGCCGAGCAAAATGCACATGAAGTGCCGGGGTTTGACGGGAACACCCCGTGTGGGCGATATTCACCTGCCCATTTCCCACCCCGGCGACATGTGCTCTGGAGAGAAAATCAACAACACGTCCGAATGTGTACACACTAGACACGAATATGCGAATTAAAATATAAGACCACAATCAGCTCCAGTAGCTCTGAATCAAGAGTATCGGCGATTCCCAGCTGTGAATTATATTTCTTGGCTACAACGCGACTAAATGTTCCCGGTAAACCTACTTGTGAATTTGCGTTTCGTTTTTGATTGAAGCCTCCACCGCTCTCCACAGCGGCCATTTCACCCTGCTGCTGATCTGCGGAAGAAGAGTTTGTAAGATCACTTCTCAAAGTATTTCGAAGTTACTTCAGAAGAGCACACAACAACCACGGTAGCCCTACTCGAAACTCATGTTCAGTACTACAAAATTATCCACGTAGGGTAGTTTAAGAATTTACACTAAAGCAGTCAACAAACGAAAAGCAAGGAAATCCATGCCACAAGTGATCGAAGGGCCAGCTAGCTTATTTGCTAAGCTAACATGGACTCACCACAAACAAGTTATGTAGAGAAGAAAATGCTAAGAGATTAAGTATGTAGTCCGAATGCATTAACTGCATTATTAAACAGTATGCTTAGTATGTGTGCTTACTGGAATTACGTAGATATTCATGTGAGTGTAATTGACCGTGTCGTTTAAGAGCAGAAGTTACGTTACAAAGTTGACCTGTTAGCTAGCTTACGTTGGTTGCTAAATGTTGTTAGCTAAGCACCGACAATTAGCAGTTAAGTACTTCTAAAAGTGCCTGAGACGATAACCAGAAAACAATACAATGTCATACTAACAAAGATGAATATGTTTAAAACTGTGTACCTTCACTGCATTTCTTAAGATTAAGTTAATCCTTCGCTCACAACATACCACTGAGTAAAAAAAAGTTCACTTACTGCTCATAATTTGAAGACGGGAGGAGTTTCTCTTGTCTTTTTTCGGGTTGACAACTTTTCACAACTTCACACAAACTTGACGAGCTCCCTCTGTGGAGGGGAAATGCGGGTGCGTTCGATTTAGTAACCCGTGTATCATTACAACTTCTTGTACTTCAGACATAGATTACTCAACCCCCTGGTTAACTTAATTACATACATTATCTTATGATAGATAATAAATTGTCTATATACTTTTCGAGAGCTTTCATTAACACCTCATAATTATTGTCTGTCGTCTTGTTTCTTTTCTTTTAAATTTGTATAAGCATTCGTTGCTAGAATAGCAAGTACGTCTCATAGGTAAAACAGACACAAAATATTAGATTTCAACTACGCAAGTAACAAATACTACATTATTCAGCGGGACGGTTTGTATCATTGACACTACGTTCATGTCTCAGTGACCGCACCACTGCACCGTTCTAATACTCTAAATGAACGCACCCTTCTCCGAGCTATGTGTGAAGGATTGCTGTTTTGCTCCAATAGAAAATGATTCTACTGCTTAGTATGCGAAATCAACCAATCTAATAGGCCCAGAGGCGGAGAGATGGGCGGGACCTAGCATGGTAGGTTCCACCACTGAGTATGATTGACGTTGGGTTATCTGTTTTCTGCTTAAAAGGCGCCATGGATAAATATGTTAACACCAATAAACGTTCGAGTCTACTTTTCTCATAGTATTACTAACATATCATTACACAGTTTGACGATCGCAAGACTTGTTTCTTGATTTGAACACAGAGGTGGGGAAAGTGGAATGGGTATTTAAGTCTTGCCTCCGTGGCCACTAGCCACTCCCTGGTGGCGCCCTGTGGGCTGGGAAACGTGGAGGCGGGAGGAGTCGGTCTGCGTGGGGGAGAGGAGACCCCATCACACTCCCAGCTGTAACCGCGCTGGGAGGAGAAACTGGTCTGCGTGTGGGAGGCATGGTGGGAGGGCTTTTATTACCGGGTTGTGTGGGGAGCCGTCGGTGAAGCAGCACATGCGTCCATGTAAACAGGACTGAGGGTGGAGTCCATCCTCAGGCCAAACCTACAGCCACGGACCGGATCTGAGGCCAAACCCTCTGATGAACAACTTTAACTATCCACGATTTGTTCTCTTGTATTTCCTGTTGAGTCACAGTCAGGCCCTGAAGTGCACTGTTTCAATACTGCATCAGTAGGTTCTTCAGTCTGTGGTACAAATACTGTAGGTCTACTTTGGAATAAATTAGTTAAAGTCCATTTAGAAATACAAGAGTATGATGTTCATTATAAAGCAATATAACACGACTTTGCTTTCTTAAAAAATATAGCTTGTGGAGATGTGGTGAGTTAAGAGAGTTGAGTCATTATTCTAGAAACAGACTTTTTTTTTATCTGCATATTTAAAGCAACCTAATTATTGTAGAAGAGGAAACAGTTCCGCCTTTCATTGTGAGATGTAACAAACAAAAGGTGCAAGCATAGGAGAGTCTACCGAGTACTTAGTGTCATGTAAATTAACTTTATCTTTGTAATTCAATAAATGCAGTCACACATTCTTTAAGCTATTCATGCAGCCTATGCAGCTACAAGCAGGGCTTTAAAAACAGACATGCCCCCACCATTCAAATCAGGTGAAAATTCATGACTGAAAAGGAACATTCATCTTCCCCAGCCTCTGATTTCATTAGCACTCATCTACACTTTTATTTATTTTAAAAAATTATCTGCCTTAGAGATTACTTAATCATATGAAGGCTGATTTAATAAGATGAATTGGAAAACAAACAAAAATGCTTCTAGCTCATGTTTTCAAAGATAAAGTGTTTTATATATATATATATATATATACTAAAGAGAACATGTGAAGTGAATGTATTGTAATGTGTTTTGAAGTAGATTTAGTCTATCTTTTCTTTCTTTCTTACACACACACACACACACACACACATAGCCTATATATTCATTGTCACATAAATTCTCCGAATTTTACGTTTGGAACGTACAACCAACATTTCTTGACTTACGTTTTCTATATTAGAGAACATTTTAGTAAAGTTTCACTTATCTTATTATGGCGGAATTTTACTTGTTGAGTTTAATTTGATTAAACCTTCAGAAAGTCTACACATTTTATAGTCTGTCACTGAAATAGGTTATGTTCAAAATTATCGTCATCAGTTATATGGAGAAACTGTTTAAATAAATGAAGATGACACCATGATGAATTCATGATGTAGTCCTACTTTACATGGTGTTGGTGTACTGTTAGTCAGTCATGCTGATGTTTTGCATCCAATCGACTTTGGTGTGTTTGCGCAAGTGTGTGTGTGTGTGTGTGTGTGTGTGTGTGTGTGTGTGTGAGAGAGAGAGAGAGAGAGAGAGTGAGAGAGAGAGAGAGAGAGATTGTGTGTGTGTGTGAGAGAGAGAGAGAGAGAGAGGCGTGTGTGTGTGTGTGTGTGTGTGTGTGAGAGAGAGAGAGAGAGGTGTGCGTGCGTGTGCGTGTCTGCAGGATGTGTAGTAGCCTCGTCCCACGCTCACACAACTGTTGTCTGACATGAGATGCAAAGTCATTTCCCCCCTGTGAGGCTCTGCACAAAAATATTACCAGAATGTCTGATAAGCCTCGGATGAAACCACCGACTTGTAGTTACGAGTTAAACACTGAAAACCAAAAGAGGCGGAATGCAGCTTGAGAGTTCTCAGATAAATTTCAGATGCAGCTGCGTCAACAGGAAACGAGAGAAACTGTGCCGGTGCAACAGAATTGAAACCTGCGACGGTGAAGGTAAATCTGCTTTTCATTTGTCAAGTTTGTTCCTTGTTTTTGCTTCAACCAGAATCGTGGAAAAGAAAAAAAAAATTCCAAAGTTCAGAGAGTCAGAAAACAACCAAATGAAATTCTATATATTTATGTGTTGTAAAGAACATCAGCTGTTTTGATGATTGGTTTTCTGGTCGTGAACATGTAACAGAACGTTTGTGCTCATACAGTCACAGACTTTCAAATAAAGAATCTACTTTAAAGATGTTTGTTTCACTGTATTCTTAATGCCACTTCATATCATTTTATTGCTACACGTTTTTACTGTTTTAATCTTGTGTATGGACTGGGTTTTAATTCCATGATTAGAATGTCAGTTTCATGTTTTGGTCTTGATACATCAATAAACAGTAGGAAACAGTACACAAGGTGCTTTTATGTACTTTAATTTATAATATGGGTAGAATAATTCCAGTTTTTACCCTACGATGTAGTGAGCCTGCAGAAATATATCAAAAGGCACAGTTTTCTAATAAATACAACAGAACTTTATTGTCATTTTTACAGTACAATGAAAATCTATTTGGCAGCAGTTCAGCAGTCACAATAAAGATATAGTGTCAGTCCAATAAAATATAGTACAAAGATTTTGTATCACTTAAGTTTTTTTAAGTCATAAAGCTGTCAAATAGTCATAAGTGATTTTTCCTGTTTTTTCCTACTTCTAAACCAGTCATAAGGTTTATTTTCCTCAAGAATTTTAATGACATGAGGCAGCTGATAATTTCACAGCATATACTCTTGTGTTATTTACTGTCAAAGAATGTAAAGGTAATGATCAGGTTAATATTATTTAGTGTAAAATATCTCCTGTGTCAAAATGTTGTGATCAGATATTTTTTTTTAGTCAAAATTGAAATATCTGTGTTTCTAGGTGTTGCTGTCATGCTTCAGCAGCTTTAGCCTCACCATGCCTTGAGATTCTGTTTGATCTGAGACGATGGAGAACCCAGCATCCACAGTGAGGCGACGAGCGTGGATTAACAGCAGCCGACAGTGGCTCACCTTGGAGGACCCAGACCCGGAGACACAGTCCTTCAGTCTTTCATCTACATCTTTAGTGGATGACAACGTCTTTTCAGACACTCAGTCTGATTCAACAAGTATGTGACGGATGTGTTTGCTCTCTCAAATGAATTTTAACTCATAAAAACCCAAACATCCACGTCAACCATAACCACCATGTTTAATACTTGTTGATCCACTAATTCTATCAATACATGAAAATAGTTGGTGTAAAATGTAGTTTGTCATCTTTTCATGGACATCAGATATGATCCATTTGGACGGTCAGTGGCTCTGTAGTTACTGTGAAAACACTGTCATCTTCTATAAGACTGATTCACCAGTAAAACCCATGGAGTTGGATCAGTGACAGTGGATGGAGACACTGGGTTTGTGTTCAGTTAATTATATTTTTGATGAAAAAAATCACTTTTTCCTCAGTTTTTTCTGTTTCTGACAATAACCCTCAACTTTATTCTGAGCTTATATGAACATACAATCAGTGAATGAAATATGGGACAATACGCAATTTTCTCTGAAAAAACAAAACAAAACAAAATACAGATGATAATATTGTGATAGATAGATAGATAGATAGATAGATAGATAGATAGATAAGATACACAAGATACACAAGATAAAAAGTGATTTAAAAAAATATATTTGAAATATACAGTAAAAGTAAGGTAAGATAATAAGATAAAACACCTGCAAGTATGCCCATCATACAATAATAACTGGTGTAAATCACTCAATAATGGTTAAATAGAGAGAGAGAGAAACAAATCACTTGCTATAAAGGTAGTACTGGGTTTTTTGGGTTAATAATGAAAATGGTTAATGTATTGGATGACAGTTCTAGCACCCACAAGGTTACTTATAGTATGGATTTTAGAGACGAATCAGAATTAACTCTAAAATGATACAGATTTAATACTCTATAATACCCTTTTAACAATATTCCTGTATTTAAAGGTTCCTACTTTTTCTAACAGAATCTATACAGCTCTAATATGGATGTTTATCATAAATAATTGAAAGAGCATGCAGATTTGTTAAGTGTATGAAACTACTAAGGTAAACTGCTGTATGTGTGCAATTTCCACAGGATGCTTCACAGGGAAGATTGAGAGTTGGCTCCTCGATTGTGGGTGAGTCAGTTACTTGACTTTTCTTTTTTGTTGTTGTTGTTGTTGTGAGATGATAACATTTGAGCAACATGATCTTGAAGATAGTCTGAGAGCCACTGGAATCAGACTTAACAAACACCAGTAAGTACATTATGGAAACTCTCTGAAGCTAGGTGTTCCAGGAAGACCCAGAAGACACTGACGTAAAGTAGCCACAGTATTGTTTTCCCCTTAGATGCTGCATTTTTTTAAAACGAAAAAAACTGTTTTAGGTCTTCAATATAATGCAAGATTTTACTGTTGAAATGGTACATTTGCTCCTCAGAGATTTGCTTATGGTGAACAACACATTACATGGCAGTCAATAAACTGTAAAAGGAAGACTGTTTTTTTTTTTTTTTAGAATGTCCCTGTGGTTTAGAATAAATGAATTACTCAAGTATAAGGAAATAACAGTTTCTTCTTGAAGAGGAAGGAGACCAGCATATAAAGAGCATTATTTAAAATCTTTTATCAGTTAAAGGAAGCTGTACATGACTATAATTATGCAAATGGTAGTATTCAGAGTATTTTCACACAGAAAAAAAAAAGTATTACAACAAGGGGTGTGATCAGGATGGATTCTCAGAAGTCAATATGAAAATGACCAGATTGGTTTAGAGGTGTTGGCTTTTATTTTATTTGACTTGTGAACACTTTAACAAGAGGAAGTTTATTCCTACTCTTAAAGCAGATTGCACTGTAACTAGTCAGCCTTAATGTTCCATATCAAGATATCTATGCAAACACGAATTGCCTATTTGACCAACGAAGCACGCAAATTATATTAACCCTATGTACATGTGATGATATGTCTTTCAGGTTGGAGTCGAGCTTGGAGAATGTTTGTCGGCTGAGTTTTGGTAAGTATAAACTAAAATGATCTAACACCATGATGATGAATGACAGTGTTGTATTTGCTAACTTTGATTCTGGTTGTATTTTTTTTTTTACTGATCTAGATGTCAAATGCAGATTAAAACTAAAATATAAATAAAAACTGAAATACACTTACATATTGACTTAGACATGAATAACCTGTGTGTCCTCTCCTTAGATAATGATCTGAAAGCTGGACATTTTCTTGATGACTTAAGTCTTGGTGCTGATGGTAAGTACACACACCACACAAAGGAAACAATGCAGGAAATGATCTCATAGGAAAATAAGCAGCTTTTTTTTCCTTTTGTTTTATTTTCTTCTCAAGCCTATACTTGCTTTGTTTAAGACTGAACTGCGTGCCTAATGGCAATATTGCATCAAATGTTCAGTGCTGCATCAAATGTATGTGTCTCTGTCAAGAAGCATGTATTTAGAGGAAGTGAATAATAGCATGGTCTTTCTTGTTAACGCTTAGGTATGAATGATAAGTTCAGAAAATGAATACAATTTTGTTTTCTTTAAATTGTGACTAATGTAGACCGATGCAGCTTTTTCAGGGGAATGTACCTTTTATTATTATATGTGCATGTAAAGGGCAACAGTTAAATGTACAATTATAACATCTGGATAATATCAGTTTCTATGTTGTAGCAGAAAGGTTAATCGTTTGTGACTGGGTTTAACCCACACATAATGGTCACTACAGTGGACAGCTGTTCAAATGTGTTTTCTTGTATATTTATGGATTTTATTGCTTTAGTTCCATATCAGCCAATACAGAGGGCTTATGCATCATCCCCAACACTGTAATTCATTCATACTATTACTGTAACTTTGCTGTTCTAGATAAACCTGATCTGCAGTGACATGTTTGACTGTGAAAAAAAAAGCAATTTTTTTTAACAAAAATGTGTGTTTTTTTTTTTTCATTTTTGTATATTATCTCCATGCAGATATGTTAAAATGTGAGAACACATCAAAATGTCAGCATTAAATCAATTTTTATTTCATACTTTTCAACCAAAATCACTTCAGTTCTTAAATCAATATCTATGTCATTGTACTGACAAAAACGGTGCTTTTAGACATTCCATGTTTTCTTTTCTGTCTGTTTTAGTCACATGATGCACACAGGAGTGAGTACTTGGTTGCATAACCATTGTGTTTGATGACTTTTGATGGTTTAATATTTTTTTCCGTGACTGTATATAACTGGGACTGGGACTGGCAATATGTGTGTGTCATGTCACAGAGATTATGAAATATTATAATACCATAAGAAGGAAGGTACAGTATATTATGATTTTTAAGTTTAATTTTTTTAGGGAAACGGTCTTAGTATGAAGAGCAAATCAACTTGTGCATCAAATAAACATCTGATTGTTATCGAACAGTCACGGAATGAACCGTCTGTTGCATAATACATATATGACGCAAACATACACCCATTTCTTCATCTGCAATGAATCTGTTCATAAAATAGTGTTTTATTTAATAATTACTGTACCATATGGCACAATATTCAAGTATATCACCATTTTCTTATACCCCTAGTTCATAACAGTGACTGTCAAACACACCAGGTATGACATAACAGTGACTGTCACATGGATCCAGTGTTTACTATATATATACATATTAACATGGGACCAGGTTTATAAAGTAACTGTTAAAATTACATTAACATACGTCTCAGTTCTTCTACATTCTGAAATGAGTCCTTTGTTTCAGCGTATGCACTGAATGGTGGACAGATTACACCTGGAGCTGCGTGAGTAACCTTATAATTGGGACAATGAGATAGTGTTGTAAATTACATGTTTTATTAAAATGGATTCATATAGCTTTATGTTCATCAAGAGGTGTTTTATGTTAACTGATCTGGTATTTGAAAATGTTCATCTTAACACCCCCAACTTAAGCCACATCTTTTCACTGATACTTTTACTTGCTGGTTATAAAAGATAACATGTATTTTTAGCACTCGGCTGTAGGCTCAAGTATGAAAACTATCTCATGGAAATTTTCTGTTTACTTAAATTGAAGTCATAATAAAAAATAAAAAAAATCTTGAATGAAGGTGACCACTGTTCTTTTTCTTACATCATGCCAACCATGAAGTCTTGTAGATAATCCTTCTATCAAGCAACGGCGCAGCAGACTCACCAGCAGGTCAGTGGCAAACCTCTTTCTCAAAGAGATGAGCAGAAGTTCTGCTGCAAATGATGCTCATGATAATTTAAGTCTCATGAAGAACTCAATGGACAAATAACCCTATTGTTCATGTAAACTAGTCTATTATTACATGCATTTGAAGACTGCTGCAATCGGAGTACTATTCTTCCTTACATATTTGTGGATGATACTGTTGTCTTCAATAGTACCCCTCGTCAGCAGCTATGCATGCCATCACTCAGCCTGGGTCAGAGCATGGCCTCCAGCTGCCCCTCCTCCTCCACCTGCAAAACTTCATCCAGGTGAGGCCTGAAAACTTCTGACAAGTTTCTCAGCTGACTCATAACCAGGCTCTTAGTTGTTGAACAAGCTTAACAAGATGCAGCATCAAAAATATGTGCATTCCTCCCATTTTTGGCTTTTTTTCCCATTTAATTTTTTTTCTTTCAGCATTTCTAACCCAAACATCCAATGGCAACCAAAATCATTCACTGATATAAAATGTTAAATACCCGTTGATCCACTAATTCTACCAGTACATATAAATGTTTAGAGTAAAATGCAGTTTGTCATGTTTTCATGGTCATCAGATATGACCCATCTGGATGTTCAGAGGCTCTGTAGTTACTGTGGAAACACCATCATCTTCTACAACATTGATTCACCAGTAAAACCCATGGAGTTTGATCAATGATAGTGGTTGGAGACAAATGCTTTATGTTGAGTTGATATATTTTGCAGAAAAATTAATATTTTTCTTCAGTTTTCACCGTTTCTGACATAACCCTCAACTTTAATCTGAGCTTTAATGAACATCTATGTACATAATCTTAATATTAAATATAGGAAAATCCATCCATCCATCTATTATCTTCCGCTTATCCGATTTTATAGGAAAAAACCTACACTTAAAATTTTAAAATACAGAGCATAATGTTAGAATAGATGTATTAAAAAAGGTTACAAATTTGGCAACTGCCCCAAAAGCAGCACTGGGTCTTTATGAGTTAAAGGAATCTAGAAATTTGAATGCTAAATGTCTTTGAAAACATACATTTATTTTTCTGTTTACATGCCCATTAGTGTGTCCGAGGTCCTGAAGTTGTGTTCAGAAGATGCCGAGGAGACGCTGTATGAGCTGGGTTTCGGCTTCGATGAGCCACAGGTCACTGTTCGTATCCCACCTCGCTTCTTCACCTTCCCATCTCAGGCACAGGGCATCAACTTCCGTCTGTTTCTGGACTCACAGCTGCGGCGCATTCATGAGGAGGATCCCAGCCTGTCACTTGCTAGTAAGACTATAAATGTCTTAAATCAATCCATGAAATGTACATAATGTGAACTGAATGTGACATTGTAAAAATTATAATCAGCATGAATTAGAAGGTAAGACCTCTATTACAAGTATTAAAGTCTGTTCTTCTGTTTTTCAGGTCGTTTCAGACAAGTGCAAGTGCTCACAGCAATGGCCAATGCTTTCTACTCCCTCTACTCCCATGTGTCCCGCACCCCTGTTCAGAAACTGGAAACTCCAGAATTTAACTTCTCTCCAGTTGAAAAGATCGAGCGCTTCAGGAGCAACATTCGCAGCGAGCCTCGTTCTCCAGTGGAAAGGCTAAAGGACACTGTCTCCAAAATGTGCCTCTACACAGGTTCTCCTCGTGGGTCAGACTCCACCTCTCCACAGCTGTCACCAAGGAAACGACAAAGCCTGCCTGATGTTGTGGATGTAATGCTAGAGAACATCAAGCCTGGGGTGAACAAGAAACTGGATTTGGAGAAACCTGATGATAGAAATTCAGCTATGGATGTTATGCTCAACCCAGATGGTGATAAATCCTGCAACAGTTGGCAAGAGGAGCAAACACAGCAGACGGTTTGGAATACAATCAAAGCAGTTCAGGACAGTGAACAAACAGATAAGATTAATACTTGTCAGAACAGTGTCAACCTAGAAGACACTGATAGCAAGACTCACAGTACTCTGACATCTTTAGTGTCATCTCAATCAGGAGAAAGTGTGATAGAAGTAGGCCATCAGTTTGTTTCATTTCCATCTGAGCTGAAATCAGACTCAAGTCGAAAGACGACTGACCTGAAACCTGTTGCTAAAGTTTCATATGATCTTATCTGCCCACAGATAGTGGAGAATGTGCATCAGGAACCTTTCAGCTGTCAGTACATACACGGTACAAAAACAAACACATTATCTATCATCTCCTCTGTGACAGAAAGCACAGATATAGCATGTCCTACATCATGCAGAAACCATGAGATTCAAACTGGTATGTCAGCACTTTATGAGGAGTCACGCTTTGGCTCAGTTGGCATTTCCTCATCAGGGGCAAAAACAAAAGAGGATACATCCCAAACACATCCTCTGCTGGCTGCCAATTGCAGTTCTGCCCATTATTGCATCACTGTGACAGTAGAAGGGGAGGATATTTCTTCCACTTCCTTGAACACACTAGATTCCAGCCATACTTCAACTTGTCCACCTGCCCAAACCTGTGAGGAGTCAACTGGTGATTGGAGGAGTCAGTACCTGAATCCAAAGACAAGTTATAGCCAGGGGCACAACTCCAGTAACCTACAACAGGTTAACTCCTTTGAGCTGGAAGAGGTAACAGTCATTCTGCAAATGCAGTTTGTGTTAAATATAGGCCTGAATGATGTTACAAAGATAAGTCATACTGTTCTTGCTTTACATTTATCCATTAGGATTTAGTGATGTTTAAGGAAGTTATGTGGTTTGTCATTTTTCAAGAGAAATATATATTCTTTGTAGTTTCATGCAAAGAGTCCTGTCTTATTTTGTAGCTCATGATGCAGCCTAAAACGTCTAACCCACAGCTATTCAAATCTAGTCCTTGAGGGGCAGTATCCTGAATGTTTCAAATATTCCCCTCTTCCAGCACACCTGGTTTAATTAATGATCACCTCATCATCCAGCTCTGCAGAAGCCTGAAAAAATGTAATGACTTCCAGGTGTGATGGAAAAGGGAAACATCTAAAACATGTAGGACACAAGCCCTCGAGAACCGGATTTGAATACCCCTGGTCTAACCAAAATCTGTATATAATATTAATAAAACATTAACTTTTCTAGAATTGATTTAAATAGATCTCCATATTGGTCAAGGGTGATTTTCTGAATTGCATCTTGTGTTTATGTGAGATGTGATGTCAGGGCAAAAAATATTATTCACCCTTAATTGTGTAAGATAATTCCTTGTAAAGCAGGAATTAAAACAACATATAATAATAATAATAATAATAATATTTTAATACTGTCTCACAGATGCATAGTGCAGGAGAGGATGATTTTGGACAACCAGAACATGGAAGAACAGCAGCCTCACCACTCTCCACAAAAAATCAGTTCAAAGGTAGATGGATATTTTTGTTGGCGTTATTTCTTCTCTTCCTTTCTTTCTTTTTTTGTTGTTGTCGCAATTAACCCTTTAAGTGCCAAAGTTGCAATATTGCAACAAGCAACATAACTGAATAAAACAGAGAGCTTTTTGAAATCCTGATATCAAAATTGAATAAGAAAAAAACAAAACTCTGTCATCTGTAGAGTTAATACAGTGGGTCAGTAAATGTAGCTACTGCTATAATGTTATAAGAAGTCTTGTGATAATAGTGCTGTTAAAAGAGCTGTTTGTGTGGAAGCCTTTCACAACAATACTGTATACATGCTGACTGGTTGAAGAGTTCTGTAAGTTCTGAGAAAAAAAGGTGTTGTCTGTAACTGCTACAATGAATACTGTAACCTCAACATATTCAGAGGATTATATTAGCACAACTGTGTTACTTTATGTTCATTGAGAGATTTTATGGTTTAGGAATAAGTGAAGACTTAAGAGTGTTTCTAACACATCAACCTCTGTGGCCTAGATGTTCACTTCCTGAACATTTCCATTTAATGATAATCAAAATTAATACCACTTTCAGAATGTTATGGTTGATTGGTGGAAACACAATTTTTATAACAGCACCATCATTAGCTTCATTGTTTGGTGGCACAAGTGGACAGTGTGTATCGATGCTGTTTTATTCACTCATAAAGACCCAAACAGCCACTGGCAACCAAAACCATCTACTGTTGTGAAATGTTTAATAACTTCTGGACCACTAAACCGATCAATACATGTAAATAATTGGTGTAAAATACAGTTTGTCATCTTTTAATGGTCAACAGATATGACCCATTTGGATGTTCAGAGGCTCAGTAGTGAAGACGGAAGCACTGTCATCTTCTAATCTACAACATTGATTCACCAGGAAAACCCATGAAGTGGATCAATGGTCAATGACACTTGTTTTTACATTTACTTGCTTGAATTGTTGCTGAAAAAGACACTTTTTCTTTAGTTTTTCTTTTTTTTTGTTTCTGATATAATAACCTTCAACTTTAATCTGAGCTTGTATGAACATCCACATTATCAGCAAATACAATATAGAAAACACAATTTTCACTGGAAAAAAAAACAAAGTACAAAAGGTAATATTATTGTAAATGGTGACAAATCACAAAGATTCAGTACAGAGAAACAATCATTTGGAAACTGTCATAACAATAGCACTGGGTTTCATGGGATAAATACATTCATTTGAGGTGTGGTTTGAGTTAATGTTGGCCTCTGCATTCTAGTTTTCTAGCTATTACACTGAGTGGCTGCCAGTAACGTCTCGAGGCTGCTGAAACCTCACGTTTTCTAGGAGTCTTACCCGTGTGTGTGTGTGTGTCCTTGTGCAGGTGAAGTGGCCCGTGGGGACAGTGTGCAGTCAGACAGCAGTGGCTATGCAGAGGAGGAAGTCAGTCCCTCTCCTCAGATCACTGAGTAATAAACTGCCGACTTATTGCGGCACTGGGATGTTTATTAAGACTGATAATGAGATATATTTTTCCTTAGGACAGTGTGTTTACAGTGAATGTAGTAGGCTGTGCATAAACATAAACCTGTAAGAAAGCTGTGAATAAATGGTTTAATCCTCAACATGTTTAATTCATAATTTTATTCGAAATCAGATACATTTTAAAATGGAGCTTGTTTTTTTTTTTTTTTTAAATGATGCAATATTTGTTTACTGTCAAAACATTGACAGAGTTTAACTTCTTAAATCTCTTCTGAAACAGCTAAGTTCCTTCATTCCATAATCACATGGACAATACGTGGGTCAGCATTCCCAGAGAATGAGGTCAGAGTTACAGAACAGAATGCACTGTGCACCGGTGGACATGAATGTACAACAGGACAGCCTCCATTGTTCAAAAGGAATTATCCACACAAATAGTGTAACTTGATGCTATTTGGAAACTTATTTCAACTGAGTGTATGGTGACAAAGATGCTTCTACAAGAAGGCATGACTGAAGCCTTACACAGAGACAAAACAGACCATAGTCAACTCAACACAAAAACTCATAATGCTTCCTGTTATACAGTAAAGTAAATGATTCACAAACACTGGTTAACACAAGCATGATCTGAATTGTGGGGTAACAACATGGAAACAACATATATTTAATCTTTATTCATCTAAACTATAATCCTGGAAGTCAAATTATTTTTTTCATGTTTTGACCATTCTTCAGTAATTTAAAAGAAATGTAAATGACTTAATTCCAAGTTCTTGTGACAATGAAGTTTACAAACACACTGCATCAGAGATTGGGCAGTACACGGCAACATGTAAAGATTAGACATTTACCACTACAATGTTGTCTGCAAAAGTCTGAACCAAAACAAGGACTACATTTTGAGGTTAAGAGTAGATTTGATGAGGATTTTTACAACCGAAAAGATTCAATACAAAACTTTCTTGGTTCATACATGTGAAATTTCTAATGAGTTTGTTGAAAATTTTTGTAATACTCAGTCATTTGTGATTAAACACAAGTTTTTGCCTGGCAGTTTCATGATTGTAACAAGTGATGACTTCCAAAATACTGATAAAACTAAAAGTGAGCTAAAGATGGATTTCAATTGACAGAAATTCTAACATTAGAAAAAAAAAAAAAATCCAAATACAACTGAACAAAACATCACAGAAAAATTTTGAGTCCAAATTCATACACAAGAGTTTTCAGTTCTTATGTTGGCACGTCCATAAAATGGGTCTTTAAAATGCTTTTCTTCTCAGTTTAGTCCATCCATGTTTAAGTGAAGCACCAATCAGTGAAGATTTCACATTCGATACTTTTTAAAACCATCTTTCAATTTACACCTTTATGTTGCATCAGGGTGTGGTGGAAGGATACAGAGTTGCACACATGACAAAATAAAACACAAAGTAACAGTGCATTTTAACAGAATATTGCTAAATATGCAACGAGTAAAAGATTTGTGAGGTTTTGGGCAACTAAAAACATCATTGGCAACAATTACAAATCAGCATAAATAAAAAAGGGACTCCAGGGTTTAATTTATGAACAGAAGTCACCATTGTCAAATCTGAGGTAATTCAGGTTATTAGAATTCATCACAAATTGTTACGGCCATTTCACTGATAAAGATAAGTGCCTCTGTAGTCCGTGCAATTTTTTTTTCACGGCACTTGTGTTCTGGTCTCTGTGAAGGAAAATGACAAGTCCTATCACTTCCCTCCAGCCATGATTTTGAGGTACTGAAGTGCATTGTGGGCCGCGTTGGCACGAGCTGCATCGATACTTGGAGCAAAGCCATGGCATACCGTGATTGGCTGCGTAGATAACTCCACCAGACACTGACAGAGGCCACTCAGACTGCGTTCTTCTGAAACAGCAACAAACAAGAATGTTAGTATCATCACTACCATGCCAGACCCTACTGGGAGCAATTTAGGGTTCAGTGTCTTCCTCAGGGACACTTCGACATGTGGACAGTGGGAGCCAGGATTTGA
>JAPSES010000211.1:2122114-2137044 GCA_029822895.1 Maxillicosta whitleyi
GGGTCATTTTTTTCCAGACTTGGAGTGTTTATCAGACTAGACCAGACCCAAACAGGAGTAACATTAACTCAAAAAATTAGTTTTGCACAATAGGGCCCCTTTAAAGTGGACTCACACATGGAGTAAATATGAACAGTAATACTTCCATACTAAAGGAAACCATCCATTTATGCATGTTTCCCTCAGACTCAATATAAAGTGTAAATGTGATGCTAAGGCACAATTGAAGGGTTCTGGATGTATAGTTACCTAAATCCAAGTAACTGACATCAAATCGCTGTTCAACAGACAGATCAGTCAGTAAAGAGCAGAAGTTGGAATCAGATGGCATGCCCAGGGGATGGCTGCGGAGCTGGAGGATCTTCTCTCCAGCTGAGTTGCGTAGAGAGTCCCAAGTGCAGCTGAAGCCTTTACTTTTACCCGACTCTGCTCTACTCCCCATGTGCTGCATGTCAGTGAAGAGAATGTTCATAGAGGTTAATGAATGCTCAATCTTTATCCATCACTAAGATTACCATAGGTGTGTATGTTACTTTTTTTGTAAAATCAATAATATGTGCTTGAAATATCAATTTTGAATGAGACAGATGGGATTTACTTCCATGATGTTGTGATGATAAACAAAACATCATGGAGTGTATATTTATTTTTTAAAAATGGCCCAGTGCAATACACCTAAAGTTCATATATGAAGCTTTCTCACCATGGTGAATGTGTCATCTTCTGTGTCAGCATCATTGCTTGTTCTCAGGTCAACCGGGACATCATGAATGCGTGATAACATCTTAGCTGCTGCATTTCTCTTAGCTAACTTCTTTGAAGTACCACTTCCTGTGAAGATTAAAATTGTGATTAATGTTGAGCAAGGAATGACCACAGATTGATAAGTTTAATTTCAGAATCTTCATTTACTAACATTATGACTAACCCATAAGGGTTTGCCATTCGCATACAATTAGTACAGAAAAAAAAAATTCTCCAAAACATTGTACGTATGACATTTCTCATCCCCCAGCAGCTAATATTTTAACTTTTATTAAGAAAATCGACATTTTGATAAAAGCACAAAAAACACTATTTGGTATATGATATGTGCACACTCAGAGAATGAAACATTATGAATATACCAATTTCCACAAATCTCTCTACTCTGCATGTCATGGTGAACTCCTTGCGATGCGCTGGTCCTGATTCTTGGGTCACAGTGTACTCTGGCAAACGCCATCCTTTCTGCACTACCAATTCCTGACAGATAAATCCACAGACATTTGTGTAAACAAACCTCACGCCATAAAAATATTAACACAAAAATGGAAAGGACTCACGTAAGATTGATTATTTGTTAAACTGGAGACTTCTGTAAAACTCACCTGCAGAGCTCCTACAGGGTTACATTCAGACTGCTGAGAAGTACTCAAGGTCTTCATGTCTGGCTGGGAACTGCAAAGGCAGAGAATAAAAAAGAAACACAGAAGAGGAATTAATGAAACCACAGCACAGGGAACTGCATGTCATATTTATTTGATGCTTAATTGTTGTACATACTGTACAGGTCTATCGACCTGACACAAACCTACTATACAGTACATTTGTACAGAGATGTTGCACGTTTCACAAAATAACATATTTACAAAGTAATCATATTTTAAAAAAATTAGGAATTTAGATAAAGAGACAAACTGATGACTTGTGTGAAAATCTGTCATTTATTAATGCTTGCATGTTGTGAATTGGAGTGGAACCATAACAAATGTTTTGAACAACTACTGACCTGTCTCCATCAGCAGGTACATCAACACCAATGAATCCGTCTACTCCAACACCAAGTCCAGCAGGACCTCCAAGGCCTCCTTTGAGCATCTTCAGAGCAGCCTCAGCTGCTTTGTGCTTGGCCGCCTTCTTGCTTGGCCCTTGGCCAGTGCAGTTGATTTCGCCGACGGAGACACGGAATGTAAAGTTGGGCTGGTGGGCCTGTCCCTCAGCCTTCAGCAGGTCATACACTGGGGTCTTGCCTATCCGCGTTCCATACTCCTGCAGCAGACTGATGGGCGTCTTTCCGGGATTCACAGCCAGCATTTGCTCAATACTGAAAGAAAGAACATATGGACTTATGGAAAGAAATGTTCATTAAAAGGACCTGAAATTAGTTTCTTAGCTTGCATTGATAATCTTTTTAATGTGCTTTCTCTTGGATGTTTCTCTGGTAAAAAAGATAATAATAATAATTTTAAAAAAAACAACAACTTTGTCATAGACATCTCCTATTAAGTAAAGTCCTGCTTATAACGTCAGCACTTATCCACAATTTCACATGTGCAGCTTCACAGGTGGCTAACCATACCAGTAGTTAAATCCAACCCAACTAAGGCAGCATAATTGGCAACATAAATACAATGACTAGATAGTGCCAAACTACAATAAAGATCTTTGTTATTGTGTAATGTGATTACAGCTAGTTATACCTGAATGTGTCTGTGTCTCTGGGCCCAACCAACATATCTGTGCATAGAAAGAAAAATTCGTTTACAATTGAGTGACTGGCCATGTACCACTAACACTTAATCTTCACTGATGAATTCAACTACATTGAATCACCAGTTGACCCAAATATGATGACATTATATATATATATATATATATATATATATATGTATGTGTGTGTGTGTGTGTGTGTGTGTAGACACACACATCACATGTCTGTAAACAGTGAAACTTTACTCTTCACACGACTTTTATTTCATAGCCAGTTAAAGAAGACTTAGCCTAAAGGTATCTTTGTACTATTACAGTACGATAAAAGATTAATGGTGTATACCAAACCACATAGTAAACACTGATAGTGCTTGTTTAGCCTCCATGCTATGCTAGCTTAGCCCTGCTGCAGCTTCACCTGGAGCACCCGGAGTTTCTCTTCCAGCTGTCCGATGCTGTCTCGTCGTTCATTCCCTACTTCACGCAGACAGAACCGAACGGTTTCGGATGACAACTCCCTCCACCTTAAACAGATACCTGCTTTCATTAGACAAGGTTTTCCAACACAAATAACAAGTTAACAACATGTGAAGAGTGGACGATTTTCTTCCGCTCAAACAAGATGTAGCGGAGTGCGTTTCGGAGCGTTCCTATGACGTTTCACTCACTGATTGGTCTGACTAGCTTTGGGTAGTTGAATTTGTACACAGGGAAACACCGGTGGAGCTCTTTTGTTACCTCCGCCAAGGAGGTTATGTTTTTACCGGCGTCTGTCTGTCTGTCTGTTAGCAACATAACTCAAAAAGTTATGGACGGATTTTATGGAGGATTGGGTTGGACAAAATTAAATAAATAAAAGAGAAATAAAAAATATGTAGCATAAATAAATAAAAGTCATTTTTATTTACATTTACAGGAGATACAGGAAATGTAATGAAACACAGGAGATGTAAAACAGCACATAGGAAATACTACAGGAAAATTTTTTGTCCAACCCAATCCTCCATATTGACCAAACTTAATGAAACTTTCAGGAAATGTTCCCTCTGAGACAAGCAACAGATGATTAAATTTTGGAGGTGATCACTGTCTGGATCCAGGATTTTTTTTTTAAAGGATTCTCTATTAGTTATCATTGGCGTTGCTGTGGTAATAATAACAAATGTCCACCAGATGGTGACTTGTGTTTTGTCATATAGTCCATGTACTTTTCTATAGACGTATCTTCAATAGTTATGGAGCTAGATCCTGAAGAAAACCACCGTTACGGAAATGTCGATTTGTTAATTTCTTTGTTAGCAGCATGTATTTCCAATTTCTTTGGGTATGTTTCCAGTGTCAAGAATCTAATAAAATAGATTTAAAAAAAAACAAACGTGGGAGTAATATGGTATCAGTCACAATGGGGGAACTGTGCTGCTTGGCAGAGGTTTGCGCTCTCTGAGTGCTTTCCTAGTTTTGTTTTGTTTTGCTTTTGTTTTCTGTCTTTTCTCTAAGTTATTCAGAAAACTACATTCTCTTTCTCTTCACTGTTCAGTTCACTTCAGTGAATTCATTGACATAAATGTTATCAATAATATATTATGAAAACATCAAATAACCACAATAATAATTCCAATCATTTGCAACCAGTTTTGCCGAGGAACAAAAGCCATCAACCATCCATAAATAAGGCAGTTTAAAGTTAGTAAGTAATTAAAGTTAACTGGTATGATATTGACATAGGATATAAGATTTTTCTGTGAACTCAGACTTCTCCAGAAGGTTCCTTCTCAGTATTACCAAGTACTGTGCAGTGTTGTTTGCTTTCCCTGCACATTCTTTACATTTCAGAAAATTGGTGATGAATTTATGTGTTTAAAAAAGGTGATACCAGAATAAAGTGACCAGTTTTGCACTGATCTTCCCTAATTTTCCTTCACCTAACACTCATTATAATGAGTGCATCCTTAATGGAAAGATAGGGACTCTTTTAGTATGTTCATTTACAATTTTATCAACAACTTTAAGCTGCTAAACGAAACAGAGGGGCAAAACATTGCACACATCTCTTTCTTGATCTGTGCTTACTTCCTTTGGTGTCCTCTTCAGTGCTCCTACTATTTACCTTGTGCATCTTTATTGTAGTTTCTTTTGGTTTCTCTTTTGGTTTCAGAATACTGGCTCAGTGGTGAAGCATATTTATTGTTGACTGAATTCTATCCTGCCCTTCTCTTTTGTATATATAGCTTAATTATTCCCTGCCTTTGTTGTATATTTTCCTTGTGCCAAATAAAGAAAAAACAGAAAATAGAATTAAAGTAAATAGTACTAGACTAGTCTTGTTTTTTTTTGTTTGTTTTTTGTTTGTTTTTTTCAGTGTTTGAGCAAATAGTTATTGTCAGTGCTGGGATATTTTTGGCTGCTACAATGTGATATTGTTTGGTTTTCTCCCAAAGTGAAGTTTTTTTTTGCAGGATTAGTTTGATTCCGTTTGCAATTACCTGTAATGACACCATTGATCCAATAGAGGACGACAGTTAGTCACTAATCTCCCGCCACTGAAAACACCTCTACCACCTGCTACGTCCACAACACACTTACGTAAACACGTCCACAACAAGGTCAACGACTGGATTGACTGATTTTAAATCTAAAAATTAGGGTTTGGCCCATGATGTATTAAAATCAGTGCTGCATATAAAGAAATATAATAGTAATACAATAAATAGTCATTATCTCCATATTCCAATTTACATCATAAAGAAGTGTAAGGTCATGTGATTAAGTTGGCTAACAAATATTTCATGAAGCGAAGGCAAATTAAAGTGTTGAAAATCAACAAAAAGGAATTAAATGATCATAAAACAAATACAGGATGATAAAAGAAAATGCATATTTAGTACCCATTTGACAAATTTTGTCTGTAAATTGTTTTGATGTGAGGTTTAAGGAGATTTATGCAAAAAGCGAGATAATAAATTTAATTATAGTTTACATTAAATACTGACATCTCTACTTACTTTGGCAGAGTATCTCGGTTTTGTATGGTTTCCTTTCCCTTAGTGAGCATCCACAGGAATTGCCCTAACCCTTAAAATCTTTGGACCCCAAGCTCAGGATCTCCTGCCTGACTTATATAGCAGCATTTCTATATAATATTTCAGTACTTTTTCCACCTTTCCATCATTTTCTTTATTTCTGCAGCTTGACAATTAATCCCATGATGGTTTGCTCATAAATCCCTGTTGGCCACTGTTGAAGCAGAGTTTGGATCCTGATGGCTTCATTCACTGGCAGCAGTGTGTCAGTGTGGATAAGCACTTTTAGCCAAATACAACACAAAGTGAACTGGCCATGACAATGAATAAAGTTGTCTTCTACTTGAACTGTAAAGTCTGCAAACAAAGCATCAGTATTTACCATTGACCAGGGTGTCCCCCTCCTACTGCACATGATTCATAATATTCATACTTTCAGCATTGATTTGCCTAGTTTCCGGGCCTTTATTTGTCAGCTGAAAGCTTTCATTTATTGGCCTTTAATGTGATAATGTAAGTGTTCTTACTGAGCTAGTGGTTAACTCGCTGACTGAATGAGATCAGAAGTGCATGCCGCTGTAGTAGTCACAATATACTTCATCCTAAATGCATGCACACAGAGACACACATCAGTTTACTTTTCCCTTTCTTGGCTTGGTGTATGTGTGGTTCCTCGGTTGCCAAAATAATCAGTAGATATCTTCAACCATGGAGCTGTATGAATGCTCTTTTCCCCCTCCTTCCACAATATGATGTGTTTCCTTTTTTGTGTGTGTTTTGATCCTTCTCTTGCGGCCAAGCTGTGCTGTGGTGAGGCACGGGTTCGAGTGGCGCTCCTGTGTTATTTTTGGCAGCAGCAGTGGTTGGTGGCTGTTGAGGAGAGAGGAGACAGAAGGGGGATAGCATGAAGCCCAAAACCAAGGCTGTTTAAGGGATTTCTGTCTGAAAGAATTGCTTTGTAATGATCAGAGGGTCATTATGGATGTGTGCGTGTGTACACTCATGCATATACGCACATACACAGGATAGGCTGGCATGCACAGTTAACACTTCACAAGCACCTCATATACAGTGCATCTTCTCATTTATGGCCCACACACTCACTGTTGCTAAATAGATAAACATGTGAAATCCTTGCTTTTACATAGAAACAATCACATCTGTGCACAATCTAAATCGACTGGAAAATGTAAATATTTGGCTGTATTCATTTTTCTGTTTTCATTACATAGGAACTATTTACTTGTTTGGGCTGTCTATTTCTTTGTTAACGCTCTCTCTCCTCTGTGGGAGTAACACTTCTGCCTACCCAGGCAACATGCAGTGTCAGACGTTGACGCTCCTCCCTCTACACTTCTGAAAACACCATTTGAAAAAGATTTTCTCCAACTCTATTCTTGGCCACAGATCAAGAGAACATTATTACTCTACTTTATTTATTTATATATTGTGGTGGTAATGTGTGTGAATGTATGCGTGCATGTATTTATATGTGTGTGTGAGCGGGTGAGTGATATGTAATTGTGTATGTATGTGTGTTAACCCACAAAGATATTTCAATTTCTTCTGAATATTAAATAAACATGCAGCAGCAGCTTCAGTGAAGCGCTGCCTGCCAGTGGGTTTTGGGTTGGATGGGTGGTGGTGCTGGTGGTGAAGGGGGAGTGGGGGTTTGTGGCCAAGGCTCTGGGGGGGTGAGGCAGCTCATGGTCAGGGCCCCCGCCGGACACACTGGCGCCTCGCGCTGGAGGACTTCTGAACCACCACACTCCTCCACCAAAACCCTGCCAACCCTGGCTCCCTGTTCCCGCTTCCAACCCAAATCACTCAGTTTTCTTTCTGCATTTGACTCTCTTTCTCTCCCAGTCTGTCTCCCTGTCTCTCTCTCCCTGCTCTGTCTTTCCTCTGTGACTCCTTTTTTCTTCTTCAGTGTCTCTGTTCAGTTGATCTTGTACTGATTCATTTGTTATTTGGCTGGGTTCAGTCTCATGACTTAACCACTGTACATACAGATGCTGCCCTATCAGATTGTATGTTCTCTCTACATTTTCTCTGGAGGGTTATGAGTTTTACATTTTCACTACGCATTCTCTACACTGTCTCGCTCTTAAATCTCTTCCCTTTAAATGTTCCAAGGAAGTATTTAGTGGCTTGTGCTAAAAAAAAAAAAAAAAGAAAGAAAAAAAGAAAACAAGAATGGTTTGGGCTGCATGTCAGTCAGAAAACGATCAAGATAGTAAGCATTTTCAAAAGGAAAGAACAGTTTATGGGTGATCTATGTATTTGTAATGATATTAAGTTATAATGGGCCATAAATTTTCTAATCTTTTTCCAGCCATTTCCTGAGAACATATGGGAATTTTCCTTTTGATGAAAAAAACATTGCATTGGAGTCAAAATCAACCAAGTTGTCCCTGGTTTGCTGTATTTCTGTCACTATAGATGCATTAGATCATTACTTTAATTGTGCACTATTGTTAAATATTTATTATATAATTGCGATCAGTAATTGGCTAAAGTGCTTCATCTATACCTTATAGGCAAATAAGGTTATTCCAAAAATCCTAGTTGCCCTACAGCTGTGTATAATTGAACTATGGATGTCAAACATTGTAAGTACAGTGGATGTTTCTTTACGTGTCACACATGCAATTTTCGTAACTTAATTTTCCCCTGGAAGCAATTTGTCATCCGGAGGCCATTAAATGGGAAGCATATTATCTTTTTAAAGGGGCACAGAGTCACCCACAAACCTCCCACAGTTCCTATAAACAAAATGGCCTCATTTAATGGTACAGTTGGTGCATTGGAAAGTAAGGGAGGATTCCCTTTAAAGGTTTGGACATAGTAAAGTGTTAAAAAATATGAAATGTTTGATGATGCATTTCGCTCAATCCTCTGTTTGTTTGTCAAGGCTGAGAGGGTGGTTTAACCTCCATCATCACTGTAATAATGGTTCAGATATTGTAGCACAGGGACGAATGAAAGGGAGGAAGTTCTGGAGCAAGATGTAACTGTGTTGCATCAGTGAGGCACAAAGGTGTGTTGCCAAAATGTGAAGTCAATGCTACACATGTGAAAAGCAGGAGGATGCTCAATCGTTCAGGCACATCTTGTTTGCCACTTTTTAAAACATTTTCTCCACTAACAAAGGTAAGTGATGGTTTAAAATGATAAGAACGGTGGATATAAAGTACACCTGTGACTAGACTGACCTTTTTACCTCTTCTCCTCTGTTCTCTGTTAGGTTTTCCTCTTGTATCATAAAGCCTGACCTCCTCTGTTCTCCAGGTCATGTTATGATTCATTAAGGTCGCTTCACCTTTTCCCTTTACCAAGAAGCTTTATCTTGTTTTTCCTTATGACTGACTGCTGAGCCTCTGGGCGTGCTGACATTCTTTTCCCTTTCCCCCCACGCTACTACAGAGACCCACTCACACCTGCAGACACCTGTGCTTTTGTCCTGCTTCATACCTCTCCCAAATCCCCCCCGCCCTGCACACACTGGTGGAGAGCAGCAGGCACCCACGCCTGTGGCTATGTCAGAGCTCCCCATTGTTTTACTTGACCATTCAGTTAGCAACACATAATAACAGGAAAAGGGGATTCATTAGAGTTTTGCTCAACACATCATGATGTTATATCCTTTAAAGTTTAAATAGTTGAAGTCTCCAAGAAAGTTGAAACTCCCTTGGGTAATTCATTAAGCATAAGTTTGTGTAACTCATCAAGTCTTAACTAAACACTGCATGAGTGAATGTTTCAAAATTGCTTTTTTATGTTGGAAATGGTCTGTGTGATGGCTTTGACAGGTGGGTCTGTGATCCTCTGGAACAATCTTTTTAGTCTTAACAAGTCTGCATGTTACAGTGATTTGATTTGTGCGTACAGGGGCACAAGTGGGCAAACCATATGGAACAGATTGTCCAGCTTCTGCTTTTGCCCCTATGTGTCATTACATGTATGTTTTTCTTTTTATGACCTTATTTGAAGCAACACTTAATGTTTCCTGGCTTTCTAAATAAAAGAAGTAAAAATAAAGTTAAGGCTATGCCACCACAACTGCTGAGGGAGTGTATTTAAAAAAGACAGAAAATACTAGTAGCAGCAGCAGAGGTCTTAAAAGCCACTGACCGTCTTCTTAACCCCCCACCCTCTCTTGCTGGCCTGACACACCCTACCCATACCCGATTCCCCCTGTTCTTCTTTTATGTTGTGGACTCGACCGTGCGCCCACTTCAGACCACCATAAACATGTCGGTCCCTGATGACAGAGTCGGCCCAGGGACGTTTTATATAAATTGACCTCAACTACAGCTCATTAGAAGCCCTAAATTGGAACCATGCAGCCAGGGAAGTGTAAATGTTACAACAGGAGTGTAGTTTCAGGGTGGGGTGGGGGGTTCCAGCTGTACAGGTCTCTTCTTCAGTTCTGTGAAACTTACAACACTTTTTCCACCTGGATTTCTATGCAGTATTTTGACAGGCTCTTACAATTCTTCTGAACATTTTCTGAGTTTTTTTTTTTTGTTCTATTTAAAATGTTATTACAAAGGTCTCTCACCATGAATGTCAATTTCCCAGTTTTGGGATTAATAAAGTACTTCTTCTTTTTGTTCTTCTTCTTTGTTTTCATTTTCTTCTTCTTCTTCCTCTTCTTCACATATAAACATTTTCTCATTTCCTCGGATGCATAAAACACATCTATTACAGGCATTTATGTAGTTTTTCCTAAGGCTATCTTCTGATGTAGAGTGGGCAGTCCATCCCCTCAAGTATTTTTATTAGTCTGCAATAGCATGAATGACCTGACAGGAAACAATGAGGCACCGAAAGACAAGCAAGTGCCACTTGCTGTGACCTAAATTTGGGCAAGAACAAACACAGGACAGTGGCAGGAGTTTCAATGGAGGGATCATTTTTGCTGCGTGTGGAAAATACCTGTTGGTCAGCCCACCTTTGTATATCCTCATCCCATCTTTCTTCCTGCATCCACCCTTAATTGGGGTCCTTTGTTTGACTGCCTCCCTCAATAAACAATACAACTACAGCTCCCCTGTCCTAATGCCCTCTTCACCTCTCTGCTGACTCTCCTGGAGCATCGCTCTGAGTAATTACCCCTCTCCAACTGGAGAGTGGAGTAATTGTCTTGAGTGTAACTACAGTGGCTCCCTGAAAGGGGGTCATTGTGTGCAGCTAAGTCTTCACTTCAGTGGACAGCTTTGTTTGTGCTGCAAAAGATAATGAAAGTATTTGGTTGGCCGTACGAAATGGAAATATAGGAAGATATGAAAAGAATGATAGTGAATGAAGAGAGGTGAGGTGAGTGCAGAATGGACACATGTGGCACATTGTGCTTCATAATGACAGAACAACTGCTTTTCAGTCTGAGATCTTCAACAAATAACACCAGCAAATGAAATGATATGGAAATTTCTTTACTTTTAAAAGCACCATGAAATTGTCATGATTTCACACCATAACTCTTACACATGTACCTTTTTGTGGGTTCCATGCTCTTTTTTTTTTCTATTAACAGTGAATTAAAACCCACATTTCACAACAAGTCAAAAAAAGTAGCAGTTCAGTTCTACCATGAGAGAATGAAAAATGAAGCTCTCATGTTTATGTTTGTTTTGACTAAAGCAACATATACATTTCCCTCATTGTCCAAAGTTACATAAAATATAGAAAATACATAAAATATTAGAAAAATAGCACACCTAACAATATTCTATATATTGTTGTAAATATATAGTCTTTACAAACAAGGAAAAGCCCTTATTAATTACTTTGCCAGGTGTGGAAGACTTCACAATTAAAAGATTATATAGAAATAGTTTACACACACATCTAACTTCAAGATCTATAAATAAATCTTTAAAAAAATAGCCCCAAACTCCATTTTAAAAAAAATAAAAATAAAAAAAAAAACAAAAAACCTTAATTTAATGCATTCTATTTTCTTTTTTTTTTTTTTTTTTTTTTGGCCAGCTTCAACTATTTTGCATTTATTCAGGCATTATATTTCCTGCAGCATGCAGGATCATCTTCCATGTGTATAATTTAAGACATAAATTAGATTATTTACTGTATGTAAATATGAAATTAAATTAGACATAGTAAGAAGAAAACAAAAGTGAAATACAAAACCTTTTTTTTTTTTTTTTTTTTACAACACAATGTCTTTGGCAACAAGAAGCAGTAAAACTGTTCATTGATTGTTTCAAGAGTATATGGAAGTACAGCTGTAAATCAGATTTTTCTCAAGGCATGCAATGCTCCATCAACTCCATCTTCATTGTAACCCTAAGTATAATTCTAAAGCTTTGCGGCCTCAGAGTTCTTTTCCTTCTGCTTTTTCAGATTAAATTTCCTCAGTGGTTTGTCTCATTTGAAAGGCACAACATGTGTGTAGGCTACAAAATGTGCATGGGCATGTTTACTCAGATTAGTGTCTTTATGTATGCAGGTATATCTCAGTGTGTGCTTACATGCATGTTTGCATAAAGCATGTCTGTATATTTGTTCATAGTTATTTTCATGCATGTGTATTTTAAAATATATTTATGTGTCTCTGTATGAATGCATTTCAGTGTGCATGCATGTACACTTCTGTGCTTTGTTATGTTTGCAGGCTTATATGAGTATGTGTGTGTGGTCCAGAGAAAATGAAGTGATTGCTACCTGCAGCATGCTCAGTAACTTATCATATCAAGTCTTTCAAAATGTGGTCTGAAATCCTGTGTATTTGTTCAAGCAAAACACTGTCTCTGTACTTTAAAGGTGAATGTTTTGCCATTATGGACAAATGTACCATGTCTCAAAATAGCACTGTAAAAACTGTAATAAAGTTAAATTTCCAACAGTCCACTGCTGCTCTCAACTCCATTAGGTGTGCCAGTTTTCTCATCTCCGTTGGTGATTGGGTCAGCAACAGAATTAGTGGGTACAGCGCTGGTGCTCAGCTCTGTGGTCTCCTCACTCCGAGGATCTGCATCTCCTTCCACAGCTACAGCCTTCCCCTGCAGTGCAGAATCTGCATGGGTCTTCTGGTGCTTGGACAGGTGGTCGCTGCGTGTGAAGCGTTTGTTGCACAGTAGACAGGTGAACTTTTTCTCTCGTGTGTGGGTGCGCACATGCCTCTCCAGTTCATCTGAACGGGTGAAACGCTTTCCACAGAACAGCCAGTTGCAAACAAAGGGCCTCTCCCCAGTGTGCCAGCGCAGGTGGGCTTTGAGATGTGAAGCCTTGCCATAGACTTTTCCACAGCCTGGGATGTGGCAGCTGTGGACAGGCTTCTTCCTCAGGGATGCAGCTGAGGCACCCAGCCTCTCTAGCTCCTGGCAGTTGGGGCAGTCACATGAAGACCTGGTGGGTGTACCCCCTCCACTGTAGCCTCCTGATCCCCTTGTAGGCTTTAAACCCATTTGGCTCTCAATTAACCCTGCACTTGGCACAGGCTTGGGCTTGTACATGTCCTGAGGCAGCATGTGCTGGGAGGGCTGGAGGAGGTGTGAAGAGGAGCCCAGTCCCACAGAAGGGTAGGGAGCTGGGTTTAGGGGGGTAAAGTCGGTGCTATAACTGGGAAGCTGTGGGCTGAGTGAAGCTTGGGGTGCAACAGGCTGCAGAGAGGCCTGCAGACCCCCGTCTGACTGAGGCTGGGTTGCTGACAGCCAGTTGGAGTTTGGATGGACATCCCACCAGGAGGACGTGGCATTCGCTGGAGCAGCAGTAATACCGGGGTGGATGCCAGCCTTATACCAGGAGCCATATGGATGCGTCATATCCAGTGATGTATAGACACTGGTGAGGCAGTCGGCCGTGGCGTGGGCCTTGGACGCTAAAAGAGACGGGTCCTGGGAGACTGAGGTCTGGAAAGAGTGGGAGAAAGGGTTATATTCTGAAGTATAGCCTCCGGCTGAGGGAGGGGGGCTTCCAGTGGGGGTAAGCAGCCCACCGCCGCCTCCTCCTCCAGCTGTGGTGAAGGAGCTAGTGTAGGAGTCCGCCAGGCCACTACCGTCTGCGGTCCGCCCGTTTTTAGCTGTCTGAAGGTCAGAGGTCATGGTGTAGGGCTTCTTAACTGGCGTAGTGCTGCCGGTCTTACCGGGTGTCGCTGAATCCCTGACAGGGCTGGTGCTGCCAAACTTGTTACAGGTAGCAGTTAACATAGCCAGGGGACTGGAGCCATAGCGTGTGTCTTCCTGACAAAAAGGAGACAAGTGGGAAAATGAGACTGTCTGTCTACAGGAAATGGCTGCTTGCTGCCGCTACTTCTGTCAGTGTCAACTCTAATAAAAAACTTATGTCTGACTGCCACCTCTGGCTTTTTCCTGCTCTCTCCATTTTCAAAGTAGTCAGGCCAATTTCAAGCAGTGAATGTTTATGCTTGTGAAAGTTCTGCTATGCTCAGCAGAGGAATTCCCTCACTCTTTTGTTTCATTTAAACCACTGTCTACAAGCTATTCTTAAATTGGCATTGATGTTTCAAGTTTTTTCCATTTGCCTTCTCCACATGATGTGCATATACTGAATAACAAAACAAAACCAGTGCATTAATAACGGTCTTTGCCAGATTTGTTCTTAAGGAGCCACCATGGTGTTTGAAATGTCTACACTAACTTTCTTTCTCTGTTTTATTTGGTTTTCTTCATGATTTTTATATAAGATCATCTCTGTTAACATCATGCTGATCATCAAACAATTCTAAATAATAAATAATTCCTTTTGTTGTCTTGAGCTCCGCTGTGAAACAAAAACAGAAAATATTTTCTTTATAACATTATGTTTTTCTTTTAGTTTTTCCGTGTCAAATGACTAAATCCACAGTGTCTTTTTACAATGTATTTATGGAAATATGTAATTAAAGTTGCAATAATGTGGGTATAATTCTGTTTCTATTCGATCCATGTGTTATTTTCAGCTCATACTGGCACCGTTGTGTGTTAAATTATACCTCCTCATGATAAGACCATTATGTCACTGGATTATCTGAACCTTTGGGCTTTTAGAGTGTGCCATTACTTAATTTCTATCTACAACTGAAAGCAATCTCTTTGCAGTGGAGAAGATCTTGTCTAAATTGATCTGAGTTTTCTTAGTTATTTTCAATTTACTGAATATACCTGAAGTGAAAGTAAAGTGATTTTTGCAAATGTGTAGATGTTAACAGATAACTTCCACTCTACTGAATAAATAACCCAGTATTAGGAAGAAAATAAGTCATCATTTTCCATATCCTATGTGTCACATATTTATATTTAGTCTTATGTGGTTTTTCTTACTCTTGGATGACTACACCTCTTTCACTCAAACTTCACAATAAACTGCATTTTTATTAACATTCATAAATGTCATAAATGAAGAAGAAGAAGAAGAAGAAGAAAACAGATTTACTTACAATTACATTCCCTACCTCCAGAATAGATGCGGCCATCC
>JAPSES010000211.1:2141632-2152643 GCA_029822895.1 Maxillicosta whitleyi
TGTTAGCAGCATGTAATTCCAATTTCTTTGGGTATGTTTCCAGTGTCAAGAATCTAATAAAATAGATTTAAAAAAAATTTTTTTTAAATGTGGGAGTAATATTGCGGGGTGTCAGTCACAATATGTGGGGGATCTGTGCTGCATGGCGGAGGTTTGCGCTCTCTGAGTGCTTTTCTAGTTTATAAACGGTTTTCCTCCTGAGATAAAATGACTGTTGTTCCACAATGGTGAAGATTTATACCACTTTGGTTTGCACTTTAGGTACCTTTCCAGTGATCTGAAAACTACCAGCATATATGACAAAATTGGACCATATTGTAAATTCCATTTCTTGGTTGGCAATCCTAAATAAAGGAAGTCTCTCAACCTCAGTGGCTCAATTAGGTTACTTTCTATGGACTTAGATGCTGATTTTTACTCAACCAGTAAGTCATACTCCTCAGCACAAAAGGCCCAATGATAAAATTTAAAGTTGGGACAACCACAGCCACCATTATTCCTTTTCATCTGCAACACCGACCATTTCATAGCAGCATAGCAACATATAATTGCTGATACGGCTCTCTTAGCCTCCTGTTGTTTTAAGGTTAATGCTAGGAGATGACTTGGTTTACTATACTCAGAATAATATTTAGATCTTGTCACCTGCATTATATATTCTACTACTCTGTATCTAAGTAAGTCATTTAAGTAAGTCAAGTAAGTCTGATTTTTTGGATTTAAGAGTGTTTGCTTTGGCTATATTGTAATCTTTTGTAATGTCCTGTTCAAGCTTTCTACATTCTTATTCCAAATCCAAAATTTTTTGTAATCTTTGTCTGTGAAGATTTGAGCTAAACTGTATTGCCATGTTATGGATACATCCCTTAATTGACGCCCATATTAATGTCTTATCTGCAATGGTACCCCTATTTAGTGCTGTGAACTCAGTTAATTGTACTCTTATTTGTTTCAAAAATTCTTCACATTTAAAAAGCGTAGTGTTAAATCTCCATCTACTATTTTTCTTCTTAACCATACTGTAGTTAAAGGTTGATAATAATGGCATATGATCAGAAATATATTTTGGTAAAATATCTATTGAACTAACTGATGGGAGAAGACTAGTGGATACTAGAATATAATCACTACGGGAAAATGTTTTATGTCTAGCTGAATAGAAGGTGTAATCCTTTTCCAATGGGTTCTGTATTCGCCATATATGTTTTATGTTTAAATCTGTCATAAAAAGGTTAAGTGCTTTAGAAGCAGCGTTCTGAGAGCCGGAGACTTCTGAGGTTGATTTGTCAAGGTCCATGTTCACCTGGGCATTCATATCAGACCAAATATACAGCTGGTAGTCAGAGATAGATAATAGCCTTTTTGTAATTGAAGGGGAAAAATCATTTTCAAAAGTATTTGGTGCATATAAATGAACAAATAGGCAACAATATGTAATTCTGCCTGCTTCATTCTTTTTCCAATTGACACATTCAAATTTCGCCTCATAACAATCATGACGCCTTTTGTGCGTGTGCCATCAGCTGCCATGAAACTGGTTTGAATAATCGATTCTATATTCTTATTACATCATTTGGTCTCAAATGAGTTTCCTGAAACATCGCTATATCAACTTTTTTCCTGTTAAGTAAATCTAAAACCTTGGATCTTTTATAAGGAGAACTTAAGCCATGAACATTAAAAGAGATTATTGAAACTTTTTGGTTTAAAAGCATCAGTACTTTTTTGAGCATTATTCACATGACTGGTGGTCTCTTATAATTGTTTTCGAATTGGCTTATGTTTGAACATTCCCTGTGCTCGTCACTCAGTCTATTCCACACAACACCACAAAACTATTAACACATTTATTTAAACACTGATCTTGTTTGGGTAGTGTGTTGACACAGGGGATGGTATAAATGCATTTTGTGGATTGTTGATTTTGAATCTATTTACTCTATTTGGGGATTTTCATTTAAAATCATCTCATACCACCCCTGAGCAGCTCTTGTCATCCCATGTGAACATTTATGGATCCACCACTGGGAATATTCTATATGCAAGGAGAAGATGTTTTTAATCCATGCTTCTTTATTATTATTATTATTATTATTATTATTATTATTATCATTATGCTCTCTTTGCACCTATTCCCTGGTCACTGTTTTGTTTCACCTGGTAGAGCAAATACCATAAAGCAAAGGTGTCAAACATGTGGCCCGGGGGCCAAATCCAGCCCACCAAAGGGTTCCAATGGGTTGGAATGAATTTGTGAAAAATTTACAGTTTAGAAATTAACAATAAATGGTGTCAAAATCTTTTTAATTCTTTTTAATTCTGGTTCCATATACAGACCAATCAGTTCTCAGGTGGGTTAGAGCAGTAAAACATTATCATAATATCCTGTGAACAATGACAACTCCTAATTTTCTCTTTGTTTTGGTGAAAAAAAAGGAAAATTACATTAAAATGTTTAGGCCAACAAACTATACTTTTACAAAAAATGTGAATAACCTGAAATGTGTTTAGAAAAGTCAGTGTAATTTTACCAACATTCTGTTATTAAATGTCATTAAAATATCATTTTTAATTTTTTCTTAATTTTTCTTATCTTATTCATTTGGGTATTGTGAGATTTCTAACTTTAGCTTCTATGTCAGTACATGTACTATCACATCAGAGGTCATTTTAAAACTCTTTTGTACAGTACAGGAATGCGGTACTCCCAGGAACGTCAATGTGTACACAGTAAGTTCATCCAGCAGGCATCTCTCTTGAAATAGTAGTGAAGGATGGCCAGATCAAGCATCTCAGTAGTAATGCAAAAGCACAGCAGCAGTACAAGCAAGCATGAAACAAAGTGGTGGAACTCGAGATATGAGGCTCCTTCTTTTCATTCACATTTCAAGCTTGGTTTTCAATGCATCTTTCTTTTTGGGGGTGAATTGCCTTCTGTTTTTTACATTGCTTTTAAATTGGCTTCTTGGTATTATTAGGCTATTACAGCAACCAAGTAAGAGTGTATAATGTTGGATCAATGGAATATCTCGCCATAATGCATTTCCCTTGACATTCCCCTCTGGGCTGCAACCCTCAGAAAATTAACAATGTTAATAATACTGCGACGGAGGGGGAAAATTGAAATGATTAGATGTGTTTTACTTCACTGCTGATGGAAATGTGGTGAGAGGGAATCAGGGTCAGGGATAGACATGCCTTGCAGCATGACTCCGTGCTATTTTTCCAGGCTGTGTGGTCAAAGATTCAGAGAGCTTGTCGACGGAAAATGAGAGAGCGAGAGAAGTGGGGGTGAAGAGAGAAAGAGGGAAATGTATAGACAGAGAGAAGCAGAGACAGGGTGGTGGGTTATACAACGCACTAGTGAATATCATGTTAATTTGTACTGGTGCTGGTGCTGCTGATTATTACAGCAAATGCCTTTTTGAGTCAGACATGCGGAGCAACAACATGCTTTCAATAAAATGACCTGCCTTGCATGGCCTCTCTCTCTCTCTCTCTCTACTTTGGGGCATGTTGGTGGTTTGGAGTAATCCAACCACCAACAGGCTGCATTTCAACCAGTGAACAAAACATATTCAATAACCAGACATGGTGGCAGTCACAAAAATGAGTATAAAGTAAGCCCCCCACCTATATGAAGACTTTTCCTGTGCTACTTTTTCACACATGCATGCAGAAAATTGTTGTGTGTGTGTGTGTGTGTGTGTGTTTTGTTTTACTCTTTTTACAATGCAATATATTATCTCCAAAAGTACAAAAAGACTGGGATCCACAACCCCCAGCAAAGTCGAGTTTAGTTTAGTTTTGTTGTGTCATCACACATGTAAAAAATACAAAAAATAATCCCATATGGCACAGAAGGGACATTAATTGTTCTCCACAACAAAGGATTGTTAACTGAGAGCTATTATCCATCTTCAGTGTTTTGCAATGCACTGAATATTCTGTTTATTACACAGGACATTACATGCAAATATCAATTCTAGAAATACAGAAGTCCATCTACTCCCAAACAAACCCTGGTCCACCGCCTTCTTGCTGTATACAAGCTGACATCTGGCCTGTAATCTCCCTGTCTGTCGGGGAGACCTGTGGCCACCTAATGACCCCAACAGGCGTCATGGATGCAATTGCTCAGGATGGAGCAATGACAGTCTCTTTCAATATCTCGTTATACATACTTGGTGAAATGAAAGGGACTTTGAGGAGCACTGTGCTTTTGACTGGACACTACAAGTTATCTAGGAGAAACATACATGGAGTATGGTGTGGCTGTGTTTTAAGGATTAAAATGTTGGTACTGTATTGTTATAGTTTTGATGTTCTGCTTTAAGATTGAAATACAGTTATTTCATAGAAAAATGTAAATATATATTTTGTATATATTCACCATGGATAGATGGATGGCTACATAGACAGATACATACTCTAAATATGCTTTTTACACCTTTTGCACGAGTGGACCTTCTAAAAGTGTGGCTTTACACATTTTATAATTTTTCATTTCAAGATTCAAGATTTTTTTTTTGTTATTTGTCCCGGAGGAAATATAATATATAATAAATATATTTTCAGTCTTTGAACTTGCTCTAAATAGTCAGTCCAATGTCAGTTTCATCAACTACTGTAGATATGCCATATACTGCAAGTAAATTCAAAAACTCTTAATTGATTAAGTTTGAATGTATTTGATTGCAGTGATCTTGACTTTGTTGCATATGTCAAAATTCAGCTCTATTTACATGCCTATGTTTAAACATTCACAAAAGGACAGAAGTCAAATCAGAAGTTATCAGTTCAATGAGGTTTTGCTGTGGTGTTCTTGATCGTCTAGCTCTTCCCCGCTTTATCATATTTTATCTTGACTGATTTTTATTTTTATCTTTTCACATGGGCTTGTCCGAGTTGTACATCAATTCCCCCCGCTGGTTTTTACATATTTAGTCAGTACCCCCAGACCCTAACAGCAGCTGGTGCTGAGGTTTGGGTGGGAGCTCATTACTCCCTGGTGGAGCTCTGCCAAAAGGAGTGGAGGGTTTTTAAAGGGAGTAAATTGAGGTTTTCTTCTTTGGGTTACTTTATTTCATACAGGCAAATCCAACACCATGCGCTGTGTGATTTGTTCCATGTGTCGTGTGTGCCACCAGCAGTCATCTATGGTCGCCTTAGCCTGGAAACAACTTCCGTTCTTCTCGATTCAATGAACTCCAGTCGTGGATGTACTTATTTCCTGCAATAACCAGAATATTGAAATGTATTTTTAATTAGGCTGTTTTTTTAACGGGTACGTGGTTTGATTTATAGCTATTTTTGTAAGTCAGTTTATGTCTTTAGTTACAGTCTGACATTTTTCTGAGGCCCAAAAAACCCTGTGCATACATAATACATAGATGTACATAATACAGATCCCCACAGTGTTCTGTGAGGGCCTGTAGCTACTATAATTGTGATTGTTTCTGTCTGTATTTCTTTTTCTTCTGCCTCTTGAGATCTACTTCAGTTCTGTGGTCCGCCACTCACAAGACAAAGCCTCCATCTTTCTAACTCCTCTACTCCTAACAGAGGACCGTTCAAAGCTTTACATTTGATGTTTTAGTGCCATAATGATGTGGTTTTGAGGACTGGAACTATCGTTTATTTATGAGAGACATATTGAGCAGCAGAAGAGGGATAATATCTTTAAGTGGGTCAAAAGAGTCCGTTTGTCTCGATGTTGTAGACCAGTGACCAAGGTTATCAGATGTCTTTGGAGTGATTGTGTGGAACAGAAGTGAAGTGTGCTTGATTTGTATATCCTCTTTTGGAGAAGAGACTGATGTGGCAACTTCCTGATACTGATCAAGGGGAAAGGGTCAAGTCTAGAAACAGAGGAGCTGTGGATTCAAAACTGTTAAAGATATTGGTTGATATGATGCAAAATGTGAAGAGTCTAAATGTGCAGCAGCCAGAAATCTGGAAAAAGGCTGTAAGTGCTCTTGGTAAGAGGAGAGGGTTGGGCATACAAATCAGAAATAGAATGACATTATAGGTAGGTAAAATAAGCATGTCGTACCTAAAGGGGACTTTATTACTTATAACCTAAAACCCCTAAAATCAAAACAAAAAGGCCAAGCCACACCATATGTGTGCAAAAGGAAGCTCAAGTCTTTAGACCACCCAACGCTTCACCCACACACTCTCCTGAAAAACACTGAGACTGTGCAGGACTGAATCAACCAAACTTCGCGTTTTATTTCACAAGCTCTTGGAACAAAGTTTAATACTTCCAGTTCACCTATTATTTTATGATTGGGACTAACATCAAACCGCACAACTAAAATACATTGATTAAACATAATGCAATATGAAGTGAATTTCTTCTTAATATAAGCATGGGCCCTGCTGTTGACACAACCGTCATAACTGAGTTTGATCACAGAGTAATGACATTTAAAAAATATATATATATATTTTGGTGCCAAACAATTTTTCCACACTCACTGGATTGCAAATGTAAGAATTCTCCCAAAGCTCGTGGTGCTTTGACTTAAAATAAAAAAGAAACCTTCCTTCCCCCAACATGCCTGAAGCCACAGCATGTGGTCTACTCTGTTTCTGCTCTAAAAATGGCAGGCGGGCGGCCTCGGGAGAAGCCCAGAACAGCCTCCACCGTAATGGCCCTGTGGGTGTGGCCCCTCGTAGATGGCTTTTGAGGGGGCCCCTCCCGGACGCCCGCGCCCCTTGCCAGCGCCCAAGGGCTCCAGGCTGCCTGACCAGAGACACCGCGATGCGGCCCACGCTGAACCCAGGCCGAGCCGGACTAGGGTGGGCTGGGCTAGGCCAGGGCCAGGACAGGCTCCACAGCTGCTTCATGACAGGTTCCTGCACTCCTGCCCTCTGCTGGGGTCAATGGGGAATAAGACAATAAAAAAACACAACAAAAGGTGTAGAGAAAAATGAGATTTTGAAAAAGTATCTCAAAATTTTCAAAAATCACTCTTGTGATTCACTTAAAACACAGGAACTTTAATGTGTTTTCATCAGTTATTGTTTGTTGTGATAACTTGAAATTTTTTGAAGATTATTACAACAGAAGCTTATTTCCTTAAATAAAAATTTAGGTTAAGAACATCACAAGGACATTTCGATTCTCAACAAACTTTTTCCAAACTGTAGTGTTTTCCCTGTACTTTGGACAGCGTGCGATTTGTTCACTACTATTGTTAAACAAGAATACAACATGCGTCTGCAAACACAGACAGCATGTACAGTCAGTAGGTGCCTGGTGGAGGCTGACGCCAAAAAAATGCTATGTGGTACTATTTCCAATGTTTTAATGTGGTGAAGAAAGGGCTTTAATCCTTAAGAGGATCTTTGGCAGGTCAAACAAACAAAAGTGCAATTCCATGTACGCACCCTGTAGAGGAGTAGCCTGTCATTGAAAAGAACATACAACAACAAACCCTGACAAACTCTACTCATCTGAGTTAATGTCTTTTACACTTTAAGTCCCAGTCACACAAAGATTTTGCACATGTTGGATGTACATCTCCTGATAGCTGATAAATTGCTAATAGCAAATAATATCAGGTCACTGTATCTGATAGGCACTAACCATGTGTAATACCTCACTGCATGGTGATGGGGTGTGTGCAAAACTGAAACATCTGATGATAATGCAGACTGAATCCTGATAGTGAGTGATAGGGTGAGCCAGCCAGTCACCTTCTGGTTTGAATCAGTGGAAGGGGATTGGAGGGGGTTGCTCTCGGTAGGTTAGCTTTTATTGCTTCTCCCCTTTGGTTTTAAACAGATCTGCCTGTTTGTGGAAGTGTGGCTGGCGGTTGGCTCCTCAGCTGGCAAGGCAGCGGCGTTTAATTGCCCTTTGTTGTGGCGGGTTGGGGGAGAAGGAGGCCCTGTGGTCGCTGCTGCACAATGGTGCTTTGGCCTGCCAGCACACACACAAACACACACATGCACCTACACACTCACACAACATACTATGCATACTTTGATAAACAATCGTATTTTAGCATGCAAAACAGGATGCAAATATGTGAACCCAAGTATATTTATATTTTCCAAAACACATATAACACACATAGTTTCATTGTTGTGCCATTTGCATTTTGAAACAACTCTACTACCATATAATACTACACATACTCTGCTTAACAATCTTGGTTTATAATGGATTAACTAAGTGGTGCAGGAAATAAAGGAGGAATTATAGGAGAATAAACAGAAGCAGCATGGTTTATATATTTGTACTGTTCTGTGAATCGGCAAGCATATAATTATCACATTTACGGAGAAGAGCTGCTATAATGGCTCATAGTGGGTGGAGCGGAACAGGGAAGCGTATCCTCCATTATTCAGTGTGTGAGACACAGAGTAGGGAAATAAAGGTCAATAATAGGTAGATCAATTTTCATAAACAGAATAAAATGTTCAAAGTGGTAGGAAGAAACAAGCAATAAAACAATAGAACATTAAAGAAGCACAAGAAACAAAAATTGCAGACATGCCACAAGTGTCACAGAAGAGTACATAAATTATTATAAAACCTAAAAAGAATGAAAACTAACAAAACACAGACAATAATAATATGACAATGGAACTCAAATGTAACCTGAAGATTTAATTTGCAATTTGTTGTGTCATGATAACATTTAATTTTGTGACCTGCATCACAATGAGGTAGTGTGTTTGATTTGACTGAATTTAGGTGCACCTTTTAATATTTACTCTGCTTTTTATTTATGTTTTATCACAAATGTATTTGCTTTTCTTGGCTGTATTATAAATCTCCCACAGTATCCCAATAGTGCATTGAATATTGAATATGCAGTTTTGGTTTTCCTCTTACGTTTGCCTATTACTCATTACATTATGGATTTGTTTTAGCATTTCACTTCTCAACTTTTCTGTCTCTACTGATACATTTGTCTCAGCCAAAAATTTCTTTGCCCTGTTTACTTTTCCTGCAGCCCCTGCACGTGTGTTTATCCAAAACTGAAGCATTCTTTTTTTTTCTGCTTCTCCGTCATGGTGGCTTTTGTGCTCAACTGTGGTGAGTTTTGTGTATTTTTGTGTAATTTACTCCTACAATTGGAGGAATGATGTGCTCTTCTGCTCTGCCCTGGCCCCCCTCCTCCGCCTCTTCCCTCCCAGAGAGGTTCTTTTCCATTGATGCACTTACTGTAAAGTGTTCCCTCTGCCTCCATTGCTGACCACATCAACTTGGCCAATCACTGATGACTCATTATATATACATAAACAGAACAAAGCACAAACAGTCATCATAGAGTTACTGCATACGTTTACACATGAAGAACAGCAGAGTGTTTCTAAGCTCCCCCTATATCTGCTCTTTACCACCACCCATTTCTTTCTCTCTCCTCCTAATATCTGTCTCTGTCTCACACACAGCGCATATACACATTGTGGATGCTGGCTGGATGAACAAAATGCTACACTACTGTAATTTTTGGAAATGAAAATGGAAACTGGCACCAATTAAGGAAACCAATAAAGTAACCTCAGTTCTACATGTCTGCCAAGTGGTGGAGGGGATTCCACTAGAGAGTATAGCGTTACACCAAGCCTTTAGGTTATCATCCAGATAACATCATCCACTTTTATACAGTAGAGGCATTTACATTTGTGCTGTTTGACCATAATTCTGTGGAAGAAGAGGATTTTGATCATTTGTGATTCATCATTTGAGTCCTTTGTTGCTAAATCTCTCCTGTTATCTCACCTCAGTTTTTAACAACAAAACAAACCAATTCAATCAGGGGAACAGGCTTTCATTAGTTTAGCTGTTGTATACTGACAGTAAGAGCAGCTAGCAGCAAAGCAGTGAGCAAAACATGTTTTGATTTAGTTAAACACAAACTAATTGTGATCCTCATGGCTGCTGTGATTAATTCAGTCCTGCAGAAGACTGTGAAAAGAAAGGAAAAGGAAACAGGCACATGGGGTGGCAAGGTTTCTCTGTCTTTGCACAAGACATAAAAATACAGTAATGATCCTGTGGCCCTCTGGTGCTGATGTGGTGTGGAGAGAGAGGAAAAGAGAGAGAGAGAGAGAGAGAGAGAGAGAGAGAGAGAGACCTGAGCTTCAGGAGAACCACTAAATGCTGCCACATTCACCCACAACAGTGACGCCATGCCGCACGCCACTCATTCGATCAGCCAGACTCATGCACTAATGTCCACACACAAACTCTTTTTATAGATACAGACACACACCCAGGCAATATCCAAAAGCGCTTATACAAGAAGACATTCAGAAAAAAAGTAGTTTCACAAATTTATTAGAACGTAAGCTTTCTTGAAAAATGCAATTCATGTAAAGAAGTACATGTAAGGAAGCTAAAGACTTGCTGTAGCTTTGAACTAAATGTGATCAAGTTGTTGGCAGCTAGAATTTTCATTTTATTATTTTTTTTAAGGTAACATGATAAAAGATAAGATTCTAATTTGTGCAAGCTTGGTTATATTAAATTATGTTTGTGTGACACCTGCATTTAATGATGTGACGTCACATCCGGTGAGTGTTCCCGCTTCCAGTGTCACACACATTTCTCTGCTGCTCTATTTTAACTGTAGAAATTAACAAATTAGAAAGTACATTTCTCTTTTACTAGAACCTTGTTTTGTGTAAACCCTTGGTGCCCAAGCCACTGAGTCTATTTTATCGGACTGTGCTCTATTTTCCTCCCCCTTTCTAATTCTGTTGTTAGCATAGGAAGTGGTTGGCATTAGCATGGCGTCTACTTCCTCATCTTTCACCCCCCCGGTGTGTTCCATGTGCCATATGTTTATCCAGAATCCTGTCTCCTTCGAGGATAGCAGTAGGTATAAAGTGTAGTTTGCTCTTATGGCGCTTTTCCACTCCATGGTACTGGCTCTACACTACTCGACTCTATACAGCCCTTTCGCTTTTCCATTACGAAAAAGGACCTGGAATCTGGGACCCGATACTAGTTTTTTTAGTACCGCCTCAGTCAAGGTTCCAAAAT
>JAPSES010000211.1:2174777-2187595 GCA_029822895.1 Maxillicosta whitleyi
TTTTGTTTTTTTTTTTTTTTTTTTTTTTTTTTTTTTTTTAAGTTAGCACCATGTAATTGCTAGCAATTATCTGAATGAGCTAAATTAAAATCAGACTAACAAAAGTAGTTCCGGTAAAGTTCATAACTGAAGTCAACACTGTTTAGAAAAGACAGGATCACATGATTTGTTACTTTATGTCACATAACACCGTATTAAATGCTGAATTACCTTGCGCTGTCTCTTTCACTGTGGTAGCTGAAATGAACCTGTAGATGGTGGTCCTTCTGCAATAGCACACCTCCCTCATTTCTCCGCCCTGATTGGTCAAATGTTGGAAAATTTGGACTTGAGGGGAGAATGGGTCACAGCGATTGGCTGAGAATGTTGAAGAGGTGCAAGGCAATTTGCTCTCGCATCCAATATATCCCAACATTGTTCAACATTTCCTGGCTGTACTGGGAAAGGTCCTCTACGCTGTATATTCCAGTGCACCCCCTTGTGCCAGTTCCAAGCCCGGTTGTGTCAGGAAGGGCATCCGATGTAAAAACCTGTGCCAAATCAACATGCGAAGGTGATTCGCTGTAGGGAAAAGCTGAAAAAAATCATCATCATCATCATCATCATTGAAACCTACATTGTAATTTGTGCTAAACATTTTAGTTCCTCGATAGGATGTATGATAAATAAGATGTGTTAAAACAATGGCGTGCAAGCAAAAACCCTTCCCTGTTTTGGAACACCATATTGTTGAGATAATATTTTTAGAGTTTTAGTAAAATTGTTTGCAGTAGACGCATCAAACTTCATCAAAGTCTCCATTGTTTTTCCACTGCCAAGCACTACTTAGTGCTGTATTCCCTGACCCCGGTCGTCTGTGTAATACAATGGCCTGACATATCTTCTTTTGTCTATAGATAATGTGTCTATTATTGAGCAGATCTGGGTTGTTTACTGAAGTGTTGTGGTTGAATGAGACATTGCTCACATTGTAAAATAATATAAAACACATTCTGAAGGCACTAAAGGAAATTCCTGCACAAATATATGAAATTAGACCTGTTACAGTTTAAAACAAACAAACAAACATAATTTTCTTGTTTGTTTTTTATTGTATTCATGTTATTTTTCTAGCAACATAAGCACAAAAAGTAGATTTTAAAATAGTAACACAACTAACAGGTAAAAATGTAGGAGACAAATGGTTGTGTAACAGGTAAATAAGCTAAATATGTAATGAAAAAGCAACAAAACACTAAATCATATCAAACATTATATTCTTGATAGTGCTATTCTCACTGTTTTTGTTTAAGACTCTACACCACACAGGTTTCTGTTTCTTTTGCTGACTTTTTCATATGTGTTCTTTCTCCAGCGGAGTCTCTGAGTGTTACGTCGTCACCCAAAGGGGAGGTGACCCTGCAGGTTGGTTCTCCTCTCATCCTGACCTGTGAGATCCTGGGACTGCCATCTGAGGTCGGCTCAGGTCTGCTGGTCCAGTGGATGAAAAGGGGCTCAGTCAGCAGTGATTCTGTCAGGAGCGGTGGAGTTGAGGTATTGGCATTGGGATTTTGCTGACTTTTAGGGATGATATTTTGATTAGAATCCCTCTATATCACGTAGAACAACATAATGGAACTGAGGCAAGGCATACAGGGATCCGTCATAGTGTTGAACTGGGGAGTTTGCCTGAGCTCCACAAAGCTACTAAATCTCTGACAGACACATTTAGTGATGGGCTGTTGAACACAGAGGAACAGCATTTAGCTAAAATAGAGCCAGATTTTTCCCTCAGGGGAAACTGATTTACATTCAACACCGCATTAAACCAAAATACAGCTCCAAAATGTGATAATGCCACTGTGGCCACTGTGTGCCACTTTATTTGTGTTTACAAAAATAATTATGTTTTATTAACTTAAAAGGTCATCACAGTATTGTGTTTACAGCCTGTTTATACTGTCTTCAAATGGTTAAAAATGTTCTTACACTCAGGATCAGCTTTTAAAATGTATACAGTAACTTTGTATATCTACTCTCTGACTTGGTCTTGTTGTTTTATAAATATCTATGGTCTTATTTGAGCTGGACTAGTTTAACCTCTGGGTAACCTCAAATGATATGAAAATTACCTACCAGGCCTATGGTTCCTGTGGTGCATGCACTAAGTAAAGTCTGTTTTTTATGCAGATGTACTTATTAGTCCCCTGTTCTGATGTAAAGGCACACCACTACCTACAGATAACTGTTAAAAGACAAAAAAAAAAAAGTTCCTTACTGTATGTAGTAACACTTTGTTGTAGTTGGGAATTTAGGTTTGCTCTTGTGGTGAATATCTTGAATTTCCAACCAAAGAGAGTTTAAAGCTCTTACAAGACAAAGCTGACTGTCTGAATGTTGATCTGCAGAATCGGATATAGTCTGAATACATGTGCAGAGGAAACAGAAAAAAATGTAGGCTGCATCTCACTAAATCACAGAGATGTCCATTCACACATAGGACTAATATTATTACAGGAACTCTGTTTGTTGAAATTGGTGTAGGTAACTGGAATTCCTATTTTACAAATTGTGAACATGCCAGATTCACACAGTATTAACATCACAGATAATATATGGAAGTGATTAGTTACCATAATCTAAATTAAAAATGCATTTTGGCAAATATATTTAAATTGCATTATGGTAATTAATCTCTTCCATAGATACAGACAATGAAACAACTAGTCTTATGCAAAATAGGGTTTTAAAATGAAAGAAAACCTGAAAATTTTGTTGTTTGTTCATACATATTAGGGTTTTCTCTTGGTGGAAGTCTTGAATCTTGTTTTTGTAGTTATTTTCCTAAATATTATGCACTATCGCATAGTTTTGTGTCAGAAAAGTTTCTAAAAAAAAAAGCCACTGTCTATTCTTACCAAAATTAGATTGGATCCTCTTTTTGTTCTGGTTCCTCTGCATTTAGATCTTATAATGATATGACAAGCCCTAATATGCATGTATACTGACATGTATATTTCATGAAGGTGGAGGTGGCCCGGATGAGCCCAGACAGCATTGTGAGCTGGGGAGATGATCTTAGCCGATCTAGTGGTGGCTCCATGGAGAAAGTGGCGGTGGGAAAGTACTCTCTGAAACTGTTCTCAGCCCGACCTGCTGACTCAGGAGTGTATCGATGTGTGGTCAGTGTGTATGCTGGAAGGAGAAACCCTGGTCCGTCCACTCCAGCCACATTCACCCAGAGATCTGAGGGAGTCACCGTCAACCTGAAGACCAAAGGTGAGAGACGTGCCTCCTAATGTCAGTGGGTCAGAGGTTTACATGTGTTATCTGCCTCCCTGTACAGTTCAACCATACCTGTAGTGACCTTTAAGAACAAAGCTACAAGGGATAGGGGTTGAAAACATCACCTTAGAAATGAGACATCACTTGTTGCAATGTTACAACATGAATATAACATAATCACATTGCAATACTTACATTTTATATCAAAGCATATGGTGCCAAACCTGACCAGATTTTACACATAGTTCTGTCCAGAGTTATATCTCTTCTGTAATGATGTCAGATGAACAAATGCAGAAAATTGGCTACTATATTACACTATTACCAGGGCTGGGCGATAAAACGTTAATGACATATATTGCAATGTAATTTTTCCTTGATAGAAATATGAAAGATGCTTGATACAATTTCAATAGAATTCATTCATCCATGATTTGACAGACGTAAAAATAGCCAGTCATAATTAAGTAGCGCCACACTGAAAGAATCATGCTAGCGCCATGTCAAATTAGGTTGACACGCACAGCACAGACGTAAGAGCTTCACGGGAGGTAATAAATGTTCCCTCGTGTGTGTTTTTACATTTTTGGATTTTATGTGTTGTTTTCTTACCTGCCATTTTTAATCACCTTTTATATGTTTCTTTTATAACCTTTTAAATGTGTTTCTTTTTCCCTGTTGTTGTATTTTAATGTCCTGTGTGAAGCACCTTAAATTGCCTTGTTGCTGCAATTGTGCTACAAATAAACTTGCCTGGCCTTAAGAGAAAATTTGACTGAGATCTTGTGTGACCACATTACTGAAAAGAAGGGTGTGGCATCGAAGCCAGGAGTAGAACGTTCAAAGTTTGTTTTTCATTTTCAGTTTATGCCAGTTATGCCCCCCCGTATATACGCCCAGCATTGTATCATGAGGATGGTGTATTTTGTTTGTGTTCTCTTTTAATACTTGAAAGTTTTTTCCTGCTGGTCAGACTTTTAGTTTAGTTTTAAATATATGGACCTGTTTTATTTATCTGAAACAGTTGTATAATGTTCTTTACCATCTGTCATGTTCAACCTCTGACAGAAAATACACAATATTTCAGTCAAAAATAACCTTCTGATGTCTTCACAACTAACTTATGAGATATGGAATATTAAAGCTTAACTAAAATAGTGATTTGATTTATATTGTGATACATATCAATATCATCTGATACGTAAAAAAATTATCGCGATGTGATTTTTTTCCCATATCGTCCAGCCCTAACTGTTACCCATGAAGTTGGAATATTGTTGTCAAACACATTCCTCTTTTTTATTCCTACTTGTACATGTTTAGTTATAATTTATCTATCAAGAATAAATTACATTATCACAATCATTTCATAACAAGGAAATTACAATTAAGTATTCCTTTGCAGCTACATTAAACAAACCATCCTAATGCAATAGAAAATGTTTTTATGATTATTTGCAAAGATATTTACATTTAAGGGTTTAATTTCCTACAAGCTTCAACTGAAACATCCATATTTCAAATCCATTTTGAGGCCAAGCTATTCATTACCCCTCAAACTGCAAAAGAAATGGGTTAGGGCCAAGGAGGGAATTGGGACCAAGTTTTCCATTCAAGGAGCACTTTTATGCTTTGGTCTGCAAAATTATTTAAAAGTGATGGATTCAGGAAGTATCTTTGGTGACTTAAATGTCTGGGCTGTGCGCCATTTGACTGTGGTGCTGTGTTTGTTTATGCTGCAGGACTCTGTGCCAGCTGCACTTAACTGACTTCAGCTTTCTAATAATTTAATGAAACATTATTTATTTTCTGAACAATAGCTCTAAAGAAAACACAAGGATGAATAAGAGTTTAGTGTTGTGTTCTAATTGTTCTTTGGCCCAAGGTTAAAATATGGATATACTGGATTGAGCCTGTGTTGCTTGGCTCCCTACGTATTCATCATTCGTTTTTATGTATTTTTATTCAGGGAGGTTTGCTGAGCAGGCGTGCTCTTCAACTGCAGTATCCTAGAGTAATGATAGTAACAGAATAATTAAAGAAACATTTATTAATCCAAATGACACTGCTGTTTACTTGAGAAAAGTTGGGGAAAAGTAAAAAAAAAAAAAAAAAATTAATGTATGGGGCGGGGGGGGGTGACATCATTCCCTAATAAATCAGTGTCCACCAGTCTGTTACTGTCACATTTTCAGCCTGACTCTGTTGGAACCTTGGTTGAGTAAGTACTAACAAACTATCTGGTGCCAGGTACTGTCACATATTGGATTCAATGGCTTCAACCCCACTCACATTATGGGTCAAAGTATGATCCCACTGTGATTTGACAACAAATAGGTCATAATTTTAACCACAATGGTCTTAAATTTCACCAGTTTAACTGTGATTGCTTGAGGTTTGTTGGAAACTAACAGGATAAAAAACCTATTGTTTAAATGTCCCTTTTCTCTGCAGACGTCGTAGTGTCTGCTGTGGCTCAGCTACCTCGAGGCCCCCTGTTGAAACGAGGCAACACCATAACCCTCATCTGCAACGCCACCATCACAACCACAGGCCCCGCCCAGGCACAGGTCCACTGGCTACGCTGGCCAATCCCCGAACCAGTTCTGAATAAAGACCAAAGGTCAGAATCTGACGTTTCTCCACCGGACCCCCTGGTAGAAGAGAAGCCCAAACTGCTCGCTGCTCTCATGTACGATGGGGTTGTGAAGATCTACGGCAATGGCAGCGAGGTCAGCGTTGACCGCCTATCGACTGTGAGCTACAGACTGAGGGTCCACATGGCCAGTCCAGAGGATCAGGGCATGTACTCATGTCATGCAGAAGCGTGGAGTCAGGACCCACATGGAGGCTGGTACAACACAGGAGCCAGAGCAGAGTCAAATGCAGTGACTGTTTATCTGTACGCCCATGGTGAGTGCATCTGTTTTTGTCATTTACTAAACTTTATGTTTTGTTTTTTTTTTCAGTTTTCACAAAACCAGTATACACAGATACACACATACCTAGAGGCTTCCTATACAAACAGAGCAGAGGGATGATAGATGATTGATTTGGGGTCATACTGTCAGTGACTTAATACTTTGTCACCGTCACACTAAAACTGAACTCCACAATCAAACGGACCTCATTAAGAGGCAGTTATTTACTCTTGACCATGCGAGGGTCAGAAAATCTTACAGCAGGTCTTTCATCAGCAGAAATGTCAGTTACAGAGCAGGAACTTATTTATTTTTCTTAAAGAAAATTATGTACAGACTCACATTATCTGACTTGTATCTAATTCTTCTGATTCTTCTTCGTGTTCATATCCAGTGTCTGAAGAGTCCTTCTAACAATTATTTTTAAAATTTTTCCATCTAGCTCCATTATTCTGTTGTTGTTGGTTAAAGCTTCTTATGTAAAAAAAAAAACAAAACATTATATTTTGAAGTCAGTGTGGACTCAAACAGAAGTCTTCATGAGCTCCTTGAGGCAATGTAATTGGCAGATTCTTTTAATCTGGTCACATCTGGAGGTAGCGCTGGTTAAATTGTTTTCATTGCATCTTGGCTGTACTTGTCTTTTCATGTATTTAAAATCTATCCATTTTTTTCATTAAATAAGTTAATATTTCATAGGAATTCATTCATTATAGCAAACAAAGTGTCTATGTGTGATCATCTGAAAAGTAAATTTATGTTGGCAGTAACACGAGTGGCTAATCTTTCTGCTCTACATAGTGTAAGATGCAGACAAAACCTATACTGGGACTAATGGATGTGGCTTCCTGCCCTGTCAAATGAACCACAAAGCCAGTCTGTGCTCTTAGTTTTTCCTCCAGCACAGTCCATTAACTCTCTGGTCATCAATATATAATACTGACAGAATTTTAAAAGCACTTTATCTGGATTAATTTTAACCAAACAAATCAATGTATTTAATAGAAAGTCATTTGCTTGTGATTAATTTAAATCCCTCCGTGGAATTAGATTAAAATTCCAAACTATAACAGTTTGAATTAAAATTCAATGTCATTCAGTGTTTTTTATAATATAAATGAAAATATTACCAATTAATTAGTTGTTGCTATCATTCCCTCTCCCTGCAGCGGCTGATCTCCTCCTCATTCCCCTGGTTATCGGAGTTTCCTCTGCATTGTTTGTGGGCATCGTCATCATTGCAACAGTGACCTGCTGCTTCATGCGGCGTCTGGCGAGACAGCGAGCTCGGAAATAGCTGTCTGTTGTCGGTGCCTGAAATCTGAATGTTCATGAGGAGGCACAAAGAAGTGATGCTCGAAACTGAATCAATGAAAATGGCCAAGAAGGAACTAAAAGCAAATTTTCTGTGTTTTGACCTACCTGTTTAACAATCAATGCCAAAAAAAAAATCTGTTTTATATTGTATTTTTATATCCAAACCTCTGAAAACCACATATTACAGGAAGTGTTGCATTATGCACTAATAGACATAACACTCTTTGCTGCTGCCACCTCATTTTCTCAAATTACAACTCTTTTACAGTTCGTAAGAGTATTTTTTTCATGGTAGCCCACATTATCTACTAATTCAATATACAATTCCACTTCAGGTTATATTCCAGATTTTCATTTTTGTTTTAACTTGAAGATGGTCAAATTGTAGAACAGGATTGTTATAATGTGAGTCTTAAGTAAAGAAAGTGTTGCAGGTATGTTTAGTTTCTTAAAAGAGAAATCTCGCAGACAATAAAAATGCTAATGTATTATTAGATTGGAAAAGCTAAGCTAACTCTGCTCTCAGGATGCTTGTGGGTTGAATGGATAATGGTACATTAGACAACCAAAATGTTTTGCAAGTTCCTAGGTACGTGGATAACTTTACAGTCCTAATACCTTGAGTTTTACACAAAGGACTTTCGGTCTCACAAATTGTTGGTACTGTCCCAGCTTTTCCTGTCTCATCCTGCATGTTTTCTTCTATCACAAAAAACAGTGTTTAAATGTATGTGCATGGTTAAACTGCTAGCACTGCCATTGACGGTCACATGAATGCTGATGGGTGCACTTCAACCCTGAGACAGAATAAGAGACGGGACCTTCCACTGCCTGCAGTTCAGCATCAGTCTCCATGTAAACAAAGTCTAGCTGTGACTTAATAAGGACGGCGCTGGCTGGAGACTTTCTGATGCCAAGACCATTACCAAGCATACAATTTTCTAAACACAAGCATTCTGTGTTTTACACTGTTGCGAGTTTTCTATATGTAGATTTGACAGAAATGGAAGTGATGTCCATTATGCACTGAGCAAAAATATGTAAATAGTTTATGAAGTTTAGCTGTTTTATTTTTCTTAATGTAAGATTTTGCTGTAGCGCCATGTTTGTCTTTGGCAAGCCACCTGTGTTTAATATTCTGCAGCAGTCTGTTGTGAAGCACTTGGACAAAAGTGGGGCCAAGACCAAAGCCCCTTTGGTATCTTTCTTTTACTTGATTTTCTCTCAGCTGAACAGTTACTTTGTTGTACTTAAGCAAGTATGTTTTTCATGTGTGTGTTTAGTTAACAGTTCCTTTGCTCTTGTCAAGTGACTGAGACAGAAAAACATTACTGTGAAAAAGAATTCTCTCTTTGTTACATAGAGCAACATATGATCAGCAGTATTATTTTGCTCTTAGGATACATCTCCCTGAGGTAAAACTAAAGCACTGTAGTCATCATGACCCATGGTAGTCACCATGTTAGTTTTCTCATGGTTAAAGCCATGCATTTCTCCTACCAATATGTATGACTGCAGCCTCTGCTGCTGCTAGCCCAGGAAAATCTGTTGGACACATTGACTGTGTCTGCTACACAACTGAAATCCATCCTCCTCTTCCTAAAGATCAGCCAGGCAAGTGTGCTGGCACCATGTGATCATTTAGAAACATGTGAAAAAAAAGAAGAAATGATTGTCATCCACTCAATGTCTTTTGTTTGCACTACAGTAAGCCATGCTGTATTTCTGTCACTATCTACTCTTAAGTATCTCTTTCTTTCGTTTGCTTTAGACCCCAAATCTGCCTGTCCTGCCTAACCGGTGCGCTCTAAACCCTGATTATTATAAATCTTCATGAACATTAGGGAATAAAATCACAGCTTTGCTTGCTTCCTGAGCCACTTTGTTCCAGATCAACAACTCAAAGCTGATTTGCTCCCCCACGTACCCACCCATAACATCCACAACATGATTACACACATGCCACGTGCACATGCACACACTGCAGCAACAGCGGTACAACTGTAGCTGATGTTTCAGATGGAAGTCATGAGTATCTGTGTGTTAATCTGTAATCCCTGCTGTGGCTGCTGTGTTCTGCTGCCCTTCCCCCCGTTTCTCACTGTGTGTGTCAGTGTGGCTCAATTCATTTCAATCTCTGTTCCAGCAAGCTATAAAAATTTAAGTACACAATGTACACAGTATGAAAACTGCCATCAAAGTTTTTTTGAACATATATCAGACCCTTTTTGAAGATGTTTTGTTTTGATAATTAACTCCTTATGCTTTATTTTTCCTGAATGCATTTTTCTGCTGCGATTGATTTACATAAAGAAAAGTTATGGCTCACATTGTTTGTTATGGTGCTTTGGTAAACCTGCCAATTGATAAACCAATAAACCACTCTGGATTTATAATGTGTGTGTGTTCTCTTTATTTTCTGCTCTTGTGACAAGAAAACCTAGAAATGTTCCTGTCTGAGGCCACTGGAAGCAACTGAGGTATTGCAGTACATTCTGCGGGAAAGGGAAATAATCCATTCCATCTATTTAAAAAAAAATTTTTGTGTGCAAGTTGAGCATATTTTCCATCTATAGTATGAAAACCAAACCATTTCTCGTGGTTACTGTAGTTTCTGACTTCAGACCAGCCAAACAGAGGACTATGTTTCAGTCCCAGTTAGCACTCATACTTTGTAACTCAGATTTAGAGATACACGTAACAACACCGGAAAACATTTTTAATAGAATTGGGAAATTGTTCGATACTTATGTTTTTGAGAAAGACTAAAGGGCTGAAACCGATGTAGTCTTGCTAGTCTCACATACAATATATCTTCATACAATAATTTTTGATTATGTGTAATAACCCTGCAAAATGTGAATTATGTGTTCTGTTCAGCAATAATAATGCAATATCCATATACAATATAAATACACTATTTTTACATAGATTTGAGTTCATAGATATACATACTGTTTTCATAGGTAATATATTTTGTTAATATTGGTAATGGATATACTTTCACATTTTATGCATGTTTTTAATTTTTTATTCTATTTTGCGCTAATCTTATTTTTGTAAAGTTTTAGATTCTATATTCGTATTGTAGCAATTTTATATTTGCTCTACTCCTATTTTCTGACGTATTGGTGTTTTATTCCTACCCCTAATTTCATTGTGCACAATGTGATAATAGAAGCTATTCTATTCTTTTCTATTCATTTTTGTTATTGTCCTCTTTTTGACTTATTGAAAAAAAAAATTTTTAATTATAAAATGGCTCAAAATACTCAAAGGGATAAGTGTCTCCATGCAAATACAACATTTTTAAGCATGTTCTGTCCATCCTCACTATTTTAATCTCACAACCTTCAACATTACTCTTCTTTTTTTATATTAATCATGTTTCTCAAACATACAGCTTCACTGACATTACCTTTAGAATACCCTGTCCTGCTGTGCCACCCTGAGTTGTTTCACTATTACAGTATATCAGTTTATAGAGCATTACATCACTAATGCAAACACAATACAATGTTAATCCTCTTCTTCCTGTATGACTCCACAGGGATCTGGCAGGCACACAAACACAGGCTTTGTGGCAGACCGATAAGGCTTTAAAGTACCTGCCCTCACCACCAACCTGCTGAATGTCATGGCAAGATTAAACACGCAGGGTATGCTGCAACCCAGGTGTCCTGATTGAACAACAAACAACGACAAACGTCTGCCAAACATTTACAACAGGTAACAATATGCAACACTTTGGGATTCACATTTAAGTTAAATTTCAATGTACAGAATAGAAATACATGTGGGTAATTCATGTACAATGTACGCATGGTTCTCAGGTTATGCTTATCAGCATGGCATTGATCTTGGTTAATTATTTCACAGAATTACGCCCACAGAGATATCAAGATCCCCCCTAAAATATTTTCCTCCTGAATATTATTCAAAATAATGAATGCTCAAAGCCAGAGGCATTCCTCACATTCCTTAAGTCTCTCACAATTCCAAATATCTTTAGAATAGAATAGACTTTATTGTCATTTCACCAGTTGTGCAACACAATTGCAGAATTGCAAAATTTATTCATTAATGTGTTGTTTCATTAACTGACTCTGTACAACCCTGTTCGTATGGTATTATTTCTACCACTAGAATTACAATAATTTGTTTTTGACACGGTCTGAGATATTAATGACTACTATTGAGGCAAACATGAAATGCAGAAATGAAACATGAAATAATGTAGAGTTGATGCAGAGTAAAACAAGGTTAAGATAAAAATGAGTCACATGTTACTCAACATACACACATTCACACTTTATTTCACTGTTGTCTGTTTTCATGCAATTAACTCTGTAAAGCCCTGTGAGATAACTTTGTTGTGATATAGGGCTCTATAAATAAAATTGAATTGAATTGAATACACTAAAAAAATATCTATTTACACATCAAGTTTTTTTGTGCCTTTTGTGTTATGTCTATGAAGACACTAAAGCTTAATATTCATTTTTTCCTCCATCCATCTTTGTTTCTCCATCCCAAACATAATAACAGCAAGCGTCTCAGCAGCTTTATTTCTGGTAGGTGCAGTTCCAGGATCGAGGCGTCACCAGCTCCCAGAAACCGCCCTGTTGGAGAAAAGTCAGAGGTTGTATTCATGTTCAGATATCGCCTTCCCTTACTCCTCCTTTTTAGATGCATTATGTGTAATCCTTTTAATTGATTAATTAATCCTTTTACAGTTCCTCTATGATTTAACCCATTTATTAAAAATAAAATAGAAATGATGTGAATAAAATTAGATTATTACTACACCATAGTATTAATCTCATTTTATTCACATTATTTCTATTTTTAGACAGCTTTTATCTATGTTAAGCCATTGTGTGTGAATGATGCCATGGACATTAAGGGATGCCTTGGATGAGGATACACAGAGACACAATAGTTCACAGAGGAGGAAATATGTTAAGTACATCTGTGCCCATCTGTCCTACAAATCCTCCACATCTGTGACTTGATTAAATGCCTGGGGTTGGAATGGGATTTTTTTTTTTTTTTTTAGAGTTCAATGCATTTCAAGTTTGAGGATGGCATGACTGCCTACAAACAGACATGCCATCACTACGTCTGTCTGAACATGAATAGCTTTGTTTATGTAAAGTTAAATGGTAAATGGACTGCACTTATATACAGTGGTGGAATGTAACAAAGTATTTCTACTTCATTACTGTACTTAAGTAGTGTTTTTTTGTATTTGTACTTTACTTAAGTAAAAATAATAATGCATACTTTTACTTCACTACATTTTGTGGCAGTTAT
>JAPSES010000211.1:2187695-2202165 GCA_029822895.1 Maxillicosta whitleyi
TATATATATATATAAAAAAAACAAACGCTCACTTAAAGTGCAAATCCAATTTTCATAACACTGTAAAATCTTTCCTGATTGACTGATCCTCTACAATGTCTATTTAATAAAAAAGTAAACAGATTGTATTTTGTTTCAATAAATAAGGGTATTATAATGTTCACTCACTTTTTCTTCACTTTCCTCTGTTTTGATTTAATAATTTTTGATTTTTTTGTATTTTTTTTTTAGTTTTCACGACCATGTAAATCAGAAAAATACATAATTGACGGTGAAAAATGCAAATCATAGAGAATAATATTACAATAAATAGTGATTATTGCTTAAGAAAGGTTAAACAGACAGAAACACTTGTTCAGTCTTTATGGTTTAAAATGACTTCTTTCTTAAAAATGATGTGTTTCTGGGATGATACGCTCGGTTTGAACGAAAGAAAACTGTCACAATCAATGCTCCACGTTGTCTAGTATATCATCGACGAAACAGTCCACACAAGCAGCTGAATGTCTGTAAAATCAAGGGTGTGTGTGTGTGTGGGGGGGGGTACTTATACAAATTAGTGGATGCTGTGTGTTTGTTTTCCCTCTCCTTTGCTGGACGAGTAAAGCGAAGCAAATGGATGGCAACGGCATAGACTCTTCAAACCGAAAAAGTCCGACTCGTACTGACATATAAAAATACAAACAGATTTCCCTGAATGGTTCCAGACTTTATATCAAAGCTATGACTGTAATTACATGGAGGACAAAACAACACTGCCAAATAATTCAGTTGAGCCCGGGAAGGAAAGGAGATTGAAAGCGTCTTGGCGGATTGTGTCTTCAGATAAAATGCTTTGCTTGGTTTGTTTTACTTGACAAGAATTTACTTCACTCTTAAGCTATGCATAGATCCTGTTTCGTAGATCTGCATTACTGTCTTTTTCTGTATTTATCCAACACAGACATTAGCGCTAACAGACAACAAATGTTTGATTATGAAGTCAAAGCATATTGGCAGCTCATGTACAGAATAAAATCTGTGAAATTATTGACGTTTCTCGAGAATATAAATGGTGAAATGCAGGAAAACAGTCAAGAAAGATTTTTTTTTTTTTAAACTAGTTCTCAATTGGCCTCACCTCTGGAGCCACATGACTCACCTTTAGAGAACTTTAAAGGGATAGTTGTGTATTTTTGACATGAATCTGTATTCCATCCCCTCATTAGTGTAGTACATCCACACTGACTTACCCCCGACACTGTCCTATGAGCCCAGTTCTGGTCCGGTTTTAGAAAGTAGTCTGGCAAGTTTGCGGGAGGTCACTAAAAAAAAAGGTATTTCGTCTAAAAACAGCATGTGTTCAAAAGAGTGATTTATTTACATCACAAAACCAATTTTCCCAAAAAAGTCACACCTCATAATCACTTGGCCCTACTTTCTCTCTCTTCATATCCCTCCGCACTGCTTCAAGATGACACTAGTCTACCTGTTTCACTACTGAAAGAAGTTGTTGAGTAGTGCGCAGCAGTCAGCAGCATGACAGCGCACTGATAGGAAATGAGAGAAAGTAGGACCAAGAGGTTAGGAGGAGTGACTATTTCGTAGAAAAAACATTTTATTTTAGTGACCTCACAAACTTGCCGGGCTACTTTCATTTCGACCAAAACCGGACCAGAACTGGACTCACAGGAAAAAAAAAAGTAGGGCTAAGTTATTACGAGGTGTGACTTTTTCTGGACATTGGTTTTATGATGTAAATAAATCACTCTTTTGAACACATGCTGTTTTTAGAAGAAAAACACTTTATTTTAGTGACACCGCAAACTTGCCGGACTACTTTCATTTCGACCAAAACCAGACCAGAACTGGGCTCACAGGACACTGTCAGGGGTAAGTCAGTGTGGATGTACTACACTGATGACGGGGATGAAATACAGATTCGTGTAAAAAATCCTGAACTATCCTTTAAGTGTAAAATGATGTCTTCCTCAATGATCATTTGTAAGATGCACATGGTCACATGATTGGGTCTTAAATATTATATCCTGCATTTTATTTGAACTTAATCTTTATTAGGAAAAGTGTGTGGTGTTTTAATTATAATTATATATATATATTGAATCATTAAAAAATATTTTGTGGAGTTGCGACCAAGGTTGAAAAACACTAGTATAAAGATTTGTGATTCTTGTGTAGAGATCTGCGAAGGTGGTCCCTATGCAATCACAAAAAAACTGTAATATATCATATGTACAGACTTAATAATACAACCTTTAGGTTATATTGAAACCCTCATCCCCCCCCTGAGTAAACAGCTCAGAATAAAGTCCTGACAACAGCCCATTACACGAAGATGAAAGCGAGAGGAGGAGGAACAGCAGCAGCAGCAGAAATGTCTTCATAACAGCAGGGCCATCCCTATAAATTAGATTAACAGCCACCACTCTATACAAGTATATAAAACAACATTCACATTTAACTGCTGACATAACAGCGTAATCACAATCACTAAGTGAATTTGCCCCCACTGTTTATAATCATTGTATTTGTCATCATCTTAACAGCCGTAATCCACTCAAAGCTCACCATTTTCTGAATCAAGCATCTCTGCAGTGTTGTTGTCAGCTTTGCTCACAGGTTCGACTGGAAGCCTACAAACAGGAGACAATGAGTGAGATCCTGAGTTCCCAAAAAAAAAAAAAATCTTTTCCACCAAAATAGTGATACATTTTGACCTGGACTTCCCGAACATTGGTACCATTTAGTGAACCAGCACACACTTCCACACCTTTCAAAATGTGTCATCATCACAGGGCAGTGCACAAAAGATCATAATAAATGTAAAATTGTAATATTTTACCAAATCAAGGTGCAGTTTTTGATTTGTCTTAAGTATCTGCAGTTGTTAATTTTTACTTTTCTGCTATGTGTGGTGTGTCTTGTGCTCAAGCTTTTCTTTAAATTCAGGAGATACTCTGAAATCAATACTATGCATCAGGTTTATCCAACATTTATTGCACATTATGTTTTCCATTAGTTTCTCAGAAGTCTACATTAATAGCTGATGTCTCTGTCCTCTTCCTTCCAACCAAAAAGACATAGTATTTCTTGAGCGTTTAAGTTTCTGAACCAGTTTATTTTTGGTCAAAATTCTCCTACCAGCTCACAATTACCAGAATGTCACCAGCTCCATGTTTATGAATAATGGGAATATGTGTATATTAATGCTTATTAGATACTTATATAGCTGTATAAGTGCTCATACAATCACAAAATAAGAAAAAAAAATGTCAAATCTCATTATAATAAAGAGCTTCTGTTATTATGTGTCACCATTTATTCCTTCTGTATCAAACTGGTCACACTGTCATTATCAAACATGTTTAAATGATTCATTGATTAAGTTCCTCACGTAAACAATAAAACTAGAAGATGTACTAATAATTTCTCTGCTCCATTTGCCTGAAACATCAAAACTTAACATCACCTTTCAAATGGATCACATTAAAATGGTAATTACAAACTACTCTTTCTACTGTTTTTAATGTAACTGGTTCAGGTTATGTTTCATTTGTGTTGTTTCTTGCCAGAACAATATGTATTCTGTTTTTTAACGTTCTCAACATCATTAAAAAACATTAAAGTTATATATTCAATAATTCCTTAACATTCAATGAAATTAATGCATTAATAAAACATTAAAAAAATAGTTATTTAAGATGAATATTCAGACGTATGAGAAAAAAAAAATCAATGACCTTGGACCAACTGTCTTTGTTTCTCGGCCGTCTCAGCGCTAATGCTAGTTCTGCTGCTGTATGATGTCCTTGTATGTATAAATAAGAAAACTCTCACAACAGCTAAATGGCATAAGATATTCATGGAGCATTTTACCCTTTATTACCTGACCTGTCTGCTTTGTTCTCCACAGGTACAGTTCAAAGCTTCAGCACTTCTAACTGATTAATTACAGCCTTTTGTACAACAGCAGAAGTGCTGTGTCTGTCGTCTTTTCTTTTTCTTGCTCTACACATCTTGAGTGTAAAGAAATGTGTGTTTCCATTTACACAGAAAATTTCTTTTTCTGAGCTCCATTCTTCCTCACGCAGTCTACAGCAATAAAACTGTTCGAACAAAGCCATAAATGTAAGCTCTCACAATAAAGTGAGAATTGAATATTGAATGAATTGAAGGAACAAAAGTTGAACTACCTTATCAATATTAACATATATTAATATTATGATTTGAGCTGTTAATTCAATTTTTTTTAATATGAAAAATTTGGTCTTCTCTTTAAGTGAAATGATTGTGGTGGTCAAAAGTCAAAGGTCAAGGTCATTGTGACCTCTTGTCTCTCCAACTGTAATATCTCAGGAACACAAAGTTTGGAACAAATTGTTACTCACATAGCATAATTGCCTTTGTAATATTTTTCGGCCAAATCTGCATAACCTTGAGTGCCTTCAACGGCAGCTCACCACTTCTAATGTGTGTGTGCTAGGTGATGTTAGCGTAGCTGATAAAGGAGTTAACCATTACATTTTAAAAGGTTGGTTTGGTCACCCAAATACAGTCTACTGTGACCAACCTATGAGTCTTGACCTTGAATAGATGCATTAAATAAATCACTGTTCATATGGAGAGTCAATTAATATGTATTAGTAGTGTTTTTAATTCCAGACAATTTTGAACGCACACTTTTAAAAAAAAAATTAATCAATTCATACATCAAATAATCGATTATATTGCATTATACTGTTATTTTGGTTTCGACAATGCAAATTATAATTAGCTGGAGATTACTGTTAGGAAAAAAGAGTGACAAAAGGTGTAGTACCTATGCATTGTGCTGTTATTTCTTTTTTGTTGCGCATTTCTGTCACTATTTATGCATTTCGACTGTGTAGACCAGTGGTGTTTTGAGCCTTTTGTCATCTATAAACAATATTGGGTAAATAACATTAAGAGATGATAATAAAATAAGAGATGAAAACAAATAAATGAAAATGTCTCACTGCCTCTGACTCAACTACCTCAATGCTCATATATTTTGGATGCTTTCCTTTTGGGAATTCAAACTCCAGCTAATGATTTTAATTAACAGCTGAGCCCTCATGATGAATACACTGCAGGTAAAAGCTCAGAGAACGAGCTGGTAAGTAGCTCTTCAGTTAAAACTATTCTGTCAAACTTGTCAAGAAGGAACAGAAGGTGAAAGCACTCAAAAGTGAGTGGAGTTTGAAGTAAGACAGTGTGATGCTAATTAGATGGTGGAAAGGATTCAGAAGGTTGTAGCAAATGATGAAGTACGTTTTTCCTTTGTGTATATTACTCCATACTTGCACTTGTGATGGGTTTACTCACACGTTGTCGTGAGCGCTGTCGTCGCGCTGATCACTGTCTTGTGAGTTGAGCTTTTTGGCAGGGCTGTTCTGGTTGGAGTTGGATTCAGGTTCACTGGGCTCGCTGTCTGGTGATGAGGGAGCAGAAGGAGCAGCTACTTTCTGCGGTTTGTTTCTGTTGTAGAAAACAGCATTGCAGAAAGCAATCGGGTGTTCACTGTAGCCTCGGACGAAGAAGGGGTTGGAGGGGGAGCAGACTGGGTAATGGCCCGGGCGCACAGGCTTCGCTGCAAGGGACAAAAGATGTTGTTAATCTATTGATTGAGCCATTCATCTGCACAAGACAATTTATTTCACCTCCAAAGGGTAGCACTTCAGCAGAGTCTCCTTTAGTTCAAAACAATTCAATATTTAATGTGAGTGAAATGCTCAGACTATATTAATATACAACACAATATTCCAGTTAGGCTCAGATGCTTTTGTATTGTCCTCAATCAATTGTTATTCTACAGACAGCTGAAATACACACACACAAAATGAGCTATTGATTGTGTTTCTCCAGTGTTTTGTTCTCGTGTTTTTATACAGTTTGTATCTAATTTCTTTCAAAGTAAGAAATTCAAAGTCTTATTAACTCTTCGTAATTACATGATACGGTATTAAATTTAATATATACAATATGTGCTATATTACATCCATATTATTATCAGTATGTTAAGAAACTGCCAAGAAGTTTGTGAAAGAGAAACTGATAAAAAAGTATTTTTTGATATCAGAGTGTATTCTATTTCCCAGAAATACACAGTACTACGATGACAACTGTTCATGAGCTTTGATGTTATTATGATGTCTAGTGTTGTAGGGCTCAAAATTAGTCTTCAGTTTGAGACAACATCTAGACCTTTACTTGGTTTTATTTCAGCCTTGGGCAAAATTTTAATTTCGTTGTACTTGTGACAATGACAATAAAGACATTCTTCTTATAAAAAGGACTCAGGATTTTACCCAACACCAGTTAAGACCAGAGTGGGAGACGTATCACTAAATTTAGAGTAGAGTTTCTGATTTATTTGTTAATATTATTACTGTGGTTTGAAAAAAACGTTTCAAACATTGGTTTTACATATAAAATTATCTGCCACATCTGAACTGTTTGCATCATTCAGAAACTCACTGGTAAATAAAAGTATCTGAGTATCCTTCTCATAATCTATAAATTCTCATAATCTATAAACTCTCCTCTTACATGACTATTTACTGCACTGATGTCTGAGTTGGCCCAGACCCAGGGTAGACTCTATGGCTATGGTTGTGTGTGTATGTGTCTGTCTACTCTACCTGACCTTGTGCTAAAAAAAAACAAAAAAAAACTATTAACCCCAGTTGGCAGTTGCACCTATTGTTCTGTTATTTCCTGTGCACCTTGTATCTGTAAGTGCTATGTTTATGTCCTCTATTGTAAGATTTGGATAAAAGCATCTGTCAAATGTAATGTAATAAATCTGTAACAGTTGAGAAACTTGGTTGCTGTGATGCCCTTATTGTGTGTGTAATCTTGTAGGTCTGGACTTGGTATCAATCCCCTAAAGTCTTGGTCTTATTTCAGTATGAATACATTCATTATGGTCATGACTGTTGCAAAAACATACAAAATAAATAACATTCCAATACACAAATTACATTTAGTTTTGAGGTCTAATATATAAGCTGTGTGTACTTGAGCATGTATTTCCACAGGTACCTACTCGCTAAATTCAAACCAAGTTCTCCATTTGAGTAAAGCAGCACCTGCTCAAGCATGGAAAAGTCTATGAATATTTTGTGAATTTGTAAGCAGAAGGAGTCAGATCAGGATCTGAGGATGTACCCAAGAGGAAATCGTAGCGAGGTCATAAAAGGGATGGTTTCAAGATGAAACTGTTTTTCATGCATTGCATTGGAAAGGAAAATATCAGATTAAAAAAAAATGCCAGACAGACAGTAAAAGTAAAAGTTAGGGTGTCTTACAAGATTCATAGTTCATTTCATTTTCATGCTTCTTAGATCACCTGCTTGGCTCAGAACGTCAGGGCTTTATTGTCTGGAGCTAAATACTCTTGGCAGGATGTCCAAATATAAATAGGTCTGAGCTGAATATCCAGACAAATATAATCCAGAAGACTTCAGTGGATAAGGGGATAAAGAATACTGTTATCCTGTGCTGAACAGGGAGACCAAGACCCACCACTGAATCCAGACACTGTGGAGGATTTGCATTCCACCGTTCTTTCCATTAGGTGTCTGGTATAATGTCTGCCAGGCGGCTCTGTAGACCAGTGTTTCGCAACCAGGGGTACGTGCACCCCTAGGGGTACGCGGACGGGGTACGCAGCGCATGTTTATTTTTGTTTTTTTTTAAAGAAGGCGTTACAAAAACTGTAGTCCAAAACTTGTAATATTCGTAATATGACAACAGAATGTCTGCTGTGGTCAATTATTTTTATTCCAGTTAAACATATTCTTTATTCTTATGTTGATGCTAAAAAAAAGGAGAGAGCCTGATAAGTTTATGTTCAATTTAAGAAGATTAAATACAATGATTTTAATCTAATAACCACTGTGTTATGCTCTATTTTTGGAGAATTAGCGACACATATGTGTGAGGGGTACTTGTGGAGTGATGAGAAGGCTCAGGGGGTACTCAAGCCAAAAAATGACTGAAAACTCACTCTTGGTATGAAGAGCTTCACTTCACAGAGACGATGTACCAAATAGTGCACATCTAACTAATATGGTAGTTGGATTCACTCCTATGTATAGAATCCTCCTGGATAATGAAGTGGGTGTTATCCAGGGTGATGGAGATACTAACAAGCCCCCAGTGGACATCTGTACAGATGGTGATGTTTGATGTATGTGCCAGTAAATGAGCAAGTCACATCATTGCAGCTTCAAATCTTCAAATGCTCATGTCGGCAGGAAGTAGTTAAGTTGGAGTACAGTGACCCAGAGGAAACCACAACTTTTAATACTAATTTTTACCCTTGGGCCTTTGCAATTTTTGCATTTTATTACACTTTGTTTTTACCTGCTTCCTATATTCATTTGTTTTCCATTTTAATGCCTGCAAGTATGTGTACACATTTAAATGGTAAATGGACTGCTCTTATATAGCGCTATATCTACCTTTTGGTACTCAAAGCACTTTACATAGGCCTCACATTCACCCATTCACACACACACACTCATACACCAGTGGACAACAGATGGAAATTAACAGCCGTGGTACAATCTGGCACATTTACATATGTATGTATATGTTCATTAATGTGCACTGTCCTGAAAATAAAATAAATAAATAAACACCAGTAGATGGCTACTATGCTAATTTACCATGCACGGTACTACCATGCCAGACCCTACTGGGGGCAATTTAGGGTTCAGTGTCTCGCTCAGGGGACAGTGGGATTTGAACCACCAACCAGTTGGTCATCGGACAACCTGCTCTACCAACTGAGCCACAGCCGCACCCAATAAGATTTCTTCTCCTTTTGAGTAATTTGTTGTCATTTTCATTACCTGTGTATTTTAGTATGATTCTTTATCTGTGTTACATATTAGATAAATGCATGAATGAATGGTGTGCCTGATCAGAGTGGTGAGTTGAGTTCTTATTAGACTTCTGTGTTGGTTCATAAAACAGTATGTTCACACCCAGGGTCCCAAAGGTCACTGACTGATCTCACAGCCATCATGTCACATTTTGGACACCCTGAAAGCAGAGGACTTTGTCAAGTGTTTCCCATGTGGTGCTGAAATGGACAAACTTGATTGAAGGCAGCTGGACAGTGGCAGCTCATCTATTGATGCCCGCCTTGGGCTTGTTTCTGCGTTAAATAGTGAACGCACCCGTTAGCGCACAATTCATCACAAATAGTGAGCTAACGATGGGTCAGCGAATGCAGAAGCTTTATCTGTTTCTGGACTCTTTCACAAAACCATTATTAGCTCCCTATTTGTGATGAAGGGTGCGCTAATGGCTGTGTTCACTATTTAAACCAAAACAAACAACACTTTGCTCCCACTGTTTCCACTCATCTGTCAGCGTTACAGATAGAATGTAGAATTATTATAGGCTATTTGTGACCCTGGACCTCCTCCCTGTCTGGATGGACCTCCTCACCCTCAGCTGTCTGCATGCACCCCCACCTGACTGAATCCTTACAGACTGGACCTACATCAGTAAATGGATGTCCATCAGTCCTGGTCACATCGACAGCCTGTCCATGGGAGTGGATCTCTCCTTCACTGTGGTTCCCCACAAGGTTTCTCTTTTCCCACTGGGTTTTCCTTTCCGAGAAGGAGGGTCTAAGGATGGGGTAAACATTGATTTGATCCATTTGCTTCACTGACTGTTTACTAACTGATTACATGACCGATTGTTTATTTTCATTGTGATTTTTTTTTTTATTAATCAATTCAACAATTTCTCTGAAGCCCTGTGAGGTGACTTTGTTGTAATATTGGGCTCTATAAATAAACATTAACTGAATTGAATTATTTACACACATATATTGTGAATCAGGCTGGACATCTAAAGATGGCCCAAGTTATTCTGTACTGATTTTATTCCAAAATTATTTACAGAACTCTAAAAGGTTACTGTTGAATGTAACCACGGCAACAACAGGACAAACTGTTCACTTGCTCTACCCCAATACCACACTTATTCATTCATTCATTCAGCTCCCAAAGCCACACACAATCTGTTCTTTGTTGTTCTTGGTCCTGAAGCAATTTAAAGCTATCCATAAATTGGTGCAAACAATAAAATTAGTGAGCAGATCAATCCTCACATGGTAAATTCCTTTTTCTCTGAGCAGAATGTCCATGGGAAAAAATCTAATGTAATCAAATATATTGTCAAACTTCTGTTAAAAATCTTCTTTTTCAAATGCTGACATAATGGACACCCTTGGTCTAAATGCATTGCCCATAATATCAGTAGAAAAGGCACTTGTTAGGGACATGCCTGACTTTAACAATAGAGTCATGGAAATATTTGTGTGCTCGAAGGGTGATATTTACATATAAATATAAATGACTGAAAACACATACGGTGTATTTTTATTTAAAATTAAATTTATATTTTAAAATAGTGGTGAATGTGCTTTGGCATATCCTAGTGGTGATATGTGGTTATAGTGCATCTGAAACTGCACCCCACCAAAAATAATTTCACCAGCCCCCACTGGTGCTGGACAGACCTGTTACACCAATGGTGTCAAACTCAAGTTAGTTCAGGGGCCACATTCAGCCTAATATGGTATGAAGTGGGCTGGACATGTGAAATAATATAAATAATTGGATGATAAATTTTGAGTGAAAAAATTTACATTACATAATGAAAATCTATAAAGTGTGAATTGTAAATATGAACAACCTGAAAATTATTACGTAAATTAAGTGCAATGTTAACAATAGTACACCTCAGTTTGTTTTTATACATGTGAATCACAACTTGTAGATCACAGTGGATAAAAAAAAACAGGTAGACTATTGTTAAAATTCCACATACTTTTCTTAAAAGATTTCAAGTTATTCACTTTTTTCTTTGCTATATATAAAAAGCTAGTCTGTAAATGTAAATATTTTTGTTTAATTTAATTTTTATTTTACACTAAAACAAAGAGAAAAAATTAGCAGTTTTCATTATTTATAGGTTATTATGATCATATTTTACTGGAGTGACCCACTTTAGATTGAATTGACCTAAAATGATTTTAACATCCTTGATTGTTTATATCTTCAGTGTAATTTTTGCATTTCAGAAATTCATCCCAGGGGCCTGATTGAACCCTTTTTATGAGCCGGATTTGGCCCCTGGGCCACATGTTTAACACCTGTGTGTTAGACTCAAACAAGTAGAATCTGGAAAGGCAGACTCGTGTCAATTCCCACCTTAAAAGAGCGGTGATGACATAGATGTGGTCAAAGCATCCGCCCATCTGATCTCTTTATCAAAGTGAATCCTGAATCAGGATATAAAAAATAAACAAGCATATTCTTGCAAAATAACAATAAAGTTAAATAATAAATTATGTCTATGAATCTACTAGCCTGCATGTGGCCTTTCTTATATCGAACTGTTAAATGAAACATCATCTGCCTACATTTATAACAGCATTTTAACCCACAGATACACTTACTCTGATCTGATTTGGCTGCATTTCTCTTCCTGTTGAAGATCCAACTCAGAGTTCACTGTTCACAGTTCAGTTTTATCAAGACATCTGTGACTGAAGGAGCTGAAAATGTATCAATGATGTAACTACAGGCTGTGAAGATCTCATTTCTACAAACTAATTACAGGTTCTGTAATTAACTTCACATTCAACAACAAATGTTCAAACATATCATTGCATTAGACATTTGAGCCCTACGATAAAACATATGTCCTGTGTCATGTTGATTATTTGTTTTCATGAATAGTTAGGTTGGTTGAGGTTGCAGCTGCAGTGAATTGTGGGATGGCATTCTACCCTCTATTTTGTAAAGAATGGTCCAGTGTATTCCACGCTGAAGGAGATGCTAAAGGTGGGAACTTTCCTTGGTGGTGGTGAGGTTGAAAAGGAAGCATCATACCAGTCTCTGTTGTGTCTGTCTTCCTGTCTTATTTTGTTATCCTTCCTCCTGCGTCATGTCTGGTGTCTTTACTTCCTGTTTCCCTTTGTGTCTTCATTACCTAACCCCTCCTTGTGTGTGCACCTGTTCCACGTTATCCCTTGATTTCCCCTTGTATATAAGTCCCGTCTTTACAGTGTGACAATCCAGCATTCTCTTCGAACTGATCTCTCGTGTCTGACCCATTCTTCGTCCCGGATTCTCCCTACCTGCCTTCACCCTGATCTGCCTTGTTGAACAACCCGAACTTGGAATGGATACTGACTACGAGCCTGCCTACCCCCACACCGGTGCTTTAGCCTTCTTTGGACTGCCTTTTGATCTCGACTCCACGCTGAAATCACAGTACTCGATTACTCGCCTCTGCCCTATTTCTATTGCTGGAACTGTTCGGTTATTTTGCCACTTCTGGAGAACTGACTGTACTCGGTTCATAATTAGAACCGGAGCATTCCTGTGCACCATTCGGATCGCCAGGATTGGGACCACACATTGCGTTGTTATCATTGATACTTATAGACTGTGTAAAGTATCTAATAAATTGTTTTTGCTTGTACTCGACTGTTCTGAGTTTCTGCATTTGGGTTCAATCCGGTGGCGTGACAGAAGCAGTTACAAAAAGGCTGCAGTGGCTACAGAAGCAGAGATAAAATATATTGTCTTGCAGAAGTTGGAAAGGGGCCATTGGGAGCCATTACTGACAGGCCTTAGAGAGGCTCTGGAAAACATTTAGGCAGCTCAGGAGAGTAAGGAGGAACATGGCCAGAGCTGTATTCTTCAGGTTGAGTGACACTCTGACCTTGACTGACCCTATTGTTGGGTGTTAGAAGGACTTAGAGGAACTCATGAACCTGTGGGACTTGCCTCCTATGCAGGATAGAGAGCTGGAGGCTGTCAGGGGACTCTAAATCCATCTCCTGAGCTGAAGTCTCTGTGGTAGTTAAAAAAAAAACTCAGTGGTAGCAGAGCTTTGGGAGTCGATGAGATTCGCCCAGAATTGCTGAAGGGTGAAATAGATTACCGATTTGGATGGATAGACTTCATTTTTACAGCAGATCCTACAGTAAATTCATGCCCATATTGAGTAGTTTAAATGGCCTGTAGAGTCCTATAAAGCTTTCTGTTTATGCATTTGCTGTCTAACAACACTATTACAGTAAAAATCATAGAGTCAGAGCATTTGTATGTTGCATTTCAGCTGGCTGCAGAGCACACTAAGACATCACTGCTTAATTTTCCTCAATATACAAAGTTACAATTTCTTTTTCTGACTGACACATTTCCTTGGCTTAAATGATGAATGAATGTATGAAACAATAGTGATCTTTGATACATTAGCTGGGCTTTTTACAGGTGTTGTACCAGATAACCTATAGTATGTGTCAACATTTGTACACCGGCCATCCCCCCCAACACATTCGCATGTTGATTGGCTTGATTTTTTTTTTTACGTTACATGCCCTTCCTGACACAACCGGGCTTGGGACCGGTACAATGAGGCTTGCAGATTACATTGTGAAGTTTTGGGTTTTTTTTAGGATAAAGGACCTTTCCCAAGGGTCCACCTGGGTCTTGAACCGGCACCAAAGTCAGTGGCGTTAATCACTGAAATGTACTAAAGTAACTGGGAAAACTGTAAAGTAAATTGCTCTCTATAAGTTAGAGGGCTAGTAGACATGGAAAGTGCTTTGGCTGTGGGATGAATGGTCTGCTATATGTTGAAATTCTCTGGTCAGAGACATCAGTTTCCTAGAGATCCCTAGGCTTTTTTATTGCTATTTTATCACTTAATGTTCTTACTGATTTGAAATGACACATACAACAGGAAACATGGTGTTCCTGTATTATTCTCAGTTGTTTCTGACGATCTTTCAAAGAGTGAGGAGTATATCTTACCTATCTGGGCGGCATGTGGACGTCTGAAAGGATTGCGGGCCCTCATCACATCTTTGATCCGCTCCACCTCCTGCTGGTAGCGGTGCCGGTCATTCATGGCTCCTTCCTTTGCCTCCTTCAGTGCACTCTCAAGAGCCTTAACTCGCTCAGCTGTAGACCGCAGACGTTTCTCAAGCTTTGGAAGTTCACAGCGAAGATCCGCGTTGTCACGTACCAGCTGTTGAACGCAAATACAGTCACACAGTGTTGTCAGAAAACAGTGACTGAAGATGTAACATCTATAAATATTCAAGAGAAAAGTTCTCAGTATGTTGGCAAGAGAGAGACTTTTCATAACCTTTTTAATGTGGGAGGAAAGAAAATTGATATTGATTTGTGAATAATTAACCTTGCAGATCATCTTATTTCGTTTTGGTAATGTTGTATGAATATATGGATTATTACCTCAGAGGAGGTTATGTTTTTGCCGGCGTTTGTCTGTCTGTCTATTTGTCTGTCTGTGTGCAACATAACTCAAAAAGTTATGGATGGATTTTGATGAAATTTTCAGGATTTATTGTCAATGGCACAAGGAAGAAATGATTAAC
>JAPSES010000211.1:2214759-2225292 GCA_029822895.1 Maxillicosta whitleyi
AGATGAGTGATCAACAATCAAAGGACCTGAACTTGGGTTTCATGAGTCAAATTTTCTTATTTTAAGATTTTGCATAACCTAATTGAGTTTGAAAAAAGACAATATTACTTATTTTTAGTCTAAAAATACTATTTTTAAGAATGCTGTGGTTGTTATAAGCCAGGTATTATTTTCTTATTTTTCAAAGTAGTAAAGTAAAATTTTCTGCTTCTGTTGGCAGATAATTTTGCATATTTTAAGTATTATTTTTTCTTATTTATTTTTAAATTTTCAAGGGGACTTTTTGAAGTGTAGCTTTGCAAACATCCAGAAGGAAAAAAAAAAAAAGTTTGAAACAAAGCATGTGGTGTTCCGGCTCCATTCTTAATCCACATGTACACAGTGTTGTTGGTACACACAGCCTTCACACAAACCGCAGTAGCGTCCAGTCATGTATCATCCATTTTACTGTAACTAAACAGGTCTCGGAGACGCTTTTAATCAGCATACTCTTTGTGTTTTGCCACACAGAGCGTGTTCTCTATTATGTCAAACTGAGCATTTCTCTGTAGAAATATGAGATTCAGTGAAGGCTATTTATTTACTGTGTCGTTGCAACACAGGCATTTCCATGAACTCTGAAAATAATATCCTTTTATTTGGTAATGCCTTTTCTTAGTCTGCACATTGTATATTTTAGTATTCACATGGTCAGAGTTGAGCAGCCACCACCCACCCACACAAACATAAACTTTTCCTTGTGTCCACATTGCATCATCTGAATGGCTTTGCAGAGAGGCCTTTATCAGCACAGTGAAATATGTTACAACAGTAAAAATGTCACACATTAGACCATACTGTGTATGACAGTTTGAACTGTTACATCATCATTATGGGTGTTTATGACCATAATCCATTCCTTTTCCTTCAAGATTAAGAGCCACTGACATTTATTAACCCATAAGGACCCAGTGTTACTTTTGTGGAAGTTCCTGAATTAATATTTCTTTCTATTTAACCTTTTTTTTTTTTTAACCCTTACAAAGATGTGGGGGGGGGGCTGATGTAGTCAATTACAAAAAAATGAATTTCCAAGCTTGTCGAATGAAAGCTGCACTTTCAGGCTGAAAGTGCAGCTGGCATCAGTCAATTCAAGAGCAATAGTGACATGATGTTACTATTGTTCTTGAATATTCGCGCCGGTCACTGTTCGCGCTTATTGTAACAATCGAATAGAACTAAAATGTGACAAAGATAACAAAATAGATACATTGTAGCCGGGGCTGCACACAGCCATTTGAAACAGTCGGGGCTGCACAAGCGTCGGTGGCAGTCAGGGAGTGAGTAGGGAAATTGTTTAAATCGTTGTTTACCCGGAATAAGAAGTCATTATTTTGTATAAGGTTAATTTTCGGGACACATACAGCCAGATTCGGGATTCATCACAACAGCTTAGAATTCAGGACTGTCCCGAATTTTTCACCCTACGTGTAAGTAATGTAAGGTAAGTTTACGGGAGCTTGGGTTTTAGAACACCTAGTGGCTATCAGTGGTATTACATTTTAATGCACTTTGTATTGGCCTCACATTGAAGTCATGGTCCTTGGCCCATTATATGTACACATAATGATCGATGGTCAACACATTATTATATATGCCTGAATTATAAAACCCAAGCAATACTGTTATTGTAGAGCAAAGCTAAATGAATTGACTCTGAAAAGAGATGGATTTCCCATTGGTTGTGGCCATCCTGAAAAATATTTTAAGCCTTTTATTTGTGTGATGAAGTTGGCTATGAATGGTATCTGATCAATTTATTATTAAATATAATCTAATTTATTTATTTTCCTGTACAGCACTTTGGTCCACTGTGGTTGTTTTAAAGTGCTTTATAAATAAAGTTGGATTGGATTGGAAACCTACTTCCATATACCTAGAAAAACACTATGATATAAAATATGATATAAATAAAACTAACAAAGATGAGGCCTCACCATACTCCAGTATTGATCTGTCCCTGTGATCCTCTGTGTCACAGAGGGTCCTAACACTTATTATTTTTTAACTGCAGCTACACTTACGATTAAACAACAATGTTTAAAGTGTTTTCTGGCACCTGAAAGTTTTGTCATTTATCTCAAGGGTAGCTTAATAAAGCTCTCATGACTCCACTGAACGTCCTGTGAGAGTGGTTGCTGCATTTGCAGGTGCTACAACCTCTGTGGGCTGTTTAACCAAACTAATGAAAGAATGTAAAACTGAAGTCTTTTACCTCCTCCTGATCAAGCATCTGCTCCTTCAGCTTCTCCACCATCTGGCTCTGATGGTTGATCTCATCATCCTTCAGTGTTAAAGAGAGAATTAAATAAATAGTTTAATTATATATATATATTAAGAAGACATAAAAAGATAACTGTAACAAATACGCCTATTTAGGGAATTTTTCATCATCTTGTTTTACGTCAAGATCACATGGATTTATTTCTAAATTGACATTGCAAAAGCCATAGGAATCAAAATAATATATGCATTTTTTAAAATTGTATTTAAATATAATTCAGCTTAAATGAATACGACACATTTTCATTAAAACATTTATTTTTTTAAGTGTTTGCTGTTGTGCATTATGGAAAAATAAAGCCTTTTCAACAGCTACACTAAATAAAGACACGATTCTTCAGACATGTTCTCTTCATTAATAACTTGCAATTCAGAATATTATGCATGGGGAATTGTAGAGGGAGATACCAGATAAGTAGAGAAAAAAAGATTTATGCATCCCAATGGATCAGCCTATATATAACCACCCACCTGGATACATGTGTGAAGAGGGGGGTGTACGTTTGATTGTTTCTCAAATGTACTTTGTAACTATAGCTGCTAACAACATTTGTATTCGTTATTATGATAGGCTGATAGTCTGATGACACACATAAACCTTTTGTAGTACAAGACCCATTAATTAGCATTGAACATTGAAACATATAAACCTGAATCATCATATTTTTATTACTTGCCGGATTTGAAAACAAAAACTGCACAGGGCATATTTGTCCTTAGTCATATATAAGTGGTAGTGCTAACTCTTCACTACTAATTTATTATAAAACTAATGAAGAAGTGGAAAATCATTAGAAGAATGGGAGGGAGATAGAGTTAGATATGGAAATTACTGGTCTTTTTATTTGAGGGTTGTTGTTTTTTTTTTGTTTTTTTTTTTTGACAAATGAATGGAAATGACTTGATTATGCAAAATGAACAAAGTCAGTTGCTCTACTTTCACTACATTCAACCCATTATATAATAACTATGACAGAATGTTGATGATGAAAGAAACAGCACAATAAAATGTGCCAGTGAATTGTAAGAGCTACCATTAGTTCTGCACCATCCACAGAATATTTCTTGATAGTAGTGGGAAATAGGGACACCGAAGCAGGCAGCCCGCATGAGCATGCATAATGTCTTAATAAATTAAAGTTTAATCCTATTCTATGTATCTCCATCATTCCCCCTATGATTCCTAAAGGTCCTTTTTCTAATTAGTCCTCATTATGTGTCTGAACCTGAATTCATTATTGTTCATATCCTGTATTCATATTACACTTACCATTACGCACATCCAACCCAACACCTACAAAACACTCTATATTCATGCACCTAAACTGACCTATTTTTTTTTTTTTTTTTACCTTATCATCCAGCTGCTTGTACAGCTTGCGGATCTCCTCCTCGTATTTCTGCCTCTCCTCTGCAGAGATGTGCACAACAATAGAGGAGGCGATAGAGCAAGGGGTGCATGGGGTACAGGGGCTGCAAATATCAACCAGAGGTTCCTCGGATTCAGGAGGAGCCAGGGGAATATCTTCTGCTTCAGAGCTCATCTGCTGTAATTCTGCAATATCTTCCCCTAAAAACAAGAGACAGAGTAAACCAATGTGTAAATGTGCTGCTCTTATCTCTGACACATAGTCCCACATGGATTAATGCATAAAGAAGGGATTAGTGGGTTTATTCTGAGCATATGTCTGTGATGTTAGGTATGAGGTATGTTGTTTTGCTGTATATATGTATATACATGTTATGAAATATAAAATACTGCTGCTGTCCTGCAACCAGTCAATACGTATTTACCAAGCTTTTCGTATGCAAATCTTATGTGTAGGCTCTAAAATCCTATATCTATTGGAATAGAAAATAGCAAAAGTTGGAATCCAATTATACCATTTTAAGGTCATTACATAAAACTGTATCTCTTGCTCCTGGCTGTATGATGAGTAGTTTTAGCCATTATTGTTCCCTACTGATAGTTTTAGTCATCTCAAACCAATTTCAAAGATGTTAGTTATCACAGTGCAGAACAGTTGTAAGTACATTTAGATTTCATGAAATGAAACCCAAAATATATTATTAATTAAAGATTCATTCCAACTTTACAAGAATACTTTGAAATTATCGACAGTCAAGATGATGGTCTATAATAAGGGGGTCAAACTCATGTTGGCTCAGGGGCCACATACAGCCCAATACGACCTGAAGTGGGCCGGATCATTAAAATAGTAACATAATACAGTAGTACCTCAGGTTACGATGTCCCCAGGTTACGTTTTTTTTTCACCTTACGATGTGGGATACGCATTTTTTTCGTCCCCACCTTACGATATCAACAATAATTTATCTTGCGCGGCTGAAAATTTAAACTTGGTGGTCAGTGTGCGTGCGTGCATCCGACTGTCGGCGTCATGGCGTCACTAAGATCCCGATATGCTATTGGCCAAAATCCCTCCCACAATGCCCGAGAGAGATGCTGCCTCTCTCTCTTTATTTATCGTTCGCTCAGTTCAAGTTCTAGTGTGCGTTACATAAAGACGTGTAGCCATGGGTCCCAAAATTGCGAGTAATGTTTAAAGGGAGAAGTAAAAAAATGATAAATATGTAAACGAAGCTGTTTAATAAGTTCAATTTATTATTACGTGTAATATAGTTGGCGTTGATACGTTGATACGTTTCTGACTCCTAGATTTTAGATAGAGATTGAATATTATATACTTTACAAAGGGTTGAATGTCCTCTGACCATTTCTCACCAAGCTGCAAAGTTAGTAATAACTAGTTGTTAGATTCAACATAAATTGTTGGGTTGGAAGGGGTTGAACTGTGTAGACTAATCTTGCTTACTTTTTAGTTTGGACCTTACCTTAACACATTTAAACATAATATAATGAACACGTTTATGTCAACATGACTTAAGGCCTATCATATTAAATGTAATACATTTTAATGACTTTTTTAAGGCATTCATTTCAAATTTGTAAAATAAAGACATTTAAGATTTTTTAAGACCCCGTGGGAACCCTGTGGGACACCGTTTACATACAGCTTTGTGATTTACAAATGACATCTTTGTAATTTCCCTTAAAAAAGCATTCAAGACCAACCTTAAGAAATCTAAAACACTGATTTTGTCATAATTTTCTTAAGTTAAAAATGTACTTGAATTTTTGGGAAACTCATTTTCTATTGAAATTAAGGATTTTATATTTTAGATTAGTGCAGGTCCAGAGACTGGCTGCCACAGAGAAGTTTGTATACCATGGCAGTAGATGAAGAGGCCTCCATTTACACTGCACATGCAAGTGCAGTATTTGACGAACTTCCTGTAAACAAATGTTTGTCGTCTGACCGAAAACAAAGTCATCATGCAGTTCCATAGCTCTGACTTCTATATTCATCTGAGACCTGGACATTGTATTCTTGGCAATCTGGACATTTCAATTTTTCTGTTTGCTGCGTCTGACAAAAAAAAAAATCTTCATGTGAGATGGGAGGAACACATGACTGAAATAAAAAGCATCCATTCTATGCTGATGACACCCCACCGCTACTGCACTGGGCATGTTGTCTGAACGCTTGATGATTGGCTCCAGAATACACTGTTTCACAGAGAGCTGAAAGGAAAGTGGTTCATTGGAGGTCAGAAAAAGCAATCTAAAGATTCCCTAAAGGTCTGTGCCATGACGCTGGGAGCACATAGCCTATGATTGAATAGATTATCATGATAAACTCTACATGGGTGTAAAACAGCATCCAAAAAGCAGAGGCTTAACAGCACTATCATGTGTAGTTCTCATCCTCGGACTAGATAAGGTTTACCAGTACAGTCTGATTTATCTATTGTGTCATGGCACAAGAGGACTAGATTGAAAATTGAGTTCTTTGTACTTGAAGGCAAGGTCAAAAAATCTATTATTTAGACAATATGGCCAGTTGATGATGCCTTTTACCCAATCAATAAAAGTAACTGGCAGGTTAAATGTAATACACATGTGAACAGATCCCAATAGTAGATTGGAATAAGTGAGATGGAACAGAAATGACTGCATGGGACAGCTGCTCATGTCTTTGGGCCATCCTTGACTAAAGAGCTGGGTAATGTGGTACAAACTGGAGGTCAACAGCATCTGTCTCCAGGAGTTCTTGGCTAGAGGTGCAAGAATATAACAGAACCGCAAAAGGGGAATGGGGGCAATGATGTTGTCAAAATGATCCATTAGGAAATTAAAAGCACTAAAAAGAGTCCAGGGATGGATTATGTTTATGTGTGTGTGGGGAAGAATGGGAGCAAGTGACTGAGCAAATGAAGCAATAAAAAGAATCATTTTCACTTATAGATGGTCAATAAACACTGAACAAATGATCTTCACAAAAAGCACCAGGGAGGATTGATTACACAGCACGAATGTAAAGTGATCCATGAGAGAATTGGCATTTGTATTGATATGGAGTCCTGTGGGACTAGGAGCTCAGATGTGTATGGTATGTTTTGGTGTGTGTGCTGTTCCAGATGTGCTTCTACAAAGAGTATAGTGTAAACTCTGATTTTAGATCACATGCGATAAGCTCGTAAAGCTGAGAAGATTACTAATCTGTAAGGATACATAAAATATAAAGCCACCAACATTCTTCTGCCTCCAGCACAATGTGAGAGGAATCCAATTATACAAAGTGTAAAATTCAGAATAATATTAAACTGAAATAGCCAGGCAGGGATTTTTAAGTGTTTTGGGCACAAATCCAGGCTGTCTGTTTAGCTGCTTGATTCGCATACCTATTGGCATGTATTCAGATGGTATCAAATGAGGTTAAATCTGCACTTACGTGGACTGGACAACAATGTCTGCAGGCTAGCAGGCTGCTGAAATTTTCATTGCTGGCAGTGGGTTTTATTCAGTCTATGAGTAGTGATGGGAACGAGGGACAGGCTGTATAAGGTAGTGATTTTTAAGCTGGTAATAAGTGGTGATTCTATAGTTTTCTGGTCTCAACAGTCTCTTGCCAGAGGCAAAAAGGTGCCTCCAAATGTAAGAAATTAAAACTTTTTTTTTGTCTATTTCCAATGGCTTTCAAACTATGAATATAAAGAACAATAAACACAAATAAATGAGACAAAGTTCATCTTAAATTAAGAATAAAAAAAAAAAACTCATATACTATAACTCATATACAGCGTTCAGATTAGTAGAAACACAGTAAATGACATGGTACAAATATAATTTTAGAAGTAAATTGTTTCTTAGGGACCTACATGTGCAATATAAGGTCAGAGCTAATCAACACCCTACTTTCCACCCTTGAATGACACAGGCCCCTTTAGGGAGTTTTCCTACTAAGATGCCATTGCAAATCATCCTTTGGTAGCTTTATACATTGCTGAGACCGAAAGTTTGTCAGCTGTCAGTGGAGCCTAACAGGAGCCTCCAGTAGTTGGCTGTCTAGCCCCTTCACAAGCTGCTCATCCGCTGCCAGTGTGGCTCTAGGGACAGCTGATTGTTGGTTCTGTTGCTTGGTTTGGATTTTCCACTGATGATATCAGCTGACCTCACCTCAAAATTACTCATTTTGGCTGGGTTTTTCCACCAGCACACAGTATTAGACTGAAGCAAGATGTTCCACAGTGATGGGAGAGGAGGAATTACAACTGTAAGTAATAATATTCAGAATCACATGTAGTATTACAATTTTCTGAGAGAAAATCTTTTTTATCACTTTATCACTGTCACCACTTACAAGTGTTTGCTCCTGGAAGATTCTGTTGGGTTTCTGTAAATTGGCCTCAGAGTCTGGTTTCTTCCAGCTCCATATGTAAAGTGTCATGAGATAACTTTTGTTATAATTTGGCACTATATAAATACAATTTGATTTGATTATTTCAGACTTTAAATCTGTGGTAAATCTGTCAAAACTTAAGCCTTGCTCTGATATTTTTGATGTCTTCTTGCAAACTTGGTTTGACTATTTATAATATAACATGGCTCATCATGATGATATAGTGATGATTCTGGATTGACAAATAGTGATCTGGATGGTTGTAGATCTATTATTATGTCAATTCACTTGGAACTTGAGCCAAGGTCACATTAAATATACTACCTGATAATAGCTGATTAGTGGGAACATCTATCTGAGACGGTTAGTTGAGCAGATAAATGATTACATCCACTGTTGGTGCCCTGAGGATTAGTCCTGTTGATCAAGTTGATACTGTCAATTTTCCAGTGAAACTTACAGTAAACTGTTTGTCACACGTTTATGGTGCTTTGGATATCATATGTCCTGCCATCAAGGTGTTTATATGGGTATGAATACGCCCCAACTAATGTTGGTAAAGAATCACCACTACCAGTATTTAAGTGTATTGTTTCACATGGTCTTATTGTGGTAGCACAGTCCATTCAACCTGTAGTAAATCAAGAGGTGAATTTTAATCTAATCCCTTGAAGATATCAACCTATAATTACCTGTTTTGCATGCAGGACACACTGTAGCAGCTAAAGCTCAGCAGGCTAATGATGAAACTTCTTTAGGGTTTTGGTTGAGGTCCTAATTGTGTATTGTGTATAGAAATGTAGGGATGCTTGAAGTCAGGGATAATAAGTTTTCAAATTATCTTCCATTATATTTGGTTTGCTGAGTCAATACAAGACTGACATTATAGGTATAACAGTACAGAAAAATTTGGGTTCAGTATATTTGGGCTCTGTAACTATGAAAACGAAAGTGAAACTTTACATACTTCGAACATCCAACCCAATCCAGCTTCTGTGCCTCTGTTATATTCTCTGTTGTCATGTTTATCAGCCCCTTATCAGTGCCCAGCCTCAGAATAAAGTCTTGGGTTTTCTTTTGAAGCAGCACTGCTGCAGAATATGTATAGGGGAAACCCTGCACAGGGGTTCTGCTTACAGCCACCCTGCCTTCCAGGTATTTGCATTCTTCACTTTGGCTTCATGTATTCGTTCTGTATTTCTCTATATTGTATCAAAGGCCTCAAACCAAAATGGTTTGGTGAAACCAGTGCACCATTACACTCCTAACTGACATAGAGACACATAACCATTTTAACATCTCAGGGTGGCTTAGAGTGACCTGTTAATATACATGTCTTAAGATGATTGGAGGGAGGACCCAAAATAGATGCACATAGACATGGGGAGAACATGCCAAAACTAGGCCCTTTCTGTGTTACTTAGAGAACTGAAGAAACAAAAACAACTCAACCTACTGGTGTTTCAGGTCTTGAAATGATAACACCAGTAATCTCATGCTATTAAGTAATATACCAATGTGTAAGTCAACCATAGTCAACCTATTCTGAATTATCTTCAATCTGCTGTAATTTATAATAATTTGCAAATAAAATCATAAAATTCAGCTGAATCTAAATTTATGTTCTGACATTAAACACGGAAGGTTCTAACAATGTTAAAATGGCTTCAATATTTTACTTTTTTCTTGGAAAAAGAATTGTAGGTGTTGGGGTTTTCACCACTTGTCAGTGTTATATCAATGCATTTGTTACCGTTCCTCCAGCGGTTCAGCTCAGCTTCAAGCCTCTGAACGGTTTCCTTCAAGGATCTGTTCTTGTCTTTCTCCTTTTCATACTTCTTCTTCCACTGCTCTGCTGTGAGCTCCAGGTTCACTGACACAGTGTTCCTAATGGTTTTGGCTCTAATGAAAGGCATGAAGTACGGAGAGAAGTAGAGGCAAGGAAAGAAACAGAAAGAGGAGAGAAAATAAAAAAGGGGAGTATAGTTATATAAAAAAACAGAAGAAAAATGTGAAAAAAAACTGCAGAGAATAGAGGAACAGACAACAAAGGTATTTCAGCCTTGGCTGCTCAATGAAAATGGGCTTGCATTTCATTAATTGGTATGCAAATTGGGTTTGTGCCTACAGTGTTCAATGGTGCATGGAGGGAAAGAAAGGTATAAGGAGGCAAGAATCTATAAGGTAAAATACTATAGAATTAATATAACATATAGACATAAAAAATAATGTACTTGACATGATGATGAAGTAGGTTTGTTACTTTACACTGGCTTTTTATTGTTCATCAATACCACTGTTAGTACAAGTCGTTCTCACCAGTACTTTAAATGGAGCCTCAACCTTGACATGATCTATCTATCTATCTGTCTATCTGTCTGTCTATCTATCTATCTATCTATCTATCTATCTATCTATCTATCTATCTATCTATCTATCTATCTAT
>JAPSES010000211.1:2239156-2265089 GCA_029822895.1 Maxillicosta whitleyi
GCCCAGGTTGTCCACCATTTGAAATTCGTGCGCTCCCGTGATGGGGGATTGTGACGTAAGTGCAACCCACCTATTGTGGATGGAGTTGGGCTAATTAATAATATGGACGATGTGGCTAACAGACACTTTTTCCATTGACAGACACCTGTATTGTAACTGTGGTCATAGTTACAGTAACAATACGGGATTCTGTCATGAATTTTACCTGTAATAACAATGCTTCACCTGTTTGTGTAACTTCACTAATATAATTAATGTTAGCATTAATTTGTATTGGATTAGCAGTATATTGCCTGAGAGCTAGTCTGCGAGGTAGCCAATAATGCACTAGTCTGTTTTGAAGATGAAAATTCACAAAATTCACAGTTGACAGCCTCACAAGCACTTTTCAGGGAAGCTTCGCCGGAGCTTCGTAGTCAAGCCATTTCTCAGGAAACGGCTGTAGTGGTGTTGGTTTTCCCTCGACGAAGTGAAACGAGCAGATATACGGCTTTTTCAGAGGATGTTTTCCGGTACGCCGGTGAACCGCCCGTGAAAAGTGCTCGTGAGGCTGTCAACTGTCAGTTTACTTGCTCTGACGTGTCACGAGCTAGCAACTTTTAGCTACATCTGCTACACTCGCACTACTGATTGCTTATTAACCATGTTATTAACACACTGTTTAATACATTTTAAGACAACATGTCGTTAAATATTGTGTTTTCAGAATAACTGTAGTTAAGTCATGTAACATAGATTAGCCATAGTAATTTACTTTCATTATAGAGGCATCAACGAGTGATGCAGCAGAGGCTGATCACATGACCGGACACTGCGACGCAGGAACACAATGGGAAGATCGGTCCATGTCAGACCACAGCTATGCCACAAACAGGCAATTACATCTTCACCAACCCAGTGTTCCCATCAACAACCAATTCATCTCCAGCCTCACTAGCTACAGGAAGTGGCTAACCGGAAGTTCTAACACAAAGCGGAAGAAATTTCACCGTTAAAATGGTCAGGGCGGAATAGGGACAATAAAAATGTAAAACCTGTAGGTCCTGCTGAAAAACTAAAGGACTTTGGAGCTGTGGCCTTTTCATTCTATTCAAAAAAAAATACATTCATATTATGTTTTGTTTTGTTTAAATGTGTATTATTTAATTTTTATTTATTTCATGTGTGGGAGCTAATTAATTTTTATTTATGTGTTTCATTTTGACATTTGTATTGAATTCATATTTATATCTATTTGTGTTTTATAATTTCATTCCTATTTATTTTAATTATATATTGTATATTAGCACAATTATGGGGGAAATGATAATCATGATTATTTATCACGATTATTCAACAACAAAAAACAACTGAATTTTATTGCACTTATTTAAAATATATATATATTTCCAGTTCAGAATGTAACTTAAAATCACAAAAAATTTGTGAATCTCACCTTCTGACACAGCTTCAGTTTGGCTCTGGCCTGTTCAGTCATTCAGCACCAGTTTTGTCTGTGTTCACCAGTGGGGAGTCGCCATTATCTTCACTTATGCCCCGTTTAAACTAAATGGCACCGGCTCTACTCTGTATTCCTGTGCCGCATTTCCACTTAGGTAGAACCAGCTCGATCCGGCTTGACTCGTTACTCCGATGCGGTGCGTTACTTCAGTGTCATCTGCTCAGAGTTGCTGAAAACTCGCTCGTTGAGTGTTTTCTCGTCTGAATTTCTACGTCCGCCACCAAAGACTGAACTTCCTGGACCGACCATGGTGTAGTTTTGTTCTGTCATCATGTGGATTCATGTCTCGCTATTTACTGTCTGTCTACTTCTGTGTCTGATTTTTGTAAAACGGCGGGTCACAGAGAAAACTGTCTGACCAATCAGTGGTCTGCACTGGTTATACGTCACGGTTTAGTATCGCTTGGATCACGCGCACAACACCGCAGGGATTGTTTAGCTTGCTTGTAGATTAGTCAGGCAGCGTAATGAGTACATTCGCCCCCTGGTGGTTGGTGGACTACTGATTAAAATGCGTGGATGCTGGATTAGATGCAACAGACTCAGAGTCCGCATAATAATAAATAAAATACATTTTTAAAAATCTCCATTTTCGTTTTTTTATAATCGTGGCAACCAAAATCGTGATTTTGATTAAAATTATATTAATTGTGCGTAGGGATGCAACCGGTGTCTGATAAAAATCCTGGACATTTTGACCATCCAATCGTCCTTTCTGCTTGCAAGCTACGGCACACTTCACACATCTAACCCAAGACTACGCTGATATTGTATTACTGGTAAAAATGACGCTTTGCTACAGGTCTTTATTATCTTTTGTTCATTTCCAACAGTTTTTGGTTGTGGACACCTGGGGGCAGTAGTGGGCACAGATAAAAGGAATAAATAAGTTTGGTTTGTTTGCTTATGTGGAATAAAAACAAATAATCAAAATTTTGACCGTCTTTAAGAATACCTGAATGTAACAATGTGGTGTAGTGTCAAACAGCTTACCTGGTTGATTAGAGTGTGGTGTGCCTACATTGAAGTAAGTATTGATTAAACTGAAATGCATATTTTGCAGAACATGTACAAAAATCCGGGACATTCAGTGTCCCGAATTTTTATTTTTTTTCCGGGACAGGCCAGGAAAATCATGAAAATCCAGGACAGGTGGCAACACTAATTGTACAGCCGTATTACATGTGTTTTTCTCAATTTATTTCATTGCTTCAAAAAATTGCCACCAAAGTTTATGCATATAAAAATTATTAAATGGACAGTATTTGTCATGTGGATGTCTTTTAAGTGTAATATTTTACTTTTTTTTTAAAAATCAATGAAAGTATCTATATCAGCTATTGAATATATGCCAAAAAAAAAAAAGTAATTGGTATCGTATCGAATCATAAAGTATGGTATCGCCCAACACTATTAAGAGACATCTACCGCAAAAGAAAACAAAATGGTGTTAATGCTGAAGTGGGGGCTTCAAAACAGGCACTATTCATATACAGTCTATGGTTTCATACCATACTAGACTCTACTCTGTGTCATACCTCAGACATTGTGGCTTATGGAAGCAGACATAGCACAGGTGTTACTGATAACATGAACCATGGCTCTGTTCCAGGTAGATGCTCCAGGGGGCCAAATAGCACACAATGCCTGAAAGCCTGCAGCTGATGTAGCTATCTATAGTGGTATCAGTCACAACTAGGTGTTTCTTGCTTTTTTTAAGCTTTCAAGTTAAAAATGCCCATTCTGGAACAAAGTCAGCCTATCTGAAACCTCTCATTGGGGCAGAATTATGCTGAGTTTGGTACAGTGTAAACAGAGAAAAGCAGCATAATGCAGGATTGTCAATGGGGAGCGATCTCTGTTTATAAAGAGGTTCTGTCTGCTTTCTGTTGTGAGCTTGTCAAAAATAGATCATACTAACACAGACAATAATCAAAAGTCTATATTTCCCTAAAAAAAATTGAGGGCTAAAGTCTATTGGTTCTCATATAGAAAGCTAGTAGGCTGCACCTCTGTGACCTCTCACCTAGAAAAGCCCCTTCAACCTACATGACACCAAGAGTGTAAAGCAATTAAATCCAAAATTTTATAGACAAAAAAAAAAAACTCCATTATATCTGTTATACTTTTCATTTTGGTTTGTTTAGGATATATTTGTTACTATGCTTAAAGTAGCATATGACATTTGTCACCAAAATTTCGTCAAATGTGTAAAACTGAGTAATAGTATGTCTAAGTATCACAATTCTTACACATTTGATGAAAAATTGCTGATGAACGTCATCGCTGCTTTAAGCATAATAACAAAGATATTCTAAACAAACCACAATGAAAAGTATAACACATATAATGGATGCTTTTTTTAACATATAAAGCTTTGGAATTAATTGTTTTACTCTCTTGATGTCATGTAGGTTGAAGGGGCTTTTCCTACATAGTTAGGGCTCCGTGAAGGAAAAAACAAAACATCAGGAACCAATGATTTAATACAGTCTGTGAAATACAAAACTGAGATACAATACCGTAGTACAAATACAGCCTCGAGAATGAACAATTGAATGCATTTTAAATCATCATCTACACATACAACAGATACATTCAAATGCAGCTGTCAAAACTGATGCATGAATGACTCTCCAAATAACATTATAATAATGTAATAGTCAGTTCAATTGCTCGTTGAAGACATCCTGCTGCAGAAACCATGATATGCAAGACAGCCACACTGAGGTATCTATGCCAACAATACTGTGTTGCATTTCAATGTGTGTGTGTGTGTGTGTGTGTGTGTGTGTGTGTGTGTGTGTGTGTGTGTGTGTGTGTGTGTGCATATGTGTGTGACGGAATAATCCAATAGAGATTTTCTGCTGCAGTCCTCATCATCACTTAAAGTCAAACCTCAGGCCAAATGAGTGTTTACTGCACTTTCTCTGACCCCCAACCCATAGTCCCATTTAGAGGGGTTATTTTGCCTTTATAATTCCATGAATAGATAGAAAACATATGTACATGATAATTCTTGCAAACATGGTTACATGGGTACATATAAGCATTTTTGTATAGTGTAGGGCTGAATGATATACAAAACATAAAACAGACAAATACATCAATGTGAGTTACAATTTACAAAGTGATATTTTTTAATTAACTTTTTGAGCATTACTGTATTATTCTTCATTTACTTTGACTTTAGAAAAAAAAGTACAGCTAATTGTAATTTCAAAATTTTACGTGATTATACTGCAGTTCTTAGATACTCTGCACCACCATAATTAAAATGAGGGAGCATATCAGAAGAATCTTGTTCATCCCTTTAGACAGTTTGCCTTGTAGAATCAAAGCCAAAGTTCATGAAAACTGTGCTTCTGTTGGCATGTAGTGGCCTATAACACCTCACTAATACACTTCTCTGTTTCCTTTAATTTGTCGTTTTGCCTGTACATTCAGATGCAGCTGCCAAAACTGATGCACAAATGACTGATGTTACAGTCCCAACATTCCTCTCAACAAAATACCCAAACACATCAAAAATAATAATTGCTGTGGAACACATCCTGCCACTGAATCCAGGATACACAAGACAGCCATATATTGTGGCATGTACCCAAACAGAGCTGTGTTGAATTTCAATATGTGTGTCTGTGTATGAAGGAATGAGACTGCTGCTATCTCCATCATCACTGCAAGTCAAACCTCAGGCCAAATGGATATATATTTCTCTATCGCTGTACCCCCCCTCCCTTTCTTTGTGCGTTTAGACCAGGGGCTGTTTTATGCATGGATGCATACAGTATGTAAAATAAAAACATATACATATTCCTACCATACAAAGGCACGCAGACATATAATCAGTGCTGTACATGTGATTAATTGCACTGATATTTAAATATTTCTGCCTCTTCTCTCTCTCTCTCTCTCTCTCTCTCTCTCTCTCTCTGTGTGAGTGTGTGTGTGTGTGTGTGTGTGTTCACACAAGCCAAAACATAATACCCCTTTAAACAATGCCAACATTTGCATTTAGAGCACTCTAATATTTCTCCTGTAGGCCAGTGATTTCTTTTACTCAAATGTCAGTGCAACAGGGATCACAATCGTACTGTTTAACCTCAGCTTCAGGTACAAGTATCCATCAGACTTCATTAACAACCCATTTGTCTGCAGCTCTAAAGCTGTGACCAGCAGTCATCAGCAGCTACTCAGTGATTAGACAAAGCCAAAATCCATTAATTGGATAGAAACAACCCACAGAGTATAATAATTACGATTCCCATTGCAATTCCAGTATCTAATCAATTCAAGCTGCATCAACAATGAGATCAATCAATCCAGTGTCAGTTTTCAGGCAGGGAATACATTCAAATTCTGCAGAACACTCATTCAAAGGAAGCAGATGACAATAATAATGATGACAGTGTGGGATTGAGAAGGTGGAGTCATGAAGTACTTTATCATAAAAATGATGGTAAAGCTCAAGCTTGAGGGGGGGTTATTGATCTTACACTGAAATTCACAAAGATATGATGCTGGCAAATGATCTGAAACATGTCATGAGTGGCTCTTCATCATTTTGATCTTGTTTGTTTTTCTAAATGACAGTTTGTTGGAAAGCGTGGTGCATTTCAGCGCCAGTCAGTACCTCAATTATGCAGCCTGCTGATCAGAATATTGGGGGCTATACTTAGTTTGATCCCTGCCACAAGCCTTAAAGCTCCCCAGTCCTGTATTGTAGTATCCTATATCTGATGTGCTTGTGCGGGGTGTAAGTGCAGCATAGCCCTTTGGATAACAATAACCAAGAAGGAATTGACAGAAATAACTTACCCCGAAGGTGACAGTGTCTCCTCCTTGAAATATTGGGATGAACTTATCTCCACGGATAATTTCGGACTGGTTTAGTGGACGGAAACGACACAACACCTTAATATTGCATTCAGCGTTAGCATCAGCCATTATGGGAGGGAAAAATAGTGATCGCGATTCCAAAAAAAATGTTACTAGAGAACCTTTTCCCGGAGAAAACCTGGACGCAGCCTTAGACCACCGGCTTTACCCATATGCACAGCGAGACTGGCAGGGGAAGCATTTGGAAGAATGTGCAACTACGAGTTTTGGGAGATATTAGGCTGAATGATTAGTAAAAATCTAAACACGTGAGAGTGTGTTTTAAAGTGGATAAAAACTAAACGTAGGAGAAACAGAGCGGACGGAGAACAGACGGAAGAGTTGTAATGTGGAGTATAGTCCAAACTGGTCCGACGGTCGGTGGAGTCTGGAGAGAGAAAGAGGCTGCAGGATGTTGAGAAACATGCTTTGCATCACTGTCACCCCTCTCTCTCTCTCTCTCTCTCTCTCTCTCTCTCTCTCTCTCTCCGGGGGCGTGGTTAGGGAGCGACTCGAATCCTCTCTCATCAGCACCACTGAGCACAGGGACCGAGGCCCGGACGGAGAAGAGCTATGACTCTGCTTGGAATTCTTGACACAACAGACTATTGCTCTGACTTCAGCAGCAGAAAAAAATAAAGTTGTGAGAGCTTTAGTTTTAACCACAGTCAAGTTGGAACCGCTGTAATGCGCAGGGTATTGCAAAACAGATTTTGAGATAATTTCTCTAACTCTTTTTAAGGAAAACATCCTACTCTTTTTCAGACTAGCCTATGTCTGCACTAGACTGGTCGCCATGGCAATGTTGTTTTGCATGACTGCTGCTGAGAAGCAACATGGGAATTAAGTATTACCAAGCACCCGGAGGTTTACACTTCTCTAGATTCTGCGTTGCATCTGAAGACACAAATACAGAGAGGATGGACAAGACGATAACTTTAAAATTATGTCTTGTGTTAATCCTAACAACTTGTTAGGCATATTAAACTTTATTTGTATAATACATTTTAAAGAGTGTTAGGAAGTGGTACCCAGAGGCCCAGCAGTCTACATACAATAGGAAATAATACCAAAAAAAATGAAAACTTTATGGGGTGTGAATAAAAGATAGAGAATAGGCGATTTAAAAGACAACCCAGAGGTAGGCTGTTTAATCTTAAATAAATAAATTTCCCACAATTTTAATGCTGCACTCTGGCTCATCACAAAAGTGACCATTTAGAAATCACAACTTAAAAAGAATTCCACAAGTTGAATTATAAACGGAAAAAAATAAGACACTGCACAGTGTGTTTTAGTTTGTTTATGAATTAATTAATGAAATGCACTTCCTTTGAAAGATTCAGCTTTTATGTAATACAACAGACTGAACTGAACATTAACACAAAATATATTCAATGACTGAATAATGTTAAATATGGTGATCAATTAGATTGTCCTCGACCTCCTCATATTCCTTTTATTGGTTCTAGTTACAACTCAGTTGTTAAAGTGACCAAATGAGACAGAATATTAACATTAACATTGTTCCACAGTTGTATTATGTACCTTAATTGCTCTATTAAAGGCAGAGTGATTCATCTTCTCAATCAACAATCTCTCATCGACTGTTTGAGAGATGTAGTCGGACCTTTAGCGCCACCGTGTGACTAGTCTGTTATAAGAAATGAACCATTTGTTTATTAAAGTAAAGATAAACCAGCTTTGCTATTTTGACATATAGAGTAGTAAAATTACTGGGCATGGATAAAGCACTTTTCTAAAAATACAAGACAAAACGGTGTTGAACCTAAGTACATTGCATCGGTCAACAGGACCGCATGCGTGATGCGTTTTTGGGGTGCTTGTTTTATTTATTTGTAGGCCGTCTGTTGGTTGAAAAGAGCGGTATCAAGCGAAGCACCGCCCATTCATCTACGCCGGTAACATGACCTAACGTACACACTTGTCAAACGAAGGCAGTCACCACATCAGCCTCCGCCGGCTGAGAGACTGCTGGGTCATCTGTCGTTAGCTTTTGTTATAGTTCCATACTCTTTATCAATAATAGACGTGTTTTAACTGTTGTCCTTGAAGTATTTCCTGATTTATTTGCCCTGACGTTCCTATTTACTGACAATGGCTGATCCGAAATACGCAAACTTACCAGGAATTGTAAGTGGCTAACGCTAGCACGCTAGTCAGATTAGCTAGTTTTTTATTTGGCTATGTTAGCTAAAAGCCATGGCAGCTAGGTTAGCTAATATCCATGTCTGACTTATTATTGTTTGCGATTTTCATTAAGCTTTACTGCATGATTAGTTACTATTTTTTCATCTGAAGCGGTGTGTTGTAACTTGACACTAACCACTGCAGAAGGGGTTTATACGTTACGTATTCTTGAAGCGACCGGGGCGTTGGCCAGGCTAAGCGCTGTAAACTGAAAATGTCTTATTATTTACATATTTTTATCCAATAGGCGTTTAACGAACCCGATGTGTATGAGACCGGTGACCTCCCAGAAGATGACCAGGCTCAGTTTGAGTCGGTAAGTGGATGCTTTTTAATCCAGTTGTATGCTCTTTTGCATAATACAGGCTAACGTAACGTCAGTGTAGGCTAACTAAGTAACAACTGTTCATATTGTCCAATCTAGTGATTAACATGTCTGTCATTGTTGTTAACTAAGCATTTATTGTTAATTACCCGTGTTCCCATGTCTTGTAACCTATTAAATCGGCGGTTGTAGGTTTGAAGTGGTGAACTTATACAATTACGAATTCTGATATGAAGTGATTCAAGATTCACTAAAACCATTTGATATGAACTTTACATAGTTTGGTAACATTATACTGTGTAAAGCTTATGTTTCCAGCACAAATGTCTGTGCGATTTGTTCCTAATTTAAGTGCAAATGTGTCCTTTTCACGTTGGAATGTATTCACCATACTCTTTGCTGCTTATACGTTCTGCAAGAGATGGCAGTAAGGAAGGGTCCCATATTCATTTCAAATAATTATGTATAAGACAAAGATATAATGTCTGCTTTGTACATGTTACAGTTTTCAGCAGTGCTTTTGGTCGGCACTTTGTAATTGGCATTCTCCCTTCCATGTTTCCATATTCGTTCTTCCCATACCCTTGCCCCTTGCATTTGACTCTTCCCCACCCCTCCTGGAACTCTAGTTTGTACAAGTAAGAATTGGCTCAATTTTCCTCTAAGTGAGCTTATGGCCATGCCTTTTTTGCATGTTTTGTTAAATTTCATATCAACTTTTCCTACCTGTTCTGACTGGGATGAAATGAGAAATGGATCTTTAAAATATCTATTTACACTTTGGAATTCATCAACTTTCGATTGTTTTGAAATGCAAGTATTTTCTTCCTGTTTGTGTTGCTCATTAAAACTTGTTAAGGGTATGTAATGATGCTGAATATTTTCCATCACTTTAATTCCCTCTTTCACTGAGTCATTTTGAGAAAATACTGAAGACTTAACTCTTAAGTGTGGCAATGACAGGAGAAAGAATTGTCAGTTTGTTTTTTTAGCTTGTCTCTTAATCTTTCTCCATGTTCTAACAATAGCTTTCTGGCTAACTGCGCTATTCTGACTAACTGGATATCAAAGGCCTCTGTCCACTGTGCATTAGCTGTGGTTTGTCATGGTAGACTTCTTTTTCATAAATTGTAGTTATGTGTTGATTCATGTATGATTCGGGGGGAAATGCAATGTATGGCCACTGTTTGGGGTTGATGATAAGATATCTTTACAGAGGCCTAGGACAACCCAAACCTGCACAGTGTTCAGGGACCTAAACTCAGATACACTTAATCAGTTGCTTGAGTTTATTCTTGCAGATCATATTGGCTCAGGATTAAACTGCATGTTTAGAACTCATTCTGGCTGAATGATTTATAATGTCTATTAGAGATGCACCGATTGCAATTTTCAGGACTGATTCCTGTTTTCCTTCTGATAATCAGTAGCATGCACAAACATTTTTGTAACCTGTTTTTAATAAAGCTGTGACTGTTCAATAACTGTTACATTTTCTCCAAAACTGCACCAGTTTACAGGATTTTCACTTATTCATCCACAAATCTCAAAATTAGATGCTTTGTGTCACTGCACAGAGTGTTTTTGGACAAGTGCGTCCTAATTTTACATATAATTATTAGGTCAAGGCGAAAGCAGATGTCCTCACTTTACCAACCTGATATTAATACAGCAAAGACATGTTGTCAACAAATTGTTTCACTCGGTCAGTCACCTCCTAGTTGCCAATTTGATATTGTGTCATTGTCACTCTGTGATGAACTCCCTCACTGATGAAATGTTCGTGTATGGCTGTGACATCATTGTCTGTGTCTCTGTGCACATGACAAAAATAGATCTGACACCAATCAATAGTGCTACATTTTGTCAAAAGATACCTTTGCCTTGATATTCATTGCTAACAGGGCACAAATGAAAATTTTTAATGTTAACCACAAACATGTATTTTCTGATCTTAATATCTAAATGGCTCAAAGTACTGAAGTTCAGTACTGTTGGTACTGATTGACTTGTGATCAGTCATCTTGATCACATTGAAAGCTGTCAGATTCCAGTCACTGGTCAGTCGGCGCATCTCTATCTGTGTCTATAACAAAATATCTTTTAGGAGTGTTTAGACCTGTAAGTCTAATCATTTTTAACCATCCTTAACCTTCATTATGCTTGTTAAAAAACACCAGTTTTCTGCATCCAGTATAATGCTCTGAGACCAATTATGCCCACCTTTAGTGCATATGATTTCAGAGCATTATATAGTATAATATGGTGCAATTTATAAAAAAAACAAAACTGTGGTGTAGGTGTACCATCTCCCATTCACAAGGGAAGAGAAAGAACTCGAGACATCATGAGCTTTAAAAGTGTCTCCAGGGTTTTCAGCTCTTAGAACACTGCTTTCTTTCTTATCTCTCCCTGACCCTGGCCAACTGTTCCTGTTGTGTGCATGGCATGTGATAACCACATTAATCTGTGTTGTCTCTCTCTCTCTCCCAACCTTCTTTCTCTCCTTTTGCTCTTCCGTTACTTTCTCTAACTCTTTGGAAACCCAAGGAGCTGGTAAGAGCCTAACTAACTCTCCTCCTCTTCCTCCTCCTCCCCCTCATGACATCAACGTCACTGTCTTGTGTGTGTTTGTTTAATTGTTGTTATCTTTTTTTATTATTATTTTAACCGTGTGAACATTCATTTATCCTGTGTGTTGGTGTTTTAATCTTACCCATAGTCATCGGTCCATCATAAATGAACATTATATGGAAATTTAATCCAGTGATCCCCAGTACTGCATGCTCCCCTGAATCACTAATCAAAAGTCTTCATCGAGGAAAATGCTGTTGCCATTTTCATTCATTTGAAACTATTTTAACACACAACCTGATATCAGAAAGTTGGGACGCAGTAGAAAGCACAGAAAAACACAAAGCAATGATTTCAGCATGTTCATTGACGCATTTTTCATTGCAGACAGAATGACAGGATATTTCATGTTTCGTCAGGTCCCCATTATTTTCTATCATCTACCAACTATCCATCCAGGCCTCATGGGATGAAAAGGATTATACAAGTCTAGGCATTAGGTTAAAAAAATTATAGTATAATATGACTCAAACCAGTCTGTAACAACTGATGATTGCAGAAAATCTGAGGGGGGGGGGTTGCACTTTTTACATGAAGTGTTTAACTTACGTTAATAAGTCATTTAGATGGGTTAAAAAAAAAAAAAACAATTTCAAAGAAAGACATAATTTATGGGAGTTTTTAATCAGTAATTATTTGATAATTGTCATGATTAAGTGGCCTCTAGCTCCTTGTCATCTTGCAGAAGTGCAAAATACTGGTTGCAAAAGATTATTTGATGGTCCCAACATGTGGTACATTTATTATGGTCTTTTGTACCAAATCATAACCATCTGTTGATATTGTACTAGCAGTTTTGTATGACATCAGGATTCATTATTGTTATTATTCTAATATTTCATTACCAGTCAAAAAGTGTCCTCCCCCAGCTTTTTGGTAGATGTTGCTGTCCTGAATGGTAGGAATGAATGTATATCTACAAGTAAAATAACTGAGGATAAAGTGATCATATCTTCATAGCATTGGTTGTGAAATTCAATCACAGTAAATTTTAGAAAGTTTGTTTTCCATACCATCCCAACTTTTCCTGGTCTTAGGCTGTCATAGACAGATGAGTAACATTTTCTAATGGAACTAAACCTTTGGTTGATCAAGGTTGTTACAAAATCGCTCAGGTATTCTATTACATAATTCATTAAATTTGTGATTTTACTGATTTGTCCCTATTTCTGTTAGTAACAGCTTCATTGAAATTCTCTAGCCCTCCCTGAAGACAGCTACACACGCTAAAGATTTGTCATAATTAATGGTTAGCATGGCTTTAATGTGGGCAAGTATCTGAGCTTTGTAATCAGTTGTACCCTAGTTAAAGTCAGCCACAATAATTTTTGATAATTTTAATCATACTTGTGGGCAGTGATCAAGTGTAGGATGAGATCTTACCAACCTGTTAAGCCTGCCTTGGGTTTGGAGACTTTGAGCTCTTGGGCTTAGTGAGGCAAGGCCTTTTTATTTTTTTAAAGTCTGTGGTGTCTCTATAGATAGTATTTGACATCATTATTCTTTTGTTTGTATACTCAGCTCAATTAACTGTTGGTGTTTCAATGACAGGAGGAGCTCTGCAGTGATAGTGTGGAGAGGATTGTGGTCAACCCCAACGCAGCCTACGACAAGTTCAAAGACAAGCATGTTAACACAAAAGGACTTGGTCAGTTAAATTATCATTTACATCGCTTTCAGCTCATCTTCTGGAATGATCTATTAATGGCTAAATTATGAAGCTAGTACATAAAAAGCAACATGCTGTTAAGTGAACAGGAAATAGTCCAAAGTAATTGCAAATATTAGCAATATTATTGTAATGTTTTCCTACTGAATTGTTGTGATAAGCAACGTTTGAGTCATTTACTGTTAAAATGTATTTGTTATCACATGTTCACATCACGCCACTGAACTTCCAGAGCACGAGATCCACTCTCTCTATTTCAGCAGGGAAACACTTGTTCATTATTATGAAAGATTGGTCTTAAAAGCCAAAATTATCATAGGTACAACGTGTTTGCTTAAACTAAACGTTTTAAGTTTTGAAATAAAGAGTTAGAGCAGTATTTGGAGTACACATTTAGGATTTTGAAGATCTAGTTAACTTTTTGTATTTAGATTTTTCCCAATAAAATCTATGACAACTGAGCACAAGACAGAATATAAGTACCTTTTTGAAAGTACAAGACAATAAGCTTGCATTAAAAGTTTCCCTACTGGTCTATCCATTTGGTGATTTAAGACACCAAATTTGTGACTGAGACTGGTCTTTATTCTTATATTCAGTTATTTTTGTGTGCTTTTTTCTTTTTTCTCTTACCTGTCATTTGCGTCTTATTTCATAGACTTCTCAGACAGAATCAGCAAAAGCAGAAGAGTGGGCTATGAGTCGGGAGATTTTGAAATCGTAAGTACATTCTGTTTAGTAGAGATCAACTAATTACTGTGTTCTCTTTTTATAGAGGTTATTTAATTTGCCATAGGCGTTTTCTGATAAACTCAGAAGTCTGACAGTTATTACTGTGTGATATCTTGTCTCAGAGCTGCTCTATCTGTATTCAACAAATTTTGCTGTTGTGTAATTTGCATGTGCATCTCTGAATCTGTTGTTCAGCTTGGAGAGGGTTCTGGAGTGAAGGAGACGCCCCAGCAGAAGTACCTGCGACTGGTGAACGAGATCCAAGAACTCACTCAGGAGGTGGACACCATCCAGGTGGACTACCAACAAGACACCATGACACTAATACAAACACTTCTCTTGGGCCATTTCTACATGAAACCGCAGCTTTTCCTATCCCATCTGTATTCTTTGTAATTTTTTTAAAAAGTGCTCCATAAACACACAGTCATTTTTGGAACTATGTGTCCACAAAACCACTGAAAATGATGTAGTACAAATGCCAGGCCTATATGTGGCATTGTAATGCTCTTACAAAATAGAGAAGGCACGCAATGCAGACCATGGGGGTGAAAGCAAAAGTTAAAGTTCATTTCTGCGTTAATGCAACAGTAATGATTTTTTTTTGTCTGAAATGTGTGGTGTGGTGGCAACAATTTTACATCACTTTCCTTTTTTTAAACCTGAAGTGCTCTCATACATCTGCTTTTAATTATCAAGGTGCTGGATTTATATTCGCCGCCATTCTCTTGAATCTCTTAGCTCTGACTACGTAAACAAAAAGAGAAAGATGTTGGTGTTTGTGTAAAGAGAGAGAATGTGCTAGAAATGCTCTACAGCAGTTCTAGCGGCTGGCTGACCTAATCACTCTTCCTGCAAAGCGAACAGAGGAAATGGGTGGCGAGCAGAGTGCCAGATGAACATGGGAGATTTTAATGGGACTTAATGTATCGATGCTTGTGGCTCAAAAATGGATTCTGTCTGGGAAACATATATATATATATATATAATCCTTTACCAAGGGCACAAAAATAGAAAGGCTTTGTTGTTACATAAACAAAAAATAATCAGCAGTACAATAAAATTCTTAGTTTGATGTCTGTTTAAAAAATATATATACTATTGCAGCCAGACTGGATATATACAAACTTAGAGTTTTCCGAAATGCAAGTGCAACAATAACTCGTAATTCAGTCTGAAATAATACCCATGGGTTTTGACCTCATGCAACTTATGACTTTAGTCTAGAGGATTGACTGAACAAGTTGCTTCACTGTGACAAACTCAAAATTTAAATTTATCATAGACCTCCTTGGAGCAAGGGACATAATCTATTGATGTATTTCTGTTCAGCAGGGAAATGTAGAATGAAAAGGCAAATAGTGTATGGATGGTGAAAAAAAACTGTAGGCTGCAGTACACTTAAAGCTGCAGCAGGCAGAAATGGAGCATATTCACCTTCCTTCTTTAGCTCTCTTCTCCCAGTCCAGAGGCCTAAATAAAAATATAGGGGCATGCTCCCCAGGAGATAAACTTTGCAAAATAACCATTTAAATTCTGACATCTGGTGAGCTTTGTGTAAAGTTAGACAAATTGCTACTTGCTAATCACCAGATTCAAGCTCATTCAAGTACCATTTTGTATTTTTTAGCCTTAATTCTAACAAAAAGACAGTAGGAAAAAAAATAAAGGTGTCACTGGTAAATATTTATTTTAGTCAATTTAATGGCATGGGCCACATCTTCCATTTGAACTTTCAATATTTCTGAGCTAATGAAAGAAGAGCTCCAAGGTTCATTGATTAAACTGGGCCAGCGTGGTGTCTGAGCTGGTTCCTGCACCAGGTACACTGGGAACCAAAGTGCTTACCTGTGAACAGCCTGCGTTCATAACATTATACAAACCCATGATGGTTCATCGACAGAGGGCATTGTTTTGCCACTAAAAACAAAACTTAGATGTCGTATTGCTACTGATTTGTTTCTTGACACTTACCATAAATGAAGTAGGACTGATGCATGATGGGATAGGTTGTCAGAGAATAACTGCATGTCTCTAAGTGAATGTGTGGATGACACAGAACTCTCAAAAGATGTTTTTTTTTTACCCTCAGCCCTTGCTGCAGAGTATTGCATCAGTTTGTCATCTGTTTGTCTGTCCGTATGCAAAAACTTAAGCGTGTACTGATATTTCAGGCCACTGGGTGGCAGTGGTGTGACTAAGTCAGACCAAGGGTTTTCAAGTGATCGCACGTTATATTTATTTAATGCAAAACAGAACATTACAACTTGGCTTACCAGCCATTTTCCACACATTTTCTGTTTTTTTTATTTTACTTCTGGTGACATGCTCTCATGTCATAACAGTTTGCTATAAAAAACAAGTTTTACTTGGTGCCTGTCGGGAACCAAAGATTCAGTTCCAAAACACTTTGAATTCAGAAAATTCAGCTGCAGCGCTGTTGCAGAAATGTATTTGGGGGACACCATGCCTATTCTTTGGTCCGGTTGGACAAGACTGGATTCATTTATGACAGCATTGTGTCACAATGACAACACCACACCAACCAGCAGAGTTCAGCAGTGAGAATGAAGCTGAAAAAGTGAGAGGAGCTGTCCTTTTTCCTACAAACAGTATTTTCCAATCTTAGTGTTATTCTCTTCTTATTTTTGTTATTATCTTATTATTATTATTATTATTATTATTATTCTCTACACTGGTATGATTATGATAACTAGCAGTTCTAGCATCTTTTGTAGAACTGTAAGAAAATAAAGTAAGTAAAACTTTATTTATATAGCACTTTTTTAAAACATGTTAGAAAGTGCTTCACACAAGGAGAGACAAATATTTCATTTTCAATTCAATTTCATTTTCAATTTTATTTGCAGAGCCTTGTATCACAGCAAGGTTGTCTCACAGGGCTTTACAGAATTAAACAAACAGTAAAATAAATAGTAGATGAAGGAGATGGATTAATGTCCTGTTCAGTAAGTCAACATATTACAAGAACAAGCCTTATAAAATTTCATACATAAATAAAAAAAAATATATATATATACTGTACATAATTTCAAACACTGCCTCATAACCAAACATGGGAAACAAAAACAGACACCCCAAAAAAGACCACTCTGGGGAAATTAGTTACTCAAATGTCTTGATGTCCTTTTCCTCTAGACTGCCACCAAAGAAAGTAATGCAGAGGAGCGTCTGACCCCAGTGGTCCTGGCTCAGCAGGCGGCCCAGCTCAAACAGCAGCTGGTCTCTGCCCATCTCGATACTCTCCTGGGACCTCAGGCACACATCAACCTGGCTGACCCAGATGGAGCACTGGCCAGGTGAGCAGGGAAGGGAAGACAATAAAATTAGACAACAAACATCTGGCATCTGAAAGCAGCAACTACAGCCAGCAGGCAAGAAATGTTTGGATTGTGAGAGCGACAAGGCTGATACAAAGAAATGAACAGTAGTCTGTCTCTTGGAACTCTTAAATCTAGTGCAATTTTGCTGGACTTGTAGGTGGAGAGACATTGAATTTGACAAATGAATAACTGGGTCAATGTTTTGTTGAGTTTTTATGCTTTCTCGTAACACTATTCTATATCCTATAACAATCACCGTTCCCATTTGGCTGTACATGCTAGAGTAAGTTTGTCAACTGCAAATATGTCCCCTCTAGCAAAGCCGTCAGGCCCAACATCCAGCCACCAGAGAGCATTTCACATTTGTTCTGACAACCATGTTGAAGGCATGGGAGCTGCAGGTTTTGCATGCTCCAACCAAGCAAGGCTATCTGAACATTTCTAAGTAAAAATCCAATGTGAGATAGGCTTTTGCACAATGTGGCCAGAGCACAAGTGCACTCTTAATATTATTCTAAATGTTCTAGATATGACCATATGTTTACAAGTAGCTTACGTTTGTTATGTGCTCCCCCTACATAGCGCTCTACATCAGTTATAGGTTAGTAAGTAAGGTAAAGAGGTAGCATTTTGGTAGCATGTTGCAAAAATGTTTAAGTCAGAAAATTAAGGTATATAAGTATTGGAGACTCAAATGTTTGAAAAAAGCCACCAGCAAAGGCTTTCCTTTTTTCAGTATGGCAGGTTTTAGCTGATTGCATTGTATTGTTGCACCCTGAGAGCAATGGCAGTTGCAGAAGTCTGATAAATAAATAAGTTGAAATAAAATGGCCTTAAATGTCTTCAAATGCAGTTGAAGTTGCTCAAATCTGCAGAAACCCTGAACCAACATTGAACATCTTAATGCTGCAGCACCAACCTGTCAGATTCAGACACCATGATGGGTTCATAGTCTGGTAACAGGTTAGAAGAGGGAAAGAGATGGTCAGTGATGAAGTGAAGAATCATTGTTACTGAACTGTGCATCACAAGCTAGATAAAAGCTTGCATTTGTTTGTCACAAACACTGTTGATCTCAGTGCACTGCCTGAGGAACATGACAATTAAGGGACAAATGATAGAGAAAACATGATGGAAACTGTTCATGGTGAGAGATTTTAACACATGTGAGTTATTAATTCAGTCAGGGAGAACAGAAATGTAGCACTGCATCATGTCCCACTCTAGCCAAGCATGAGGGATGAGACGAAGGCATTGTCAACAAGGAGTGAAAGTGAGAAAGAAATGTTGAAAACTCACTTCTCCAGAAGACTTAAGCTCAAGTTGACCTTACAGGTGACAAGGGGGCCCAAAAGACTAAAGAGCAAGATAGCCAAAGGAGAGAGACACAGAAGCACAGAGGTACCTAGTGCTGATAACAATATTGAGCAAATAATACCTTTGTGTCTCGTTTTCTTTTTCTTCCCAAAGGCGTCTGCTCACCCAGCTGGAGGCAGCGAAGGGCAGCCGCAGCAGCACCACAGGGGACGGCAAGCCAGCAGCATCAGCTAAAGGCCCAGATGGAGTGGTACTCTACGAGCTGCACAGCAGACCTGAGCAGGAGAGGTTCAACGAAGCTGCCAAGGTAAAGTGGAATAATGGAGTTGACTGTTTGTAATGAATGTGTTAATGCATTGAGCAGCTGCCACAGCAGTAAAATCTACTTGACATCTTTATTTACTGGAATGAGAGAAATGTCAGAACTTTTGATTGCAGTAAACAGGACAAAAGGCAGGAGGCTGTGAGTGCAAGTGTTCGAATGCATGTGTCTTGTGGAATGTTTTTGTCACAGCCTGCCATGTGTTGCTTTTTTTTCTGTCCCTGTAGATGGCAGAATTAGAGAAGCGTCTAGCTGAGCTGGAGATCGCTCTTGGCTCGGGATCAGACAAGCAGGTACACACTCACACAGTCTTTACACACTACTTCTCTACTGCTTTCCTCCCATTCAGGCCAATTCTCTTTATCTCTTGCTCCTTTTCACTCTCAAACCAGCAGAATTTCTATGCTACTGCCTGAAAATGATCATACACAAACGGAATCAAAAATCAAATCTTCCAGTTAATTTATTTAAATGATGGAGGTGGTTCCATTTGCTTTGCCTCTAGTTGAATTGTTCTTATGCATGTGCTTGTGTATTTTACAGGGGCCTCTGAGTGCAGGAGTACAAGGAGCCAGTTTGATGGTAAAGAACCATCTACTTCCTTTTATAGTTTTGTGTCTGTATTCATAGCTTTTGATGTGCAGCCAGAACTGGGTCACAATTCAAAGATGACATTGGTTCCTGTCAGTCTGTTTACTACTGCTGTGCAATAGAAAATAGACAGAATGTGTTGTGCTCAAGTTGATATATTGTTCTCTATACTCTTGGGTATATTTGCAAGTTCTTGAGAGTTTGACTTTGCACTTTCTTTGTTGTATCAGGAAACCATAGAGCTCCTCCAGGCGAGGGTCAGCGCCCTAGACTCTACTACTTTGGATCAAGTGGAGGCGAGGCTGCAGGTAACCATGAACGATTTCAAATGTACAACTATCAAAATCTTTAGATTCCTCTACTGATCAGATTAAAAGACCATCTGTTTGAGTAATTGGCAATAGGGAGGCACCTTTCACAATATTTTTACTAAAATGAATTTCGAACATCTCTATGTGGTCTCCAAAGTACATTTTACCAACAAAACAAGAACTTATGAGTAAATGGCACCAAGTCTTGCTTGAGCTGGTAGTAAATACTTCAGCAATGAATGGAGGTATGGGCTCAAGCACAGGGGTGGGGGAGGGGGACAGAGACAGGACTTTATTTTTATGTATGTGAAGTAATTCAGGTAGACGGTACTATTTTGTCAGCCATACAAATAGATGTGTGATCACAGTGGGTGACAGGAGAGTATTTGGCATCCTGACTGGCTTCACGCTACAGGGTTTGGACCAACAGACAGAAGCACATATTTAACCTGCTAGATACCTGTTGAGCATCTGTGATGCATCAGTGCATCTCTCACATTGTATCTTTGTAAATACACTCATGGCTATTGTGAATCACAGTGAGCTCAGATTTACTATGATCCTGGGCTTTTGTCAGTGGTTCCAAGATGGTGGAGAGATGAGGGAAGAAATGTTAACTGGGCCTTTTTCCCTAAAGCTCGTTTGTTACCATTTAATGTTAATTTAATGAGATGTTTGAATTCTTATGCATATATTTGAAATGACCAATTTATTGTACCTTTGGCATTGCTCATTATAGAGGCTGACACTATCTAATGCATCACTCATTTTTCGTTTATCTATCTTAATGTCCCATAAAATGATGCCTTTAAATAATCAGGATAAATTGGTTTTTGTCCCTCCCATTTAGAGTGTCCTTGGAAAGATGAATGAGATTGCTAAACACAAAGCAGCCATTGAGGATGCTGAAACTCAGAACAAGGTGAGTCACATTCACTTTCCGTCGCTCTCACATCGCATTGTTTCCTGAAACTTGTAACCAACAACTTTGAGGATATACTCTCAGCCTGTGATTTTTCTGTTGCAAAGCAGACAGAGAACATGGTTTTATTTTTATAGCATCTCCACTTGAAGCCTCACAAAACCTGTATGAGCCAAAATTTTACATGGTAATTTTTTTTTATGATGGTGTATTACTTTGAAAGTTATTCAGTGTGATTTATCTAGCACCTAGACTACCCACAGAGAAGCACCTGATGTAATATTCAGAGTTCAGTGTTCTCTACTAACACAGCTTTTATAACATTACCTGATGTGTATGTGTTGGTTTATCTCCAATTAGTTCAGTTATCCCTTCTTGTTTTTTATTAATAAGGTCTGCATGCGGCTTAGACACGAAGTGCTGTGTTTTTGTAGGCCACCAGAGGGCACTGCATGTTAATTACACCACTAGGGAAAATAAAGGACATGAAGTGGTGTGTTACTGTCAGTGTTGACTTTTGTTGTTTTCAAATGTGAAGGTAATGTCAGGTTTCTGTTGTGGTCTGTCATTTGGTGAACAGGGATACATCTCCTGTATGTGTATGTGCTTTACCCCTCAGGTGACACAACTCTATGATGTGGTGCAGAAGTGGGATGCCATGTCCACTTCCATACCTCAGGTGGTGCAGAGGCTGGTAGCTGTCAAGGAGTTGCATGAGCAAGGTAACAAGAACATCCTGAAAGTGATTTGTACAATGTAAGCCCAAGAGTCACTGTGTTTTCCTCTGTTTTACTGGAAACCCTCAGACAATGTTACAGTTGTGCTCAGAGGTTTACATAGACCGTGGCTAAAGTAATTAATTTTAAAAGATTTACCATTTTGTTTATTTTAATCTTCTATATCACAGGTGTGATCCATATCTATAAAATTAATATTCTTTTTAAGACATAAAAGGTGGAGAACACATACTCTTGAGGAGGCAACTGTAGGCCCAATTCACCCCTTGGCCCCTCCCCTTTACTCCTAACCCTTGGCCCTTGCACTTGGCACTCCGTAGGGGTTGAAACATTCCCCTATGAAATGAGACAACCCTTCAAGGCCTGTTACATCATCAACAGTCATTGATGCTACTATAAACAGATGTGACAACTTTGTTTCTGAAAGAATTCACCATGCCGTCAGCAGCTGTAACCGTCTCTGTTGCATGGATTTTGGTTTATCTTTTTGTGGCTGTCAACCACAAACCACAGAAATGAAGTCTATAACACATTGAAAAAAGCTTAATGTGTTTACAAAGAAAATGCGTACATTGGTGTGTTTCTTTGATCCCACTCCCGCACTTGTTTGCTGTGTTTACTATACCTCCATCTTGCTGACAATTTGAGCAGAATTATAGGAGATTTCTCGGTCCTGGAAAATCTTAATTTTGAGGGCCAAACAGCCCTCCCCCTTAGCTCTTGCTCTCAGACTCATCAAGAGTCAGGACACCCCTACCCCTTCACATGAACGTGCACAATGGAGGGGGAGGGCCATGGGGTGAATTGAAAATGGGCTGTAATGTCATCGTGAACTGAGATCAAAGATTTTCATGCATAAAAACTGAACATTTTATTTGGGTGCCTGGTCTCTGTTAGTAGTTTTATTCCAGCTTTATTTAAAAATCTCAGGGTCAGCCTTTTACATGTGTTAAGATCACTGTGTCTTTGAACATCCTAGAAGTCAGATGCTGTCAGGACTTGTCATTGTTCATTTTTTGTGCTGCACCTGTGACTGTATCTTCATGACCTTTTGTGTGCAGGGTGTCCGCAGGGTTTTAAAAAGTATTAAAAAGTGATGAATCAAAAACGCAAAATTTAATGGCCTTAAAAGGTGATAAATTCAGCCAAAAGGTTTTAATTTTTTTTAAATAGGTATTAATTTTTCTTTTGGGCAGTGAGTGGTTTCATTTTCATGAAATAGGCTAAATAAATCCTATCTTGCTTGCACCGCTACTTCAAAAACAAATGTGTGATATGAACTTGATATTGACGTCGTATCAATGCATTGTATTCATTGGTCGATAGAATCTGAAATCACCCGGCCAGTACAGTAACTGTAACTAATGCCCTGTTGCGAAATATGCAACGGAGTCTGGTAATGATGTAAGTAAGTGTTGGATGACAAAATGTACGTGCATGTCACAAAATTTTTCTGATTGATACTTGGTGCAACTCGATGTCGTGGTGGTTGTAAAAACCATCTGAAGGTAGAAAAAAAAAGGTATTAAATGGTAGTAAATTTGACTCAGTAGATTGCTGTATATAACCTGGTGTGTTATCACAGGTAATAAACCAAGTCCTTAAGAATATATAGACTTCCAAAAGTCTGCTTTGTCATTTGGAGGAATTTCTAAATGCTTGACAGTATCATGTTCATCTCTGGTTACTGGTTAAAGTACATAAATAAAACCATCATGGGATGCAGCATAGTAGTTTTTGAAAAGGCTTCTTGAACATATGTTTGTACCAGTTCCCTCTAATATGTTTACCATGTTATGATTACACAGCTGCCCACCATGTGCTGCTTCATCTTATCAAACACTTAGATGGTGCTCAGTGGCAATAAGACAGGATTTTTAATCTACCAATTTGAGTTTTTATGTTTTTACGTGTAGTACTCCATGATGCATCTGTGAACATCTGAATCATAAACTGGAATTTGACCAGAACACACTGGACAGTTGGAAGCATGTGTCAAGTTCAGTCTCACAAAACTATTGCATCAGTGGCTTTTAAATGGGATAAATAGCTCCTACACTAAAAAGAACAATTTGTCACCATCACAAGAGTATTATCATAACCTGACTGTCTGATCACCATCCCAAAACTGGCACAATAAAACAAGACCAACGTTCACTATGACACAGATCTTTTGGATGAATGTTGCCAGATGAAATTGAATTTTTTTTTTTTTTCCAAAGCTTCATAGCTTTTTATAATTTGAGGCCCTTTTCCAATAAAAAAAACTACTGGAGGGAACACCTTTCCAAATAAAAAGGAAAATACCATAATATGATTGCTTGTGGGAAATAATGAGCAAGTTGTGGTGGGAGAGGTGACGGGAAAATATAGAGATAACTTTCAGTTTATTTCTTACTCTTGACTTTTGTGTCACAAAAAAAACAAAAAACAAACACCTCACCTAAACAGGATGGGGTGAACGGCATTATGGGTTACACTGACCATTTTTGTAAAACGCATTCAGATTTTTGTAAATTTTGGTATTCAAATGTAATGTTTTCGGGTCATATTTGCCACATGCTTCTCAGCTTTTATTTACGTGACATTGTTTCCCATCACTTGGACATTTCAAGCATGACAATTCTCCACTTCTTGTTACTATGTCCAAGTAAAAGCAATAATGGCCCGTGACTGACTTGTAGATATTCAGACGTAACTAGTTTCATGGACGTCTTGGTCACACCCCCTGAGACAGTCAGGTCACTCACAGTCCATGTGTAACTGAACATAATCCTGATGTGTTTTAAGTCCTAAAATGACTAATCAGGGATCAGTCAATTTTAAAATGTGTATGTGAACTGACCAATAATTCTGACATTAGAGTACAGTCAGAGTAACGGCTTGAGTTAAATCCAACAAATTAAACAAGTTGCTGTGAACTTTTGATCCTTTTTGAAGGAAACCACAGAAAATCAAAGCATTAAAATAAAGTAGAGAATTAATAAGAGCTAACAGGAAAAATATGTCAAAGTAATATTAAACAAAATGTGACAAACTGCATTTAAGCCATGGTGCATGTAAACCTAGGACCTCCACTATTTGTGTTTGGAGGTTTTAATCTCACATAAGTTTACCACATACGGTTTGGAAATGCTGATTGAGTAATTATATCGAGTGTAGTACTAACCCTAATCCACAGGCATAATTTTTCCCAGTAAAGGTAAAAACAGTGAAAATGTGGATGATGTATGAGTGTTGCTTTACGGAACAGAGGAGAACCTTGAAATGACACCCATGAGAGTTCAAGGAGAGGGTGTGCTATATGTAGGTTAGATGGGGGAGGGGAGAGCCATTAAAGATTCACAATATGTACAATGTAAGCACAGAATATACCAGTGTGAACATGGATCATGTTTCAGGCAGCTTCTGCATTGGTTGGAAATAACATCTGCAGTGGGACACAAAAGACAAAAACTCAACTAAAATAGGTTTGAAGCGGATAATTGCATTAGAGTAAAGCATGCCATTCTATTATTACATAGGGCAATGAATCACTCTAAGAGAGATTCCACATGCTAATAGTATTAGACTTAATTTTGCTATACTGTTAAACAGCCCCTCAGGGAGGAGAATGTATTTTATATCGCATTAGCATCATCTAATTATTTAGCACATGAAAGCACAACTCTGGTATTAATGGATTATATTGATAATTCATTTCTGAGAGCTGCAGGAGGCCATTTATCATCCAGTCTCTCTCCAATACTCCAATCTGTCACAGTCTGCACTGAAGTGGTCTTCACTCAATAGGCTTTAGCTGTTCTCACTTCCTCTGTTCTGTTTCCAATGAAGGTAAATGATAGGAAGAGGAAATACTTTTTTTTTTTTTTTAGCGTTAAAGCAATTCAAGCGATTTGAGTTTAGATTACTTTACCTCCATCTTTTGTCCTGTCAATGTAGCATTGTTGGAATGCTTGGTGAATATAAAAATTTTATCCCATTTGTTGTCTCTCCTAATGTCTCCATTGTCTGTTGATTCCACTCTTCAGCCATGCAGTTTGGGCAGCTACTGACCCACTTGGACACGACTCAGCAGATGATCAACAACTCCCTGAAGGACAATAACACTCTGTTAACACAGGTAGGACTTACACACTGTTCTGTTTGATATCTGGAAACTTAGCATTTCTGTTGTAGGATGCACAGAGAATTTTATTAGGGGCTGAACCCAAAGGGCGAGAACCTCTCAGGGACCCTATTGTATTTTGTTCTTTTTTTTTTATTTTCCCGCTGCCAATTTAAAGTAGAATTTCACCCCCTCAGCATGCTCAAAAACTCACCAAATTTGACAGGCATAACTGACGAAAACATTGCAATACTAGAAAAGCACTCAGAGAGCGCAAACCTCCGCCAAGCAGCACAGTTCCCCCACATATTGTGACTGACACCCCGCA
>JAPSES010000211.1:2266751-2286592 GCA_029822895.1 Maxillicosta whitleyi
TGTTGTTTTAAATCAATGTGGTGTTAATACAACACCAACACTCTCTATTTAACACTGATACTGACTATTTAACACTGCCATATTTGCTGTGTATGAGCACCATGAATGAAAACAGTAAAAGCACAAATTGATGCATCCCTGGTAAATGTTCCGCTTCCTATTCCCGTACTTTTACAACATATCTAAGGTACAACACACATCAACCAGCTTCAGAATATTGAAAACTGCAGTTTGATCCTTCATTCCTCATTAAGAGCAAAAACAAAAATGAATAAAAATGAAGAAGAGTAAACACACTTCATTCTACACTACATTCAGAAACACACTCAGAATGTTTATTGTACTCATGTTTATAATAAAGTAGAGGAAAAGTTGAGGACAATTTGTATTTACCCAGCTCTATATTTAACCAGTGTAACGTGGTGAAATGTACAAAATGTGGATCGTCTGTCTACAAGCAGCAGCAGCCGAGAAGGCGAACACACGGAAATATCACAAAGAAGGTCCATGAACTCCAGGACAGGGTCCGGACATGACTGAGGAGATAAACGATAGAGAGAGAGACACTTATAGGACAAATATGAAATCTGAAGATCAATACAACACACACTGACACCAGATTATATACTAAACAAGTCTTTTTTTCTAGTTATTCCTCAAATGAATTTATCAATAATGACAATAAATATAAAACACCAGTACAAATAAATATATAGAGCATGAATTAAGAAAATAAGAAGTTTTTTTTGTGTGTGTGTATGTTGGAAAATCAGTAAAAACAAACAAATAAAAAAAAAATAATAATAAATTTCAAATACACTGACACTGATGTATTTGTGAAAGTCTCAAACAGGCAGATTAAATCAGCTGAAGTGCTTATGAAACAACATCAAATTCCAGTGAATGATCTGGAACGGCCACTATAGACCGTATCAGTAAGTTTTGCCACTATCAGAAGAATTGTTTGTTCTATTGTTAAATGAAGAAGCAATAAAAATCTAGGATACAAACAAAACCGACACAGTGTGATGAATAATGAGATAGGGCAAAGCGGGAGAAAAAGGATTTACTGTATCACCAACAGCACATGTTAACAGCTGTATCAGTTGGTCTCATTTTAGTGAGAGGAAGGATTCCGACAGCTGGTGTGTGTGTGTCTGTGTATCGGGGGGTGGGGGGGGGTACTGGGTGTGGACCCTTGACCAAGGGCAGAGGACAGACAGAAGAGAAAGAAGGGAATGAAGAAGCGCGGTGGCTGGAAATTCCCCAGACTCTTCCTATTCTGTATGAAAAACAAAAGAAAAAAGATAAAAACTAAGGAGGGTAGCATCACCAGAACACCAGTTATAAAACACTGGCACTGATATCATTTTTTTTTTTTACCCTATTATATATATAGTTATCTACAAAATAAATAAAAACAAACAAAACAGAAAAAGAATGAAGCAGTGAGATCCCCTCTTTACCCACAAAGTGTAGGGGAAAAAAACTCACTCCGAAGTGGTGTTTTCTAAATGTTATTTACTGACAGATTAATATTAATATTCTGAATATATTGTGGTGACTTTATATTGATAATATGGTTTTAATTTATTTGTTTAAAATATGATCATTGTGTTTGTGAAGTAGTTCTGTGTTATCCAAAAGAAAAAAACCCCAAAAACAATAATGTATCTGTAAAAACAAAAACAAGACAAAGAAAGAAAAAATAAAATAAAAAAAGGGTTAAATTCTATTATGATAAGGAGTGACACATGGTGGCAAGTGATATTTACAGTCACAACCATCAGTGATATGAGTTTGGAGCTGTTGTTTACACCCTGTCAACTCGTCCTGTCGTTTGACGAATGTCATTAAACAAAAAATAAATAAAAATAACAGAGGCCAAAAAAACGCGAGAATACCAGAGGAGATAAACAAGTGTGTGTTCTCGTCTATTTGTTTACTTTTATTGATCACAGAGGTCTTAATTGAAAACTATGGGAGGAAAAAAAAACACGGAATGTCATCCACATCAGACTGGCAATGGTGAAAAATTAAAGCAGAGCAGCCTGGATGTTGGGTTGTAAACACTGTTTTATAATGAATACAACACAGACGACGAGACTGACAAAATAAACAGACGGCAGGGGTGGGGAGGGAGGGGGCTGGAGGCTGAGAAGGAGGAGGAGGAGGGGGAGGAGGAGGGTGGAGTGTAGTGAAAGTATGCTGAACTACTCAGCAACAGCCACTCAAGTCGTGACGTGTTCACGGTGCTTCCTGCAGCGCTTTAACCCGGGTCCTAGAGACAGTATTTGAGCTTTCTATTCGCTACTTGGCGCTGTTGCTATGGGGCTGTGCATGTTGAGCCGTGCACGTTGCGCCGTGCATCGGAAAACTGTTGTGTGCTGAGTTTGGGATTAAGGGCAGAAAGTGTCAGAGAGTCCGCATCAAGAAGAATAGTGACTAAAACATGATGAAATGTAGGCTTTATTACATTGGCACTGGAGTTAGTTTGGCTGTTGTTTACCTTAATGGTCATGATCCAACAACAATAACACTATCACAACGTGTCTCTCAGTTAAAAATCCTGAACTTTAACATTACTATAAACACGTCAACTTTTATTGTTTGAAGCCTCCTCTTGTGCCATCTTTGTTTTTGTTGTCATTGAACTACTTATTTATTTATTCTGCTCTCTGATCTGTTTGGGACGACTTGTCAACAACCTGTGCTCTATGTGGGTATATATGCATACACTGATTGGATGATCATTTGTTATATAGTATTTATTATTGACCACTTTCGTAACCCAGACTGACCCATGGAAACATTCAAGTTTTACTGCTCTCTGTCATAAACATATGGCCTCTATGAATATTCCAATAAACTATAATAATGTTGACAGGGATCTTTCATTGGATAGTTCTAAGTGTCATAACAAAGGAACAAAGGGGCGACAGTGGGTCTATGTTCTACGTCTGCTCATATTACATTATCAGTGCTTTTTTTTTTTTTTTTTTAATCAATTGCATTTCTGTCATTAAGATAAGACGAAAGTCTAATATATGGCTACATGTCCCTATGTCGAGAATAGTGTTGCCATATGCTATATATCATACATCTTCTGGCTATGTAAATATAGCTATAATTCACAATTAACATATATTAACATATCTATATTTACAATATTTATGGCAATTTTTGTATTACATAAACATTCACATTTATATGGACTGGATATATTGTGAATTTGTTTTGTGATAGTCTACAATAGTTACACTGCGTGATATGTTCATGTAACATATCTAGCTAGTTTCACTTCATGTACACCATGAAAATTCAATAAATAATTCAATATAATATATTTCCATCTTATTTTGTTTTGATATGTCCTTATATGATACTTCTACAATGTAATTCATAAGAGCCACGTGAATCACTGGGCTTTTAAATCATACAACAAGGTTCACACATTTAAAGAAGAACGGGTAACTTTGTTGCTTTTTCAGGTACTAAATAAGAACGCTACTGTTGTCACATGTAGGTTAATATGATGTTCACTAGCTTCCATTCCCGGACAAAAAAAGGGGACATCTCCGCCAGCTCGCGCCACAGACGCTCGCGCCACAGACCAGGCGTGTTTTGATATCTCGCGAAGCTGCGACAGAGCGCGCGGTATGAAATGAATGAGAGACAAGTACGACACCATTGTCCGCGTGTGCCTCGAGCGCTAGCCTTCAACAAATTAAAGACACGTGTGTCTTACTACCGCACCAGTTCGATAGCCATTCACGGAGGCGGAATGCTATTTCTCTCAATGGTTTTGTCTACAAGCGCAAAGTTCACCACAAACGCCTGTATAGAAAAGTGCATATTTATCAAATTAAAAAAAAAAAAAAAATTACGAGCAGAGCGGAAAGTCGATAAATAAAACACTTTCTCCTCATAATGAAACAACTTGTAAGAAAAATCGATTGTTCCGTAAACAAACAATTCTTCGACATTAGATATCCTTGCATTTGTGTATATTTTTAGATTTTTGTTAGAGCCAACACTGTTTAATAAAACATGTTCTGATTCTGCTGGTGTTATCCCCAGCTAGAAATTGGTTGCCAAGCATTGCATCATTCCTTTCATGTGACTCCCATACGCCCCAAATTCGTCCTGGCCGTCTTATGACTGCATCACAATTGCTCTTCATACAAACTATACAGGCTGAGACGGAGCAACTAGCTTCTACGACAGCAAACCCCGCCCCGGTGCTGTTTTTGGCTCACCCTATTGGATGTCGTCAAGGAAAAGATCTTATGTTCGCTATTTTGATTGGGTTATTTTAACGTCAGGTATAAAATCATGTTCGGTTGAGATGGAACTACCTTCCCATGCATAGTTCGGTTGACTCGTTCCTCAATATAAACACCACCGGGAGTTTCCGAAAATTCACATTCAGCTGACAAGACTGAACAATGGTTAACATGAGCTATCACCAATTTTTACTAAAATATCCACATTCAAGTTCTAGACAGTCGAGAAGGCGAGCGAATAAAAGAAAAAGGGTAAGTGAGCATGTTGTCATTACTTGATCAATTGTTTTTCGGTGTTTTAAAACTAGCTACTTCAGGCACTCTTCAAGTGGTGTCTGCCGGACTACACGGAAAAAGAATGTGCATGTTTTCTGGCAGAAATCCCAGCTCCATTTTTAGAATAACAGTTGCCATAATCAATCATAATTTACACAGAGTTGTTTTTATGTGTTGTCGGCTCCGTCTGCCAAGTTTTAAGCCCTGCAGACACAGTGGTGGGAAGTTTTAAAAGGTTTTTTTTGTGGTACCCATCTAACCACTGGGACCATCTGACGCGTTGAAATGATTTTTAATGACCAGACATTTAAATGCTAAATATTAAAGCCATTTCTTATGAACATGTCTGACAGATTTCAGTTTTCTCCGTGTGGCGTCTGACAGTAATTGGTGGGGTTCTTGAATCGAGACTGAACGGCTTTTTTTGACAGATGCTTTTGTGCTTTTTATATTTTTTGACAAATCATTTCGATTTCATGTTTCCCATGAGTGGATGTTGTTCATGTTTTTTGTGCTGTGTTTTTCCTTTCTCTATATGCTTCCTTTTGTTTCGCCCATTCCTCCTGCTGGACTTACATTTCCATGACGTAATTGTCTTGGCTTACTCTGGACATGTAGTCCAACTTCAGAAAAAAACAGAGATAACCCTTTTCAACATTTAATTACTACGATCGATAACTGTACATTTCATTTAGCGAACTAAAGTTGTTTATAGTCGCGCTCTCACGTAAAGCTGATCATTTTAGTTTGATCATATTTCGTCATATTTTTAGTCAAAAACATTAGGAAAAAAAAATCTACGCTGGCTTGTTTTTCTATTAAGCACATAAATACAGAAAAACTAAAACATGCCATGTATGTGACATGTTTCAATTTTGTAGATAAGATTCATTAAAAAAAAAACGGCAGCGCTCGTTTAATAGCTTGGAGAGGAAAATGGGACACAAATAATAAATTCAGCAGATGTGACTGTCTGACCCGAAGGCAAAAATATTGTGATTTCCTTGCCATTTATGAGCACTTGTTTATCGATCTGAGAATGTTTTAAGGAAAGTAAAAAGCAGGGGGCGCAGTAGAGAGCAATTTGGTCTTTGTTTACAAGAATTAAGTAGCAGGAATTTCATTGTTTTTCCTATCTTTGTTGATTTTAATCAATAATCGATGATGGTTTAATCATTATAAGAATTATTTAAATGTTTTATTATTTAAAAAAACTATTAAAAAAAAGCTTGCTTTTATGACACCCTTTGTCTACAGACTAAGCTTGTTCTATATTTGTGCAGATCATCATTTTGATTCTGAAATCTCAGCATATTTCAGCTGTCTGAAAAAAAGTTTGACTTTTTTAAAGAATAAGACAATTGTTCAATAAAATTACTTTTCTTTTTTACAGAATTGCTGGGATAAATTGTCTCCAACCAATTGGCAGACTTGATTAACAGTGACTCTCAAAGGTAAATAGCTTTGTTATACATGACTTTGAGTGCTGCATGTTTGCAAACATAACATTTTGATTTTGTTTTGAATTTTTTTTTTACACTGTATTCTGAAATAATGTGGATAAATATGTATCAAATGTATACATATTTTGATTACTCAGATTCTTCATCAACAGCCTCAGTGCAGTACAGTCATTGCATCACCTACTGTCACTGGCATCAGTTGACGTTTAAATGGATTGCACAATTGACTTTAGATTAGTTTGCCGTTTTGAGGAGTAAATGATAATACAGATAAAGGATTCTTGAATTATGCCTGCTGACATATGCCCAGTCTTTACCCACACCTGAACTACACCTTAACAACTTGGGATGGGTGGAGATTAGAGTGACCAGGGCGGAGTTACCGTGACGTTTCAGTCATCGACCATTCAGCTGCTCTGTACTCATCGTGTACCTCTCATTGTGTCTGGCGCTGCCCCCTCAGGTCCAGTGTGAACTGTGTAGCCGAGTATCTGTGCGTTGCGACTGATTGGCGAGATGACTGCCGAGTGGCTACACCTGCCCCCGCCGTACCCCCCTGGTGTGGGGCCGTTGTGTGGTGCAGAGTTGGAGGCGTGGTATGAGGACCTGCAGGATATTCTTGGCTCTGACACGGGAGGGGCAAAACTGGCACGTGCCCCCACCTGTACTGAGGTCAGTAGCTTCAAGAATGGAAGAGCTATCACACCCATGAGTGTTTTTGTGAGTTTTTTTTTTTTTTCATTTTTTCTTTTAGGTTGCTTTTTTTTTTGTGAAAGCATTTCATTCATACACGTTGTAAACGATGAAAACCTGACTTGGGCCATACTGATTGACATGTTTTGGCAAAGACTGACATGTTTTCATTTTGTCTTTGCAGAAAGAGCCGGAGTTTCTGGATGTCCTGGAGAGTTGCTCTCTCACGTGGTTGACGGATGGAAGCCAGACGTGGGGTGAAGGTGTCCAGAGGGCAACAGAGGAAGTCCACAACACCCAGCCTCTGCATCACACCTCTTCCTCCTCCTCCTCTTCCTCCTCCTCCTCCTGCATGAGTCCATCTGTGGCAGAGGAGCGTCGGACAGAGGCTGAGAGTGGGAGAAGTGGAGATAGCACAACGGGAGGTGGAAGTGACCTGCTACCTCCGGAGTTTTTTGAGTTACTCAGCGAAGGAGGAGTGGGAATGGTTGATCAGAGCGGAGTGGTCATCAGTGGTGGTTATTATTACCATCACCATCAACACCTGCAGGCTAATAACACCCATCCTGCATCTCCTTCTGCCAGTGAGGAGGAGCTTCCCTGTGTCCCTAATTCTCCATCCTGCTCCTCTTCAGCCTCCCAGTCGCCATCCCAAAATTGTTCCTCCCCCTCCTCACCTGTGTCTTCTCCTTCCGTCTACCCATCCTCCCGCCTGGGGAAACGCAAGAGGACAACCAGCGAGAGGGCCAATGGTGCCTTGTCCTCTTTTGCCTCCTCTACACCAAGAACATCCTCATCCTACTCATCTGCCAAAAAAAGTCGTAAAGAAAGAGAACAGGAGAACGAGAGGAAAGTGCAGGAGTTGACAGAACAGAACGAGCGTTTGAAAGCAGAGATTGAAAGACTCGGAGAAGAGGTCCAGAGGACACGGAGAGCCCTCATAGAGAGACTAGTTAACACCAGGAAATGAGAGAAGGAAAAAAAAAAGAAAGGCAGGATGAAAGAAAGGAAAAAGAAAATGACAGGTCCTACACAATTTGAATAAGCAGTGGTGGGAAAGGTATAACATGGTGGTCATGAAATGCCTCTAAGGTACAAAAAGAAGGAAACCAAAGATATTTTATAAGAAAGAGAATGGTGAATCAGAGCTTTAAAAGGCAAGAAGAAGGAAAGTGATGAAAGTAAAGACAAGTAAAGGCAGAGAGAAGGGGCTGCAACAGCACTGCGGCAAATAAAAAGACACAGCATGTATAAAGGAAAAGGAAGAACAGACACTTCTAAGTGCAGATCACACAGTGGTTCTGATGAATGTTTGTCATTTTTAAGAACGCCTACCACAAGTTCTATCTAATACAGTTTCAGAAATAACAGTTAGGTGTATTTGATGATTTGTATGTAGGACAGAAAGGAACTTCTTTCAGAGAGTGCATTTCATTGTCATCCATTCCCACCATTTTGCAATAAATTGTAACTCCTACTTAAGGGCTGCAATCTGGCTAGCAGAGATTATTTGCCCCAATTTGCGGAGTGTTTAGGAGCTCAGGAAAAGTTTGAAAGTGCCCAGCGCAGTGTGAGTATGAGAGAATGAATTTTTTTTTCTTTTTTGGGAGATAATTCATACCTTTTCTTACTTTTTTATAACCCATGGCTTGTGTGTATGTGTATTTAGATAAAGCAAGTAGGAACCGGCTATACTTTCTAAGCTGACCTTTTCTATCAATATGGGAATTTGTAGTAGAATAATCACTAATGTATTGTTCTGCCCTAATTTACTATTTTTATATAATGCTGTAAAATATACAGTTGTACTGTAATGGCTTGTACTGTAATATGCCAACATATCGACTGGTATTTTCTCATTGTAGTCATAAATTGTTAATTGTAGAATAATATGCATGGCTTATATCATTTATGGCATCAAATACATGTATTTTACCATACCGTTTATTTTTGTCCTTCACTGTAATCTCAAATTTGCAATAAAAGAAAAAAGTAAGCAAATTATGCTCCTGATGTCTTCATTTGAACATGACCTGTGGTTCTCTGTAGAAAATATTCATGTGCATGTACAGATAACTGACAAAGGTGGAGAGGAGAGTACAGAGATTTGATCAATTTATTTTATGGATCGAAAAAAAAAGGGTATTTGTAGCAAATGGCAAAAACAAATTTTCCAGAGGTTCTAAAAAAACATCTTTGAATGCGCAACACACCTTCCAATGCTAATATCGTATGCTGACTTTATCACAGGGAGAGTATAAAATCAGTTTCTTTTGGTGTAGGGATTTGGAAAAATCCCTCCATTCTGTAGCTGTATTCATTTGAGTCTCTCTTTGTGTGTTTTCATTTCCCCGTCGGCCTATCCAGCATTTCATTAGTCCTCAGTGCCAATACCATATTGTCTTAGATCCTGTCACGGCTTTGCCTTAAGCTAATACCCTCATCTCTTAGTGTACATCTTGTTCCCATTCTCCACTATCATACCTCAAACCATTCTCCTCTTCCCTTCCCCTGACTAACCTCCATCATTTTTGCTTTCCCTTTTTTCTCCCTCTCTGCCTCACTTCTTCTTGCTCTTCTGTGGTGCAGGCTCTGGGCTCTTCCCCTCAGCCAGAGCAAGCTGTTTTTTGAGGTCCAAAAGTTTGGCCACCTCTGCTGTGATCACAGCCTTCTCTGCCTTCTGGGCTTTGAGCGCCCGTACCTTGTCGCCCTGTGAAAGATTAGACAAAACGGTTAAAGAGATTCTCACTCAAAAAACTGTGTTGGAGTAAAATTTTACATAAACGTACAATGGCGGTTAGCTTGTCAAATTATGGCTGTAATTGTGCGTTTCAAAGGATTGCTTTTTTGTCTTAAAATTTCTCATTTAACCCGGAGTTGAGTCCACTAGTAAAGGCTGTAATATGTAAGTAAAAAAAAATAAAAAATTAAGACCTGTCTGTCTAGATTACGGGAAATATTCATAATTACACATTTGATTCCCAAATTTTTAAGGTCATATTTTTTTTTAAATGTCTCAAAAATTAAATAGATTGTGTAGATAGTATAAATTTTTGCCAAAATACTTACAAACTTACTATTTTCAAATTTAAGTAATTGATTTCTGACTCTTCGTTGTTTGCGTGAAAGTATATTAAGATCGCTTTGGACTTCTTACAATGAAGTGCCAATTATTGCAATTTTTAACAAAAACCAATGCAATTTTGAAAAATGCCCTACATGCTGTGTAATTGCCTAGTACGCCTCTGAAATAATGGCTCTAAAATGTGTAAAATTTCCATTGCAATGCCATCCGTCGGTGCTTTCACCTGCTCAGCCACAGCCTGTGTGAGCTGCTTGGCTTTCTCAGAGTCCACTCCGTTCACCGTTGTCACCTCAGCAGCAGCTGGAACTGGCACCGTGGCAGGCTGAGCACTGGCAGCATTCTGAACCGTCTTCTGTGCATGTAAACAGATAGATAAAGATGTTTCTGATTTCTATTATTTCAAGAGATTATTTACTTAACCTCCAGACAATAACACTCATCACTCAAATTTCGGATTAATTTTATGAGTCACGATATATGAATGGTCAATGAGTCACACTGGACACAAACGGATGAGTGAACATTTTAGATTTGTGCGTATGTTAGTGGAGCAGAAAATGTTAGAGAAGGCGTGCGGCAATCAACATTGATATAGAAGTATCAATGTGGACTCTTCAAATATGTATACACCTCAATACCTTTTTTTTGGGTTGTTCATCTTCAAGCTAGAGGCAAGCAGTTGAAAGCAGGTTTAAAATAAGGTTATTTTTACACATATGACTGATGCCAAAATAAATAATTTAAACATTTAGAGTGTGTTTGCTCTGGATGAAAAGACCGGCAATCCAAATACAAATTCTTATTCATGTCAACAGTCTTACAGGTAGTGAATTTTACTGCTGCACATTGTCACTTCTATCTAATTTCAACATTTAGAAATAGTAAACCTGTATCTGTCTCTGAACCTCACTGAAATAATGGCAGACTATTAGGTGTCATAAACATCAAATACCTGCTGTCCACCAAATTTCTTTTTCAAAGCCTCGATCTGGTCAACCTCCAGTTTCTGGAACAACGGACTGACCTGTGGAGAGAGGAAAAAGACAGGTTAGCAAAAGGAATAAAAAGGGTAGTAATTAAAATAAAAAGAATATGCCGAAATATTAAAAATATTCAAAAAGTCGGCACTTCCAGATCTAGCCCAAGGGTAGTGTAAAAATTTAACCTACAGGCTCTGTTTTTGTCTTTGAACAAAGATGGATTATGCAACTGAGTAGGTAGGTAAGTAGAAAACTACAATTGAAATAACAAATAAAGTTTCTTGAATCCTGAAATACAAATTTGTATAGTTTTGATCAGAACCATTCCTGAACGCAAGAGTACAATGATAATAAAGGATGTGGTTTGTTAGAAAAGTCGGTTGCATTTGAACGGTGCAGGGTGCAGCTCCTGGTCTAGAGACCTCGGTCACGAATCCAGTTTGAATGCAGCGTTAGCAGGAGCTGCATGCACAGGTCACTACAATTAGGCCTAAAGGGACAAGTGGCCTGAGAGAAACTTGTTGTTCAACAACAGAAGCCTCGAAACACCCTCTAGGCTATTATTCTTAAGTGTGTGCGTGTGTATGTTCACACAAATACAATGTCTCCCTGAGCACAGAAATACTGACACACTGTTGCATCCTCATTGTATCACCCAATATCAACATACTGGAGGTTCCACAGGTTTGTGTGTCTGCACATGTATGAATTGTCTGAGTACTTACGCACCGTGCCAACACGGTGGCCTGCACTCAAGGCACACACAAAGGTACCAGTGCCTTGCAGCATGGTATTGATGCAGGACTGTGGGGCGTTCAGTTGATCCCTGATGGTTTGGCTAACTGTTGGCATGTATGGCAACAGCATCACTGACAGCAAGCAGGCGATGTTCACAGACACACCGGTAACGGTGCCTGCACGTTGCCTTAGGAGAGAAACGGAAAGTGTTTTAGAAGACAATTCTTGATATTTCAGATGAACTTTAGTTTTTAAATTAGATTTCTATTGGTTGAAATGTTATTGACCTTTCCAGTAAGTGTAATGTTTCTTGTTTACTTAAATACGTAATCATGGACATTGTTGGTTGAGAAACTAGTTGCATCATTATATTTGAAACCAAAAATATAAAAACGTGTAATAGGTTAATTCATTTGACTAAGGCACAGGATGAGATATGGATATGGATGGTTCCAGCTGACGCGCAGTGCCGTCCACTGCTCCAGGAACTAGACAACAGATTTTCTGATGGGGACGATAAACACTAGCAAACTATAATCTGTTAGTGAGAAAAAAAAAAGTATAATTAAATTACACTTAATAAAAATGTGGGCTATTACAAAGGTATTATATCTAAATATAATCTTTTCGGCAAAAAGTTTATATGTATAATATAATACCAATCTGCTGTGCGGGAATTAATTCTTTTGGCAGATTTCAGGGCAACACAGCTTAGCAAAGCTGTTGGGAGAAATTTGAGTGCAACACCATCAGGGGTAGGCTGGCTTAAAAGGAGCTGTCTGTGTCTAGTCAGGTTTGATTCATTTGGAAGTATGTGCTTTTTGATTGGTTCCCCCCGTTAGTATCTGGACCAACTCTCAGCCAACCACGCCAAGGAGGGTGGCCATGTTGTCAGACAAGAACACCTTTCAATACTGGATTTCAGAAATATTTTCCTTCTGCCATCAGAAAAGAGCTCAGACACTACAGTATTTAAAATAAAAGTAAAGCCTCTGCTGTCGAGCGATGTTGAGGTTAATTATTTTTAAGTTTATAACAAAAATGAATTGAAAATGCATTATATTGTTGAAGGTATAGTTATTTTACTCATTAAATTTTAAGAGGTAACTACAAATCTGTATTTTAGATGGTAGAGGTAACTTTCCCAACTCTGATCATGCATAAATTAATCTTTTTTTCAGGTGGTTTGTTAACATAAACTGTCATCTGTGGAGTCACGTAAACAAAGACCATCTTGGCTACACAGGTCCCTTCTCACCTTTCTGTGTCTCCTCCCTTGATCTTCTTCCAGGGTTCGTTGACCTGAATGTACTGGTTGCCATGGCGAGATATGTTCAGGATGTGTTTGAGGGCATCACGAATTCTGATGGAATATTTCAACATTCAAATTATTTAAAGTTTGTGATAACATGAAAATGACGGCAGATTTAGTAAAAAAATGCAACTGTAAGTCAAGATGCAGAAGCTCCTTCGGTACTGATCCAGACTGGGGTTTTTATCTATAAGCATGTTTAATGCAGTGCGATGAAGCCCAATGTGATGCATTTACAAATGTAACACTGAACAATTTACAGTTACCAATCTGTTTTTAAATTATTCAAATCAGCCGATTAAACTGATTAAAACTGATAGAAAGTCACTTGAAAAAAAAAAGATAAAACTCCATCTACATGTTATTATTCATTCTGCACCAGCTTTGACACAAGTACATGATGTGACTGTACTTACTTGACTTTGTCCATGAGCTGTATGTACTGCTGCAGCTCCCAGCCCACCAGAGCCAGGAGCCTCTTATCTTCATGCTGTAGGTCCATCACAGGCACACAGCCCTCAAAGAACTTCATGACAAACATGCCAGCTCTGGAGGGAGAGGGGAGGAGGGGGAATAAGAAAGAAAAGACGAGGAACAAATACCAGGGATGAACAAAGGAAATATCATGAGTGAAACAATGAATGTATGAGCAAAATTTAGGAAGGGCAAGGTACTTAACTTACTACATGTTTGTAAATTATCGTTTTGCTGCTAGATATAATGCAGTACTTGCTAGTGTAAACTAATAACAGATTCCTGCATTAAGTCTCTTCACAGCTTCTAAACTGTAGCTGTAATTTCTGAGATGTGTTTTCTTTGGGCAACAGAAGGCTGTTCATAGTGTGAAACTTTCTGTCACGTATGATGAAACAGACTATTCTATATTTTACGCATCTCCTTCTGCCTCAAAGGAAGGACTCTCAGACCAAACGCTTTGACAAGAACATCAAGTTTACAATAAATCGAGATCCTGATGTGTGAGAATGAACTTTCACTGACCCGCACACTTAATTTATTTTAGTGTTAATTAGTAAAATTGCAAAGCCCCAAGGTTTTACAAATTAAACTAAAATGAAGAGCACTACTCATATTATTGAAACTGTTTATGATAACAGGAAAACATTATTTGATTATGTGGCAACAGGCCATAAAACTACAACCAAGAATCAACAGTAAATTAACAAAACAGTGGCATGAGACAGACACATTGTCTTTAATGATGTGATGACTCAGAGACTAAATCTGAGCAAGGACAATTTCTTTTCTGAAATGGAATATTTTTTACCTCCATCACCTTAGGCTGAATGCAATCTACAAGATATTTTTGAACCAATTAGGCATCAGCGTTGCTGCCCGAGACCAATTTTGAAGATCAAGGTACTGTGGAAAAAAGCTGCTGAGAAAAATCTTTGATGTGGGATTTAACCCTGATCTTTTAAAAATCATTTGAGGCAATATAATTGGGGCTAAATTACGCCATCCCAAACAAATTTAGAAAACTAGGGTGAACCTCTTGTAATAGTTACCATGCTAACATACTTTTTGGTACAAGTACAACTACCTGAAAACCCAGTAGTTAATTGGACTGAATGACGTATGTTTCATATTTACTTTTGGTGGAAAACTTATGTTTCAAAGTATAATAATTTGAGGAGGGCAGCCTTTTTTAATTTTACTGGATCAACATTTTTTTAAATTAGAAAGAGCGTGGGGAAAAAATGTTATGAAATCACAGCAACTTTTATAATGTAACGTAAGTCAAGACTTATTTCATACTTCTGATGTGAATTCAGAATAACTGGAATATGACAGATGCAAACTGGTGGAATTTATTATGCCTCTACACCCAAAATTTTTAATTTGAGCTTTTTATAGGATGCGGTGTAAAAATAAAAGGACCTATTGAAATTATATTTAAAATATTTATCATATTTTAAAAAGGAAAATGACATTATATGAGAACACAGAGAAACCCTGAATTTAGTACTAACAGTATTATTCCTACAAAATGCTAATCAAGGGTAAAACTTAATTCATTTGAAACCTGAAAAAGCCCAATTCCATTATGACCAACCTATTGATAAAGTTGCCCAAGTTGTTGAGCAGCTCAGAGTTGTTCTTCATTGCCATGTCAGCCCAGGAGAAAGCAGAATCTTGTCCCTCTGGACGCACATAGAGCAGGTAGAAGCGCCACACGTCAGATGGGATGCCCGTGTCCTTGGCCATGTCTCCAAACACACCCACGCCACGGCTCTTTGAGAACTTTGTGTCCTCATAGTTCAGGTATTCTAAATTTAAGTCACAGGACAGATGAAAGCCAAAGTGGAACATTCTGACTAAATATTACACTGAAAATATGATGATGTGAATAATAATTATGCAATACATTATTATTACTATTATTATATAATAAATATTAATCATCATAATCATCAATTATGTATCAAGTGCATAATTACAGCAGAACCTAAATGTGCCTCAGATTTGAAAAAGGATTTAAACATTTGTTCTAATACCAGACACATCATCTGGCAAAGACAAAAAAAAAAAAAAGACAACAGGTGGATTTGCTTACCAGTGGCAACAAGGTGGTTGACCAGAGTGTAGTTGTCCTGAGCTCCCAGTAGGGAGCAGGGAAACACCACACTGTGGAACGGTACATTGTCCTTGGCCATGAAGTTGTACAGCTCCACCTGGTGGCAGAGACACAACAGTGCAAAGTGAGGATGACATCATATTAGATCATCATGAGATCATCCAGTTCAAAGACGACTTATCAGCTCTCCCCCAACCCCCAACTCAGTCTCTGCAAATAGAGGCCATCTCTCACACTCTCACATACACACACACGCACACACACGCACACCTCAATCCTGGGGTTTTAGATCGACAGAGTGGAGATGAGTCAGTGAGAGTGAAGATTCTGTGCCTTTACTTATAAGAACAAATGACACAGAATGTGTTATGTATAGAATGTTTAGCCTTTAGATGACCTTAGAGGTAAATAAGATCCATGTGAAAATAAAAAATAAATTAAAAAAAAAAATACGACAAGCTAAACTTGTTCCTGTCATTATAAAGGCTGAGCTTATCATGGAGAATGATCATAAAGGTAATTCAACAAAATGGCATTCACACAGCACTTGGTAACATATATTGCTACATCATTTAATTCTAGTGAAACAAAAGTAACATAAAGCATTAATTTATCTGAAAATTTGGAAGATAACAGGGTTGGCAGGTGACTAAATACAATAAAATAAATAATGGGCTTCTATGTATATGAACACTGCTGGAAACATTTGATATAATTTAAGTGCACAAGACAAAAAATATGTAACATACTCTAGCAGTTTAAATGACCTTAATCCAGAAAAACTACATACTGTGGATTTTACATTATTCTTCACATAAAAAAAATTCACATACCTGATCATTTTCAGTTTAAGTATTTTATGTGAACAAATATTTATCAACATTAGCCATTACCATTTTGCCTTAATTAACAGATAAGTTAAGAGTATGTACATGGATTTCCAAACACGAACTGAGGATTTTTGCAACATGTACACATCGCAGTATGAATGCAAGTTAAAGATGTTCCAGTTTTCCGCAGTAATGAACATTTGTGAATCCCTGTAGCTGAGACTGTGAAAAGAATCTCAGAGCTTTACATGGAAATCCTAATCTGTGTGTCAGGCAATATATATATATACACACACAGACATTAATCTCTAACTAAACACACAAGAAGGTTACAAAGAATATCTGTGTGCACAGGGAGCCAAAACACTGGCTGTCTAAGGCTGAAGTAAAATCTCTACATAGTATGTTGATATTTCTTCATGTTTTGTCTTGTGTATCTGTAAAATTGTTTTCTGGATGTTCATATTGCTTACTATCTGGTTCTAGATGAGAACATGCATTTAAGTAAAAAATAGGAAAAATACTGAGGTGCAAGTTATTCACAAATAACTACGAGAACCTGAACAAATTTGCTGGTTTTATTGCCTTCAGCCCAACCTACTGCCTATATGGGTACTAATCAAAGAGCTTATTTCCTTCTCTGCTTCACATTAGGGTTAGATAGAGTTGGGTTCTAGTGGTGAGTGCAAAAGACCAGATGGGGCCATGAAAAAAGTAATCAGACCCATTCTGTTTTCCAGATAGGACAGAGTCTGTGCCAAGCTTGTGCATCAGCTCTGCTTGGCTCATGAATTTTGATGGCGTGCGTTGGGTGGGTATGGAGGGAAGGGTGGTACCTGATGAGGATTCTTCCACCACTTCTCCCATTTGTCAGTGTAGTTGGCGGTAATGGACAGATAACCAATGGGGGCATCGAACCACACGTAGAAAACCTGTCGAGGGAGAGAGACAGTTACGTGTGATAAACTGTTGAATCCTGCCTTATCTTATGGTGTAACACACATTGTAAGATGGTGTGACAATGGAAACATTAAAAAAAATCAACAAAAACATCAGGAAAGCCCCTCAGTAGATGGACAAACATGGTATGAATGAGTGCCGTAGTGCTATCAGTCACTGCAGTTTTTAATAATAACAATCATCTTTACTGTTTAATGAGGAAGCTTTTACATTTCAATGTCTGAATTCATTACTCTTCCAACAGGCAAAGCATTTATCCGAGTGGTAGGTCTTTCCAATACCTGGGCAACACTGCCTTACATGAGTGACAACTGCCTCTAAAGGCAGATACCGATCACATGCGTTTCCAGAACTGCTGCTACAGACCTCCTACTGCCAGCTCTACTGATTCTCCCTTTGAAAATGTCCACCAATGTCAAATTGTTTTAAATCATGTCTTTCCTCCCAATTTAATTTTTATGTTGCTTGTACCATACAATGTATATGTGTGATTATAACAAATAAAGAAAGAAATAATCAGTCACACGGATAAAAAAAAGTGACATACAGCAGTCCTTTAATAGACCTTGCTCAGCTGAAAATCCATTTCCATTTCAAAAGGGTTTCAACTTATAGGATCGGGCTCCCTGGGAAGTAATTTACATTACAAGTGAGACCTTAACTTACAAACCCATTTTAAAACTATATAAGCAGTTCTGCGATCAGTCTCTGTTGTATTTGAAGTGCTGTGCCTTTGTCTTACCAGTTTTCTTTTTTTTGCTTTTGAGAGACAGAGAAGCATTGACCAGCTCAGACATATTTCTAATCCAGGTTCTATGAGGGCTCTGACCTCCTAACGTGGTCGTTAAAAGAAATGTCAGGAGGTTTTCACAAAGGAGGTACTGTGAGCAGCATGTCCCAGGTCTTATGTTATACCCTTACAGAAATGTTCAACTAAGGCCAAGATAATGAAAGATATAAATAATGAAAGATAATGAAACCTTCTCTTTAAATTCAGGGTGAGGTACTGGTGTTCCCCAGTGTAGGTCCCTGGTGATGCAGCGAGGTTTAAGTCCATCCCTGAGCCAGGAGCGTGTAATTTGTTTGGCATTTGGTGTCCAGTCTCCACTGCTGGTTGACTTATCCAGCCACTGCTCCAACTGACTCTCTAGCTGCATGAAAAGATGAGAAATAATCAAAATGTTTATATCCAACTCTACTACAGCTCCAGATGGGAAAAGGGTCTTATGTAATAAAATTTCCACAAGGATTAGTTCCATAACTTGTCTGACCTTACATTACATTTAGAACAGGTTAACTCTGCCCTATCTAGGAATACCTTTGGCAGGTCCAGGAAAAGATGTTTAGAGGTGCGGATGACGGGAGTCTGCCTGCAGACCTTACACTGGGGTTCCTAGGGCAAGAATGAAAACACAGGTTATGAAAAAAAATGAAATTAAAAATACATATCTATGTTTTCTGAAGCTAAGAAAAAAAAAATCTGAAGACTACTACACATGTTCAGACCTAAACCTGAGTGAAAACTTCTAGAATATGATGAGCGGAGGATGTCCACAGGCCTTCCATTCATATTAAACTACTTGAGCAACACCAAATACTGATAATAGCATTCTTCAAAAGTCAGTCCATTAGTAATTTGTAAATTTTCATCAAGATCTGAAAACATTAGGTTGCCTGTTACTTTGACCAGCTGCTAGTGTCTGCAAATAAATGCTCTAAGTGACAACTTTTTAGATGGGATTTGGACAAAACAATGTCAGTACTTTCTGCAATAAACCAAAGTAATCATTTTATCTAAACATGTACCTAAGACAGGCATTTTTTCCCCCCAAAGCTACATTTCAAGTTTTACAATCTTTGTTAGACTGTAAAATTCAAAACATTCTAAAAAAAGTTAAAAATCGCTGTAAAATGGTAAAATTAATGAACTTAAGTGGAATTGGACAAAAAAAAGCCAGAATAAAGACCAAAATCCCATTGACCTGGAAGACAAAATATATTCATATTCTGCTCATCATGCTGTCTAATAATAATAATCAATCCAGTAAGAATTTGATGTGACTGTCCTCTGACCATTGGTACAAACTACTCCTTCCATTTCACCTTGAGCTCCACCGCATTGATGAGTCGCCCACACTTGTCACACTGGTCACCACGAGCTTCTGGGTAGCTGCAGTGAGGACAGATGCCTTCGACAAAACGGTCTGCCAGGAAGCGCTTGCAATTCTCACAACGGAGCTGCTCCACAGTGTCTTCTACTAAAAACTCATTCTTGTGGAGCCGCCAAAATATATCTTGGGCTATCCTGAAATGAGACCAGAGACCAGAGACTGTTAGGATAGTCTTAGAGGTTTTGCCTGAGAAACAAAGAGAAGGTTTGATTTTATGATCAGATACAACCTGTTCTGTCAAGTGGGTTAGTAAATAATGTAAAATGTACATTCTTTAAAGAGCAGTTGTTTTAATCTTTGAAAGAAAATGGTATTTTTAGACGTCTGGTGCCTATGTGTTGCTGTATGCACGCTCCCTGTACTTTTTGCTTTAAGAGAATATCAAGAGGTTTTTGTCTCACTTTATGTTTAAAAAACGTTACATTATTGTCATTGAAAATTAAAAAAATTA
>JAPSES010000211.1:2298705-2312477 GCA_029822895.1 Maxillicosta whitleyi
ACTAGGTTCTCCAAAAAGTATTCAAGTATTTTCAGAAATTACCTTAGTCATTCAACATCTTATGCATTCTGTATTAGCAGTTCAGCACAAGATGCTTCAGCCTTATACATTCACAGTGCAATTTCTTCAGAAATTGCTATTCTACTTGTATAATTGTCTTCCCAAAGGGCATTTTAATATCCAGGCCCCAGCATGAACATTAAACTCCGTACATAGCCATTTCAGTCTTAGCCTTCAGCCCTTAGTTTGTGACTGAAACACTGCTTGAAATAGAACATATTACTGATGCCAAAGAGCTAGCTATGTGGCTAATGCAGAAGCATTTATTAAGTGTTTGACTAAGCTTCTAACAGCCACTATAGTACAATGTTACAGTGCATATGTATAAAAAAAAAAAGAAAAGAAAAATTATGTACCTGTCTAGAAGTAAGAGGGCTGACTCCAGACCTGTTTCCATTCCTTTTAACTCCTTTAGTTCTCTTCATTGGTTCCTTTTGCCAGTTCCAGTGTTTACCATTGCAACAAAATAAATCCAAGAAATCCCTTTCTTTAGGAAAAAGGACGTCTTATTTTTCACTCATTCATCTTACTTCTCACTGCTAAACTTTGTTGGTCTTTGTTGTGTTGTCATAGTCAGTCTGATTCTGTCCAACCTGAGCAGTGAAGCTGGAAACAGCCTTTGGAAATAACCACTTTTGGGGCTGATAATCTCATTTTAAATTGTGGATCAGGATCAGGCATAAAATGAGACTTTTTCAAGTTCACGTACCAAGTCCTCACAGGACCTTTATTTGAAACATCTGTTCAGGCATTCTGTTTGAACTGTTGATGACAGAATGAAGTGGTTTCATTTGAATGTTTATAAGTTGGCTATCATTGTTTCTAAAGCTTGGAGAACATGTCAGGGTGGTTTATTTGTTGAGTATTAAATGTAGTTTATACTGCTACTCTGGCTCTGGTTTCTCTTGTATAACTGTCTTGTAAACTTAATTTGTCCTTCACACAGTAAAAATAAATAAATAAAAGCAGTCATACTGGAATGTCATATGGAGTTAATAAATAAAAGGGATGTGAAAGGGAAATTAATTAATATATGTGATGACCTTTTTAGATGAAGTGAAGGTAAAATTGCTCCACAGTCTGTCTTGAATAATGGGCATGAAGAACCATTGGTAAACACTCCTCCAAAGTTTGACCCATCCTAACCTCTGATTTGATTGTATAATGTTCCTTTCTTGAATGAATAACCTTTCCCCTTTGAAGGCTTCAGAGCAGTGTCTGTGTGTGTGCTTCTTCTCTGTAGCGTTTGCCTCAGGAGGTTTTAGCTGCTCTTCCCTGTGCCCTAACCGTATCGTGCTCACTTCAGCTGCATTGGACTAAAAGTGGGTCTTTGACTCGCCTGATAGCTTTTGACAGCTCACTCTCATCCCTGGTGGATCAATGGAGCTCAGTGCTCTTCATTAAAAACATCAATGTACCACACATTCCCACAGGCTCAGCAACAACCCACCAGTCCAGTCAGGGAGGGAAGCGGTTGGCTTTTTTTGGTTTTGTTTTTTAGAAGGACACCTGTGTTCATATTTGAAGGCTATTGTCTGAAAAAATGCAAAATAAGACAAAATGTTTAATGTGTGACATTTCCAGAATGTAAAATACAAAAATAACTACATTTGTCTAATGTATTTTGATGAGATTGTCTGCTTAACATTTTTTCATCAGATTTTGCCAGCAGTTCTTAAAAATCAGTATCCATTTAAATGTGTGGCATATAGAGAATATTTTCTGGCCATCTTACAGTATTTTTCTATGAGGAACTTAGGCCCCTGAAATGTTCTTAAAGTGATTCAGCAATAAGGTTCATCAAGGTGCATCAATCTGATATTAGGATCAGATATCGGCTCCGATATCAACATTTTAGCTGGATCGGGGATTGGTAAATGAACCGATCTGTAAGACTGATCCTTCCCCTTCAAAATTTTACAACACAGGCTATGTCGCACAGCTGAATGTAATTCTAAAAGTCACCTGACAGACCTGTATATGGAGGGATGAGGGGCGTTATATAGCTTTGTAGATAAAGCTGTGAGAATGTGAAAGTGAAGTGAGTTCCCCTCAACTTATCATTGACTACCTGATGCCCCCCCCCCCAGACGCACACACCAGGGGGTGGTGGGGTTGAGTAAAAATCAGATGGGGTCTGGGTGGGGTTCTCAAATTTCACTCTATATGCAGAAGCCAGTGCTGCAGGTGCCAATGCCCCCTAGTGGAGAACTTCTTTTCAAAATCAACGATGATATCAGATCCGTATTGGGTATCAACTGACCAGATATCGACTGATACGCAAGGTAGATTTCTGGACAATTATATGGTTACAATTTGGTTAAGGTTAGACATAAAGTCAACATTGTTATGATTAACAAAAAGACAAATGGAGAGAATGCACACATAAACACAGGATGTTCCCTAATGGTGGAACAGTACAAACTCAGGACTTAAGATAAGATAAGCCTGGCCCATATCATCATTTTCGCATGTCTCAAGGATTTACTTTTGTTGGATATTCTTCACATTAAAAACTAATATTATACATACATTAAAAAACATTTCCCCCTCTGTTTTTTTTTGACAAATCGCACCCTGGGTATTCCCATGGCGCAAGTTATACATCACACTATATGCTGCATCACTGCCCCTTTGATTCCGGATTGCAGGTCCACTGCGTAAAAGTCCAGCCTGTCTCCCCTCAGTTACTCCTTAGGTTTGGCTGTGTAAATCAGTCAACGGTGGCAAAAAGGTGGGATCGCCATCTCTTCTTTTTTTGTTTTGGGATGTCTGTAAAAGTGTCTCATGTTCAGTGTTCATGTCATAGGGGATCAGTGTTTTGCCAATGTGAAGTCTATAAATAGGTTTAGAGTTAGGGTCATCAACAGGACATGACCAAGTGGAGAGAAAGCAAACTCGTTTATCAATTTTTGTGTGTGTTATCACCAGTATTGATGTGTTTTGTCACAGTTACATGTCTCTAGCTCAAAATACATGTTTTCTGGTTTAGTATCATTAACACTGGATTCCACTCTTTATAAAACGGTAAAAGGAGAAAAGGAAGTTCATTCTGACTACCTGTAAATTAAAGTTTGGATTAATGAAGAAATAAACCAGTGTAACCACACTGTAGCCACTCACAAGACCTTTTAATTTTATTCTCTTAGTGTAAGTAACAGCTGCATGTTTTTCTCCTTCCATTTTCTTCAGAGAAAGCATGTGTTAATTAAAAAATGTGAAGCTTAAATTAATTTTTTTAAAGTTTCAAACCCCCCCCGAGCAATCCTGCACTAGTTTGCCTAAAACACTGTTCTGTATTGTTGTTTACACGTATATGAAGGAAATGAGAATATTCTACAAGTTTTAGCTTTCTGAAGAAGTTTTCTATGTGTCGATGCAGGCTGCAGGCTTCATTGTAAACACAAGTATTGCGTCAGCAAATGCTTGAAATGATGGCATCACACATATTAAATGTTGTTATGTGCAACAAAAAATGGAACACCCAGAGTGGAGACAGTTGGACACAGAGGCTGTTGTCATGAGATTGTTACAAAATGTGAGCCAATGGCTGCATTATTGCCATCAGCTGTCTTTTGATTGGCTCTCTGACAATTAACACTCCAGCCCACCTGTTTATACACACACAGACATGGCTTCACATGCATGCAGCCAACCGTCACAGAGGGAAACTGTGTGTTTCAGTGTCTCTCTGTGGTCTAATCATCAATAATGCATGGCTCTGGGAGGATGAAAGGCTGTTTTGGCTTGAGGCATGTGTCTCATATGGAGAGAAAGACATCAGTGCTAGTGCTTAAGTGTATATTCACAGACAAAGTGAACACTCCTTTTACATGGCTGCCCTTAGTAGAACTACTCTTCAGATGAGAAGGGACTGATGTCAGGTTAAATAGTATTAATTTCCTAAATGATATTTGGAAGGTAACATTTTTGTAGCTTTGAATCACTCATTCAATAACAGCAATATCTGCATACTGGAATGTTATATTGGGATATGTAGATGAAAATGTCCTGGCTTTTTTCATGCAGCTGTATTCACATAAATTGACAGCACTCGATCAGAGACTATCACAATGTCATGGCTGAAAAAATATATATATTTGACACATTTTAAGATTATTTTCTACAATATATTATACACATGCAATTATTGCATCTTCCTTGATCAACTGCATCATAATTTTAAGAAATAGTTACTTTAATGAGTCAAGATGGCAAAGGAATGTGTTTAAAATGCTTGCACATTTGAAGAAATATATTAGTGTATTAACAATGTTTCACAGTTTTGATAAGATATATTTTTGTATTGATATTTTGGATATTTTGTCCCACTGGTACAGCACCCTGAAGATGTTACTGTGAGCTTTTGTTGGAGTTGAATTTATGAAACAGTGTTTGGCGTTAGCATTTGAGGAAATTCCAAGGCCCATTCCAAGATATACTGCTGTGTTACAACTCCTTTTACCCATAATATAAAATGTAGGGATGTGATGAAATACTTGAGTTCACACAGACTACCTGACTCTAAGTTTGGACTCAAACAACCAGATGAGTAGAGAAACCAAAAGCTTATTTGCATCAGAAACAATGAGCGTCATGCAGAGCCAGCCTAGATCATCACTCTGGAGAAGATAAAGATAAGCATTTGTTTGGCTGATGCAGTCCTCTCCACTTCAGCCATCACATTTTTACCCTGCAGTATCTTTGTATGTTTTGCATGACATAGTGGATGATGATTATAGCTGTGTGCATTGTGTGAAGCTTTCTCTGTCAAGACACTCATAGTATAGCCAATGTGGGTATGTGTGTTAGAATGTGTTTGCTATCGGTATGAGGACATCAGGGGGGCATGCACAAACCCTTTGAAGTTCCTCATTCACTCCATACCCCTCTCCTCCATGTCTCATCTCTTTGAAGACCATGTAGCCATGATTATTAAAGCGACTCTCATTCCATTTCAGATGTATCGACTGAATATGGATATGATCTGAGCTTTGCACCAGCAGCCTTCACTCCACCCAGTTTAAAGATCAAGCTAGGCTTCCACTTGTGCTAGAACTTTTTAGAGAGGCCATTGTGATGTTGATCCAGTTGATATTGATTATTTAGAAGTACAGATAGGTCAAATAACTGTGGTCATTTTGTTCTAATTCAGTGGTCTCAGGTGTTCTTTTTAGGAAGTCAGTTCTTTGTACACGTTACTGGATTTTTTTCCATCTTTTATCTATATAATCTATTACCCAAGGGTTTTCATTCATCATCATCTTTCTGTTGAGCTGTTGACACTGTTTAGAATAAAGTTATCATCATGACATTTTCACCACATTTGTTTTAAGGCATGATGGTTTATCATTACAGATTTTTCAGATCATCACATATTTACCTCAGACAAACAGTCTATGTGTCTGTCCATCAGCAAGATAGCTAATGCTAAAACGTATTGCTCCCATTACATGAAAATAATTGTAAGCGTTTAGCATGGACCAAGGACAAAACTCTTGATGCTTTTTTTGCATTTATTACACTTTTAGTTTGAATATCATGATCAGGACAGCAAAATCATGTCAGATATGTATCATTGACTGCTGTTCACCTTATTTGAACACAACTGAGCCTCTAAGTTTGAGAACACATCTATCAGAGATACATGCATCAGTTTAAAGTCAGAGTTTAGGGCAGAGTTGTTCCTGCTACTACTACTACCAGCCTTGAACTAATGAATATGGCCAGTTGTCTTCTCCACTAAGACAACCCAACAAGAGTATTTCCTTCAGCACATGATCATTTGTTTCAGAGGGCATGTATAAATGAGAGGATATTGTCATATAGGTCTGGTGTATTTTTGTGTGTGCAAGAGAGAATGGAACAAAAAGGGATTGAAGCAATGAAATACAATGTGTGCAGCGACTGTGAGTGACTCTGCCTGTAGTTTAGTGCTGTGAGTTCAAAAGGTCATTAATTGATGTTCTCTATGACCAATAATAAAATTAAAAAAATGAAAAACTATTGCAATGGGTTGTGAAAAATACTTGGCCAAGTAAAGTCTATCCATAAAAGTCATTAGTGGATGGTGGCAAAAAGGGCTGCATATATTATATTCAATAAAAAAGTAACTTATGTGATTATTGTGGACAATTGGTACATGCATTTGCAATATGCAGTTGCTTGACTATCAAGAAAATGTACAGATTAAAAATTTATTTACTTTTGAAATTTCTGTTTTTTCCAACTCAAAAATGCAAGCTTAAAATAGTAACTTCCAAAGATGTAGTCTGTTTGCTCTGTAGCATGAAATTCAAAATATCATCATACACATTCAACCTTTTAATTCAACACTGATTATGATTTGGATTCATTTCATAGCGACTGGATAGTTTACACTGCTGACTTTGGTGCAGAAGGATGCCAGTTCAAATCCCAGGTGGGCCCTTAGGTAAGGCCCTTTACACTATACCTATACCTTGCAAGTCGCTTTGGATAAAAGCATCAGCCAAATGTAATGCAATTTCAATCAATTGTCCATTTCTAATGCTAAACTAAATCCACTATAAAACTCAGTTATAGTGTACGAAGTGTTCAGTTCAGATGTTCAGGTTTTACTGGTTCAAATGCATGATGTGCTTTTCTGTTTTAAAGGTTTAAAGGTAGTGATCTTGTCAAATTAACTGGCTCATTTAACATTTTCCAAAGTTATTGTTTTGATTTCAGCCTCTATAAAACCTCACTGTCAGTTATTATTGTTGTCTACATACTTGTGAATCCCAATACCTTCAGAAAACGCCTTGAATTAAAACTTGTTAGACACCAAAGCAACAGGATGAAAACAAAGTTGTGAGTTTTAGTACCACTTGTGTTAACAATGTGCTAGATCTGGGATGCCCACAGGCCCTGTTGACCTCAGTGCATAGATCAATAGTCAAATCATTGAACTGTGCTGCAGGACGCTTCTGTTTGGTCAGTGCATAGGTCCTCTCTTGCTCTGTTTCCTCTTCAGTCATGTTCCTCTTTCTCAAGCTCAAATATAGTTTTATTTGCATGAACGCTTAATAGCCAGCTGATACTCTCTCTCTCTCTCTCTCTGTCACGCTCTTGCTCTCTCTCTCTCGCTCTCGCTCTCTCTGTCTCTCTCTGCCTCTGTCACTTCCCCTGTTTTCAGCTCTCTGGTAAAATGCTTGCTAATGAGGGAATGCTAGGTCAGTAAAGAGTTCAGTGGGTAGAGACGGGATCTTTTGGCAGCATAGGATTAATTGTATGTGTGTGTGCGTGTGTGTGTGCAGAGAGAGGGAGAGAGATTGTGTCTAATTTTGTCATATTGTTCCCTGCTCTACCTTTTCATAAACCCATAACCCATTTTATGCAGTTCTCGGTTTGTTTTGTTTTTTGTAGGCTTATCTGCAGAGCTGCATGCATGGATTTGACTGCACAGAAAGCTGGTGACATCCCTGATGTGAAGACTCTCTCCCTTCAGGACCGCGGTGAGTTTAAACTTGCTTCTCCATCTGCTTCATATACATACACAATGTGTCCACTTTCCATGTCTTCATTTCAGTCTTATTTATTAAGTTCTCAGGCAAAAGCAGCAGACATGCAACATCCACTTACACACTGTTCTCTCCCCTACATCTTATTTATTTATTTTTTGTATTATTCCTCACCTCATTGTTTTTCTGTTGCTTTGCTCTCTTCATTTGTCCTATTGATATCATGCCCTAATCCGTGTGCCTTCAGCTTTTGGCTCTAAGTCTTATTGCTTCTCAGCAGCCCTTACACTTTATCTGTGTGTGTTCTACACACCATATGGGCCTCCCTCTATGTTTGGGTGCACAAAGCCGCTGCCATCTGACCTGCAAATAGAAAAATGTGCCCTGGACTTTAATCGACAGTCTTTTATTTTTCAGCCACCACTCTTACATTTGCGCTTGCTCATTGTTCTTGAAATAAGGTGTTTTTATTTTTATATAGTTATAAGAACTGTTTATGTTACTGTTGTGAGTCATAGGATTAGAAGCTTTAGTCATTTTGTCTGAAAAGTCAATTCTTGCTCATCCTGCCCCCTCACAGCCAGAGTCAATGCCATTTGGTAGCAACACTGAAGTTCTCAATCTGTGAATTGTAATTTGCACATGTAATGATAAAACCTTGTGTCTTTATTTAAAGCTAACCTTACTCATACAGATGAGAACTAGTCCTTATATCTGACTTAGACTCAAATTGTTACTAAATTTTACTTCATAATCAGTCATATATCAAATTAATTACACGAATAAAGTCTTTTAAGGCAACCACCTTCACATGTGCTAGTTTTCTGGTTATGGTAGTCATTTAGTTATACACAGGGTAAAAATTTTGTTAAAAAAGTATATAAAATAAGTTCATAAATGAATAAACACTGTTACAAGCAAAAGCATCATCAAGAGCACAAATCCACTGAAATACATAAATTATAGAGAATATATGTCTGCTGGCCCTGTCATTGTAAATGCCTGTGAAATGAAGGCGTGGATGGCTTGTGTTTACAGTTGGCCAGCAGTACCTGGCTGGAGGTGTGTTTGTGTGGTAATACTGTGACATTTCTTATGGGACACAAGATCTTGGACAATCAAGATGAGCTCTGGACTCCAGGGATGGTACTAAGAAGTTGCAAGTGGCATATTTGGCCCTAGAGGCACTAGTGGGTCGACAGAGGGCTTCCATTCAATTCATATCAAACCATTTAACCATCACAGTTACTCTGAAACTGTTTAATTAAGGTAAATGTGTTGTCTAGTTTTGCTTTAAATACTAATGACTATAAAACTCATTGTATTCTGGCCTTATAATACTAGCAGTATTATATGTATAGTATTTCCTTGTTGTATATCAGTAGAGACTCGGGCAAATCTACTTTTATATGTGGTCCTAAATCCAATATGTTTGCGATATTTTGCAATCTGACTTAAGTCTGAATGGCCAGGTCACATTTATCCAACCTTTACGTCATTGAAATGAATCAAACTTCACAATTCTGTGTCCCAGGATGAAGAGCGTTGGGAAAAACATATTTACTTCAGTAAACACAGAGCATGCCCGCGTGGTCATGTATTATGTCAGGACCGCTGTTGCGCATGTAGGTCACTTCAGGGTCACATTCATTTAATGTGTATATAATATATATATATAATAATAAAAATTGTATTTTACCAAAAAATCTAAGTTGTACATTATGACCTGCTGTCTGAACGTAGCCAAAGAAACAGGCTCGAGTCCTATAAATCAGTTTTATATACAACCTTGTCTCAAAATGTCAGATAAAGTGAGGAAAAATTCCAGTTTGTGGTCTTATCTCTGGAACTGCTCTTGAGTTTTATGGGACTATCCACAGTCAAGGATATTTTAGTGTCTGAAACTGTACTGTGTTGTATATTAGAGGGTGTAACTAAACTGCTGAAGATGCTTCATCTCTGAAAAACAGATGACTACATGGGGAGGATATGACCCAAACTGTGGTTGAACCTTGATGTGTGTCTACAGTTTCCTGTTTTCTAACTCTTCTCGTACCTCTGAATTTTACTTGTCCCCTCTGAGCTCTGCAGCACTCACAAAAATTCCATTGTGAAAAAAGAGCATTAGCAGCAACATTTGTTCAATTATGCCAGCTCATCAGTAATACATGTTTTTAAATGGGAAATAGAATGTTTAGTGTATTGTACCATTTAGCGTTGGAAGGTAGAGGTGAACAGATCACAGCGAGAATAGAAGAGAAAAAGATCACACATGTGTTCAGCATAGATTACATTTAGTTAGACTTTATTGATTTTTTTTTGGTTACAAATGCACATGGCATTGACAGATATGACAGTGGAGCACAGCATAATATTCTAAATTATCCCTACACTCAAACATGGGAGTTAATGTTTGTATTTCACAGTGAATTCATGCAGAATGATGTTTTTTGCCCTTGAAACATGACATCTGAGGTCAAGGAGTGAACTTGCCAGTAGGATTTGTAACGTCATAAGTATTTTGGAGTCATACAGGAGACACAGTGATGTTTTTTTGTGGAAAAACTATGTAAGAATCCAAGAATGCACTTTTTTTTTTTTTGCATGTCTCCTAACACACCTGGGACCTTCAGAAGTAAAAACAGGTTCTTTTTACATCTTGCATAAACAGTTTGGAACATCTACCACCTCAAACTCCACCAAAAGCCTTTCAATCATAGTGAAAACCAAAGTGAAACCATACATTCATAAAAACACATTCTGTACTTTATACTGCTCCTTGGTCCTCCCGTACGTCACATATTGGGGAAGCGGTTACCAATGCACCATTAGTCCATTAGTCATATTACAGAAAGGAGCACTACGGATCATACATAAGGTTGGATTACTAGAGCCCACCCATCATCTGTTTATTTGTTCAAAACTATTACAATTCCATGATCTTGTAAAACATTATATATCATTGATGATTCAATGAAAGCATTCAACAAATTACTACCAAGTAATAACCAAAAAAATGTGTCACGTTACCCAAATTTCGAACCACTTTGGAACAGTCTAGACATCTAACACAAGCATTACCAAAATATCCACCAACAGATGGTCTGGTCCCAGTATAAAGATAGAGGGTCCTAATATTTTTGTTATATTAAAATTCCTCTTTTTTTGTGTGTTTGTTGATTGTTATGTGTGTTTGATTGCTGTTGTTGTTTACTTTATTGTGTATTCATTTCTGTTGCCTTCAAGGATTTATTTATGCATGTACTTATTTATTGACTTTACTGGTATGTCAATATGGGTGTGTGTGTATGGACACTACTGGTCAAACGTTTTAGAACACCCCAATTTTTTTTCCAGAATTTCATTGAAAGTGTTGCAGTTTAATGTCTCAGTAGACTCTTAAATTAAATGTAGAACAAATAAACAACTGAAGTTAAAAAAGAAATCATCGAATCCATTTAGAAACCAACATATATTCTAAACTTTTGACTCAAAGTAGCCAGCTTTGGCAGATATAACAGTTGAACACACTCATTCTTTCCACAATGGAAATCAAATAGTCTTCAGAAAGTTCTTCCCAATTCTGTTGGGAAGTTCCCATAAATGTGTAACACTTGTAGGTTGCTTTGCTTTCACTCTTCTGTCCAGTTTATCTCAAACCAGCTTGACGGGATTTAAGTCTGGAGACTGTGCTGTCACTCCATGTTTTCAAGCTTACCATCTTGTTCTTTTTTCTTAAGGTAGTTCTGGCAGAACTTGGACGTGTGTTTTGGCTCATTATCTTGCTGTAGGATGAACCCCTGACCAACTAGGCCCCTCCTAGAGGGTACTGGATGGAGCTGTAGAATACTGTGGGAGTTGTTTTAGTTCAGGTGTCTTTCACTCTGTATAAGTCATCAACACTGGATCCAGCAAAACAGCCCCAGACCATCACACTTCCTCCTCCATGTTTGACAGCTGGTGTCACACACCATCCTTTCACCGACTCGATGGTGTACAAAAATCCTGCAGGATGAACTGAAGATTTCAAATGTGGATTCATCAGTCCATAACACCTTCTTCCAGTCTTCAGTAGTTCACTGGTGCTGTTTCATGGCCCAGACAAACCTCTTTTTCTTATTCTGAAGTCTCAGCAATGGCCTTCTTGCTGCAACTCGACCCATCAAACCTGCAACATGAAGTCGTTTCTTCACAGTTGAAACTGAGACTTTCTTACTACAACCACTATTAAGCTGTGTTTGAAACTGTTGTCCTGTGAGTCGCCTATCACCAAGATGTTGAGTCTCACAAACTTGTTTTCTGAAGCTGTTGTGGCTTTGGCTCTGCCACACTTCTTCCTGTCAGCATTTCCCCCAGTTTCTGAGTGCCTTTTAATGGTGAAGGAAACTGAACTCACTGACCTCACCTTGATTTTCTTGACAATTTCTCTGTAGGAAAGACCTATATTTTTAAGTGTTATGATGGTCTGTCTCTCTTCTATCGTTAATTGCCTTTTCTATAGTTACACACTATTTTCTGCAGTACAATACTGTTCAAATAATGCTCACAACAGTATGGTACCAGAGTGTGTTCCAACACTATTTTTATACTGACAGATGGGGTTGGAAGGAATTAGAAAAGTTGGGACACCTGTAAGAATTGGTAGCACCAACTTTCGAGGCTTTATCAATCTCCATTGCTGCAGAACTGTTTTTAACCCATTTCTTGATCCCTGAAAAAGTTCTTTTTGTATAATTCTGAAATGTACATTATTTTTCAGTTTTGGTTAACCTTACCTTTATTTATTTATTTTTACCTCTGGCAGTTCACCACTTACCTTTTACTATTTCAAGCTGTTCATTGGACTTGAACTGCTTGAATTTCAATTAAAAAAAATTGGAAAAATTGGGGTGTTATAAAACTTGTGACTAGTAGTGTATGCGTATATGAGGATGATAATAGAGGTTAATTACTTCGAAAAGATCTAAGGGATTTGACTTTCCATATTTTGGCCAGGACACGAATGTAAAAGAGATTTTTAGTCTCCAGGAGTGTTTTTGTCCTAGTTAATGAATGAAGGAATATAAGGAATGGATCTATATTTACAGATGAAACGAACTTGATGAGACAAAACATGAAATACAGTATCTTCAGTGAAATGTTTGTACATTTGGATAAAACTCTGTCCCCTTTGTCTGTGCTGCCCCAACTACACTGCTGCGCTTCTGTGTGATTTATTATTGATAAAGTCTAACTGGGAGTAGTTTGTTATCATTGTACCTGGTCAAAGGTTATTACTTATGTTTATAAATAGGAATACAAAGAGGAATGTGTCTGAAAAGAAAATTATTCCAACTTTATGGGAAACAGTGTATTTCTTCAAATATTATATCATATGTTCTATTGTCATTTCAGGTTTCTGTGTCATGGTCGTGACTACAGATAGAGGTAGCTGAATCCTAGCTGAAACCCATTATGTGGCCAGGCCAATAGTAATATAGAGCCCAATCGATTAATCGGGCCAGTTATAGCGTATCACGGATTAATCAGCATTGGTCATTATGTATCCAATGTATAAATTTTTTATTGTGTGTCGCTCACTGCTCCTGTGTGTCTGTGCTGCACTTTCACTTCCACTATGACAATCACGGTTCCCCACGGCTCCCAAAAATCACAGAATTCATCCCATCCACGTGCTTCCTGTGTAGCTTACCTCACAATTTCCTTCTAAAGGTGCCTTTGGGTATTAATACTGTACATTAATTGTTGCTTATATTTCAAAGAATGATTTCCCAAACAATTTTCATGTCATTACTTACAAAATATAGCCTCACATCTTTTCCCAATAGTCTGCGCTCCCCAGCGTAAAAACTACCACATCTATAACCCATGTTTCCCAACAGGTCACTTACTAGTCTAATATAAGACTATTATACAGTGTTTTAAAGTTCTGTAAATTATCTTTGTGAAATAATCAAATATGCAACTGTTAATCCACATGTCCACTATTATCTAATATAAGACTATTATGTCTTGTTTATATTAATTTTCATATTCATATTCAATACATCGGTCAATATATTGGTTATTCGCCACTGTATTGGATATCTATGGAGGCGTATATTTACCATAATCCAAATGGAAATGCATTAGTAGATGCTTTTCCATTTTCTGAATTTAGCTGCATTATTTGACTCATAAATAAAATTGTTAATAAATCATCCAATCTGCATTTTCATTTTCTTATTAGTG
>JAPSES010000211.1:2326466-2374849 GCA_029822895.1 Maxillicosta whitleyi
TGTACTAAATCCACACACTTGTGGATTTTATAATTAAATATCATACTAAACAAACTTTTACAATGAACTATTAATACGCACGTGGGAGCTACCTGTGAGTTTGTTAACAAACACGGTCTATATTTTGTTTCTGATTCTGATCGGATTCTGATTCTTGCAGGATCGTGAAAACCCATTAGACAACGTCCTACTGTACTCTCTTAGGAGAGCGGGTAGCGTGGAGATGTTGGACCACAGTGGAGACGAGGACGAAAGGAGAACATCGCGTAAGTGTGAGGAAATAATGACGTGTCTAAGGTAGAATGGAGCCACAGAGTACATCAAACATCACTGCCGTCCACTCAGCCATCATTACTGGTTCTTCTAACCTTCCATACAGGCGTTTCTCATCCATCCATCCTGTCCTCCATTCTCTGCTCCATTCATCCCTCTTACATTTTCACACATCCCCCCCGGCAGATTATCCCCCCGCTGGTTCTGTCTCACCTCTACCGCCGCCCCGCCCTCCCACTTTTCATCCTCACCACCATCCCCACTCATCTGCTCCTCATCCACACAACTCAATACCCTGCACTGACCTCCCCCTCTTCCTCCTCCCTGTCCTTTACTCCCCCTGCAGTCCCTCGGTCAGCGTCCAACCTGGAAAGCACAGAGAGGAAGAGAGTGAAGACGCGGCTGAAGAAGCTGATTCTAAAGAGACCTCCTCTACAGGCCCTGCAAGAGAAAGGCCTCATTAAAGGTGAGCTTCCAAGTTTTACACTATTTCAATGGATGTATCCATTAATCAGCAGAATGCAGCAATGGATGGCATTTTCTGTAACACTGCAGTAATGTTTCAAGACTGCTTATATCTAAAACACAGCCCTGGACTTCTGTTGCAGAAGATACTCGTATAAAGCAGTATTTCAGCCATATAATGAAATATTTGTTCTTTGTTTTTCTCTGATTCTTGTTGTCTGCAGTTCCATCACTGTTAAAAATAAAAAATAGAAAGACCGTTATATAGTTATAACCAATGATGCCAAGTTATAAAATGTGAATCAAACACTTTTCTCTCACGCAATACAAAAATACAAACACAAAAATGTCCTTGTCAACACATAAGGTCCGTCTTTTGAGAAATAAAATGAATAAGTTCTTTAATAATGCATTGTGTTGTGTGTGACAGTACCCTATACAATGTGTTTAATACATAGCAGTGATAAACAAACAAATGTAGTTTTTTTTTTTCATTATGATGCAGTTTTATGTATTGATGATGTAATGACAAATGCTGACATCACAACTTAATTTAGCAACTCTTACCAGTAGTTGGACCTTTCTGTGGCAACTTCCACGGAATTTCTTTGGCTACTGAATAAGTAGTTTTATACAAGTGAAACCCTGACTTCATCCATCACATGCTTTCTTCTGTAACTCTACATTAACGTTTCATCTACCAGCAAGTCCTACCCACTGAACAGGGACTTTATAAGGCGGAAAAACAGTCCCCAGAGCTAAATTTAGACCAAATTCCCCCAAAATTCCTACTTACTGGGAAAGTTTCTTTTCATAGAATTGAAAATGAACAAATCAGATTTTTCTGCTGAAAATCTGATGGAACTAAGACAAACAATTTAAACCTACTGTGGGTATTAGGAGTACATTAAAATATCTAAAACTGACTAGGTCTATATTTTATTGACTTCTCTACTTTGTTTCCACTCATCTTGAAATCCAGAGAAAGGTGTGATTTAATTATCCTGAACAACCTGTTTTTGTATCCTCTTAAGGAGTGCTAGTGTTTAACATCATGTAACAACTGTATTAATAGGCTGAAATAGCACAATGTGAATGTACAGTTCATCGTTAAATAATATTACATTAGGCTGATGCTTTTATCCAACGCGACTTACAAGGTATAGGTATTTATAGCGTAAAGGGCCTTGCCTAAGGGCCCACCTGGGATTCAAACTGGCAACCTCCCACACCAAAGTTAGCAGTGTAAACCACTAAGCTATCCATAATATGAGTAAAACAGACATAATTTATGCCTGAATCACATCAAATAGATTTTCATCTACAATGGATGTGAATCAGATCACTCTCAGGATCCTACAGTCCTTATAATCATCTACTACCGCTTCTTCTATTATTATTTTAATTAAGAGACAATTGCAGAAATGAAATGCTTACTGTGCATGTAGCTCAGGCTTAACATGATACCAAAGATTTGTCTAAGTCAGCCTGGGGCTTTCCAGTATGAAATACTATTAAACATTAAAATTAAATTACTCAAAAATGATTCCAGCCTCTACTCTTTTTGTTATTGATCTGCTCCAAAATGTTTGGAATTAATGTTAGTCCAGTGTCATTAGTGTCCACTATGTTTCATGAAAATTGATGCAATACATTTTGTACAGTCCTGCTTGTAGTAAAACTGTACTGACATGTGAGTGTCAATTAGTAATCATAGTTCAGCAGCACCAGACCATGGTGCAGTAAGCAGATTCAGAGCAGCTGCACTAGAGGCAAGTTAGCATATTTTTGCACTCATTTAGTTTATCGGAGAACAGATAAAATAAAATAAAAAGTAAAATATCCATCCTGACAAACATAAAAGTATCGAATATCAGTTGAGTTCTTATAGAGGCTATAGAATATACTGTACAATACAGGAGTAGTGTTGCATCATCAAGGGTTTTAGTTTTCTGCAGGGAGCAGAGCTGAACACAGAGGTTTTCCACAGAGGTTTTGCACAGAGTGGACGGTAGATTTAGCACCATATTAAGTAAAGCTTGTAGCTCTTACATCATGTTTTTAGTATAAAAGCGTCATTTGGAGGGGAGCAAAACAATCCAAACAGTCCTTAGGAAAAAAAAAAGTGATTGTGTATTTGTGTGTGTCTGTCATCACTGTTCAGATCAAGTGTTTGGCTGTTGTCTGGAGATGCTCTGTGAGAGAGAGAGGAGCACCGTCCCTCGTTTTGTTCGTCTTTGTACTGAAGCTGTGGAGAGGAGAGGTATAGTCACTGTTCACACACACACACACACACACACCTGCTCCTGCCAATGTGATTCCAGTTTCAAAGTGGACACATGAGAAAGCACCCTCCATCCTCTTCTGAGTGTCAGTGTGTGCTTGATGGCAGCTTTGCTCACTCCATGACACAAATCATCAAATAAAATCACTAAGAAATGTTTACGATTGCACAAAAGCACAAATTCAGAGCAAATAAAGTCATGGCAGCTGTCAGACCGAGAGATCTAAATGAGAGAAAATTGAGTTGTTTTGAAAGTGTATAGAAACAATGCTCAAGATAAATATTTAATACTGTAAAGATTTTCGACCACTATAGCTTTTAAAACCTGCTTTTGATGAATTAAATATGTTTGGGGAGTATTTGGAGTCTGTTTGCGCACGGAGAAATTTAAATGTAAGGTTTCGATATAAAGTTTAGAGCAAAGTGGCTAAGCGGTGTAATGAAAAAAGAGGAAAACATATCAGATCAGTGAAGCCGAGAAAGAGGAAGGAAGAAAGCTCACTGTTCAAACACCTACACAGCTTTGCATGATGATGATGATTCAAAGATGTCTCAGTAATGGAAAATTCCTCTTTAACTGATTAGTTTCTTCTGTATTTGTGACTTTTTTTGGTGTTTTCTAAGTGACTAATAAATTCTGTGTGTTTTATATTATATTTATATATCCTTGTGCAGCTGTATTTTCCCCTAAAACCACCCCCACCTCTATGACAGTGATAAAAAAAAGCAGCTATTCAACACCATGACAAAAGTTTCACACATCAAGCAACTCACTATAAAATATTAAGAGGAAGTTTAAACCGACGTATATAGAGTCATGTTATCGTGCAAAATGTAACTTTCTGTGGAATTTCGTTGTGCAGTTCTACCATTTCAACATGTCAAAATGGGGGGTTTTGCTTGACTTTATTCTTTGGGCTTATGCAACAAAGAACTTCCTTGGCACAATAAATTATTGATTTGCCTAAAAGAACCACTACAGTACCAGGACTGGGAAAACAATCACATCAGCTCCTCTGACTGCCTTAAAATAGAACAAAACCATGACGAAACATCTTTTACTCCAGTCCAGCTTTAAATTATAAACCAAAAAATACAGTTTGGAGTTCAACGATGGGATGAGCAATCTGGCCAGATAATCATTTCACATATTTTGAATTATGATTATATTACACAATTTAGGATGTATGAATGCATGAATGTAACATAGATGATGCTACAAATGTATCATTGTTTTGGTGTTAAAGTATCTATCAGTAAGGGATCTTCAAAATAAAGAGTTAGTATAGTCTTGCAATACAATACACAAAGAATAACAATTCAAGTATTACTTTAACACTATACTGTACAAGTATCTGATTAATTTACACTGAATCAGATATTTGTCCAGGAGTTCACAATTGACATTGCAAAAAGAGTCTTAAATTCGTGTAATGTATCTGAAAGTACACTTTTTTGACACTAAATACATTTTAGTTGATACTAGGTTGTTGTCAGGTTACTTCTGTTTAATGGAAATTAACCTAATTCATTGTAAATTACTGCCTAAAAACAACCACTACATAGAATTACATACGTTCTACCTTTAGCTTGCACAATTTATGTAATACGTGACTAAAAAAGTTGATTTATCCAAAATTCTGTCTTAAATTTGATTATATTGAAAGGTTCAGTTAAGGATCCATGTTCTTAAATTAGTCGCATTGAGGCCAAATTAATGTTAAATCAATGTAAAATCAATGTAAAAAGTTTGAAAAAAAACAAACTAAAATGAATTTTCCAAGATTAACTGGTTGTGGTTGGCTTTGTTATCAGTTTTGTTATCAGTTTTGGGTGTTAAGTTATCATTTGCTTTAGCTTAGCTTAGTTTTGTTCACTCGTATGGTAAAAATAAATTGAAAATTAATTTATTTATTAAAAGATTTGAAAATATCTTGTGGAAAGTCCCTTAAACATTGCACCCATGCACCTGCACTACATTTTTCACATTAGGTACAATAAAGAATAATGCTTGAAAACAAAGTAAATTAGTTCAGATCCCTATGAACACCACAAATCACCACCTACAGAACACAAACAGCACTGATTAAGTCTTTTTTGACATCACCATGCCTTAAAATTGAGCTTGTGGATGTTGGATGTGAGGCTGATCATAATATCAGATCTTCTGGTTTATGTGTCTTTAAATCCATCCACAGATTTATTGACACTGTTATAATCAAACTGTTTTTATGTGTTATTTTGCAGGACTTGACACTGATGGAATCTACAGAGTATCAGGAAATCTGGCAGTCATTCAGAAACTACGCTTCCTGGTGAATCATGGTGAGGATGAAGCGGAGGGGGAGGTTGAGAAACAGTGAACACAGATTATAATCATCATTAATATTGGTAATTTTATCTGAGAGAAGGACATTTTAACGAGGAGGAGACCTGAAGCTAGATTTTAAGCGCATTCATCAGAAATGAATTGATGATCTTTTACTGTCACTTGTGTTTCCATCATTCTTACTATATCACATATTTAACAGAGACACTTAATAAACGCTGTATGTTTTATTTGCTCCAAATCAGACATTGTCTCCTACATGACATCCATTTTATAAAGAGGAAAAAAAACCACATCACGAACTGAGTAACTGTTGGTTTTTGCAGAACGAGCGGTGACTACAGACGGCCGTTACATGTTCCCAGCAGAATTGGTTCAAGGTAGATTCAGACGGTCAACAAGACAATGAAACAAAAAAGCAGCTTTCACGTGTTCCGCTGCTTGTCTTGTGCATCATATGTTGCAGAATGTGAAAAGCTCAGTCGAAAAACTCACTCAGACCCACCCACAGACTGACATGCTGAGCTGAGCTGCAGACGTTCTCGTTCTCTGAACAGTTTGGTGCTTGTGCTACCATTTACTTAATGTATGTGTGTCCCTTGGGCATTTCTGCTTTAAGTTTTCTGATGTAATAACACACAGCAGGTTGTACAGTGACTTCTCCCACGGTCCATCGCTGCCACCAAGTGGACAAAAAGGAGAAGTGGCTGCTTTTGTTGTGTGCACAGCCGTATCTCAACTGACTAATGCTTCTCCGCATTAGATACTAGTTAGTATTTTATAGACTCACAGTTCAAATGACAGGTCTATATTTGTTTTTCGTTTAGTGCTTATATGATCCCATCTGAAAAGCATTAGTCAGGGCTGGATTTACACTGTAAATCGTGTTTCTTATTTTGAGTGTGTTTGTGTGTCTGTCTTGTTTTAGCTCTATCTCCCTGCTGCAGCTCCATGCCTTCATGCTACGCTTCACCACTGACGCAAATTTTCACGTTGTTCTTTTTTATGTCTCTCTTCACAAATGACGTCCTGACTTTAATTCCTCTCCAGTATTTTCTCACTTCTAACTCTTTGTCTCCTTTCACATTGCCTTGGCTTTTCCATGTCTTGACCCCGTCTGTGTTCCCTCTTGTCTTCACCCTCCCCTCCTCCTCACTCTTTTCTTTCTGCCTCTCAGAGGAGAAGCTGAATTTGGACGAGAGTGAGTGGGAGGACATTCATGTCATCACAGGAGCTTTGAAACTTTTCTTTCGTGAGCTTCCCGAGCCCCTGGTTCCCTACGGCTTTTTTACCGACATCGTGGAGACAGTCAGTGAGTGACCATCTTCATCTTCAGTCCCAGATTATTCGCTGTAGAATGCTCAAGTATATCTTGTGTTACACATGACCAGACATTGGGAATGGGCTTCCACTCATGCTGCATCCCTAAAAAACATCCCACATGCTTAAAAAAAAGTAATAAGATAACTACAGGGGGAAAAACATCTAAATGTGAACTTTGTTGGGGCAATCTAATAAAGATTTTCAATTCAGGGGTCTCAAACTCATTTTTTCCGGGGGCCACATTCAACCCAATTTGATCTCAAGGGGGCTGGACCAGTAAAATAATAACATATAAAATAATTGTTTAATAATGTATAAATAATGACAATTCAAAATCTGTCTTTGTTTTAGTGAAGACCAACCCATGAAATTATGAAAATGCTCACTTTTATAATCTACCCAAACAAAAAAGATATCAATAACCTGAAAAAAACCTGACATTTCTCATGAAATATAAGTTGAATTTTAACAATATTGTGCCTCAACTTATTATTTATACATGTTCATTATGGATCGGATCTACAAATACACTTAACAGGCTTAATTTCCTTTAGATATTTCAGGTTATTCACATTTTATTGTTACAGGATATTTTGTAAATGTAAGTATTTTCATAATTTAATGTTATGTTTTTCACTAAAACGAGGACAAAAATATGAAGTTGGCAATATTTATAGACATAATGTAATATAATTTTTTTCACATCAAACCAAGAAAAAAATATCATGATTATTATTATTATTATTATTATTATTATTATTTTACTGTACATCGTATTGGTCCATATGTGGAAGTAAAATGAATTCATGAGCCTTGACTGTGGATTTTTTTACACTTTGCAAATCCATCCCATGGGCCACATTAGAACCTGTGACGGGCCACATTTGGCCCCCAGGCCACATGTTTGAGACCCCTGCTTTATAGGGTTAAGCAACAGTTAAACAAAAACAGGGGTCAAATGTACAGTAGCTACAAAACTACAAAAACCCAGTAGGAAAGGAGAAACCTCAGGGATTTCTGACAAGTTTATAATAAGCTTAGGTTCAAAAGACTTCACACAACATCAGTAAACATGCAGACATATATCAGCCATCATTGTCTGTTACTGATGAACCTCAGATCTTACTTTTTTTTACTCTAGTTTTATTTAACCTTTATTTAACCAGGAAAAGAAACTAAAAAATCTCCTTTGCAAGGGTGTCCTGGCCAAGAGGCAGCACAAGATTTCAGAAATTCCAGTTTACAGGGGTCTGATGTAAAATATTAAAAGTCCAATAAAATCAAATAAGACTAAAACAAAAACAAAAAAAAAGTCAGCATGTTAGTCTGATTGCTCATTAGTTCATTCATAACTTACAAAATGGACCCTTACTTACCCTTAAAAACAGAAAAATACAACCTAGGAGTAACCAGACCGCTGCAGTTTAACATCTTGTACAGGTTTCATCCGTCTAAATTGAAGATGTCCAGGATGCTCCCTGGAGTCATCCTCCTTTGCGGTCGTTGTGGCCAAAGCTTGGCTTCTCTGGGACACTTGTTTTGGACGTGCCCCAACATCACTACCTATTGGACTGAAACTTTAGAGATTTTGTCTAAGATTTTCAAGAGACAGATCCCACCAGACCCAATAACAATAATAGTCGGTGTGGAACCAACAGGAGTGGACCTTAGTACTAAATAGAGCACATGTGTCAAACATATGGCTGGGGGGGCCGCCAAAGGATGAATTTGTAAAATGCAAATATTACACTAAGATATTAACAATAATTTTAGTTCAGGTTCCACACTGAGACCAATTCAGTGTCATAATAACCAATAAATACTCGCAAATCCAAATTTTTGTCTTTGTAAATGTAAATGTTTTCATGTATTTGGAGTAAAAACAAAGTATAATTTTGCAAAAACAAAAGAATAACCTGAAATGTCTTAAGAATGTCTTAATAATATTTCACCTGTTACTAAATATTTTGTGATTCTGTCGATCCAATGTGATCTGTAAGTTATAATGTACATGTGGAAATGATAAAGTAAAGCATCATAGTGATTATAGTGTTCATATTGTTCACATTGTTTAAAAGGAGAATTTGTAGATTTAAACATTTTCTTCATGTCATTTTACATTTTTAATGTAAAATATAAAGAAAGGTTTAGAGTTGACATTATTTATAAATTATTTTGTCATTATTTTACTGGTGCGGCCCATTTCAGATCAAATTTAGCTGAATGAGGCCCTGAACTAAAATGAGTTTGATACCGCTGAAATAGAGTGTTGTATTGATCTGATTAAAATTATGTTAAACTGGAAGAACAAAAATCATCCAACTCATCAGGCTCTGTTGAAAGATATTATGCAACACTTACATTTAGAGAAAATCAAATTTTCACTAAAAGATGCTGTATCGTTACATAGATTACTTTAATATTAATTTTTTTATGTGTGTGTTTGTGTGTGTGTGTCTCTGTGTGTGTCTGTGTGTGTGCGTGCATACATGTGAGTCCAGGTGTAGTGTTCTAGTTCTAGTTCTGACATCACATATTGGATATGTGACTATATATGCAATGTGTACTATATAATATATCCTATATATGACTTTTTATGTATTGTTCTAATTTCAATAAAAATAGAGTTGTTAAAAAATGTACTTACACTATAACTATCACAATTATTATAGAGTTACAAATATTTAACATACCGACCAAGTGGTGTCAGTATACATAGGCTACTCACAGAGTATTTCTTGAATTCTTGAATTCTGTTCATTCTGTTTGTGTGCAGTTGTTACAACTATCCATGAGAGTATTAAGCCTCCATATTTAGCTTCACAAGTTAGCGGAAAACAGCACTCCTACCAAACTGCTCCTGTAAATTAAGTTACATCCATAATTACATGTATGGATGCTTTTTAATTGTAGAAATGTGGCTGCCTTTTTTGACTCATAAATAAAGTCATTAATAAGTGTTTTCATTTCCTTATTCGTGTTGCACATAATGACGCTAATCAGAAACAAAACATGAGGACAACGACGACGACGACAGGTGAGGTGGGTGCGTCATGAAATGTGCTACATGAATAAGGAAATGAAAACGCACATTAGATGACTTATAATGATTTCATTTATCATAATGCAGCCACTTTTTTAAAATGAAAAACCATTAGCAGAATGCTAATGATGCTAATAATGCTAATAATTTTAGATTTCAACTATTTCATGGGGCATTTTTGGAAACTGAAATCTTAAATGTATTTTTCTTTTTAATTTGAATTAAGTCAAAGAATCAGCAGTCACGAATAAGAAAATGTAAATGCAGATTGGTTGATTTATTAACAATTTTATTTATGAGTCAAATAATGCAGCTAAATGCATGAAATGGAAAAGCATTTCTACTAATGCATTTCCATTTGGATTATGGTAACTAAACACTTCCATATACATGAGACACTGCCTTAACTCTTAATAAAATGCCCTTTTATTGCCATTGTCATACACAAACTGCTACTGTAATGTAACAGCACACATATAACTAGAAAATGCCCATTTAGGTAGTATTTTAGTTGCTAGCATGCTAAAGGCTAATGTTTTCTCAAAACCCTTTATTATTAGCCTTTATAATGTTACAACTGTAAGGTATGCTCAGCAGTCACTTAAATATCTACATACAGATCCACTGAACACATAAATTAATCTATAACTAGAAACATTAAATTACATTTTGAGTGTTTTGAAACCCAGCTAGACAAAAAAAAAAAAAAAAAAAATTCTCAGGTGAAACATCTTTATTAATACATTCTTAATTTAATAATTTGCACCCACTGCAGACATAATGAGTCTAAATATTTCTCATGAAGATGCTTTCACTGTTTGTCAAACTGATCATTTATGTATTCATTTATCTATTTAGTAGTAATGATAATAATAGTAAAGATTATGCACTCTATGATTAATATCCCTATTAGCTTTTACACAACACAAGCAAAATAAATTCACACTGTAGATTAATTGTGTGATCCTCCAGATAAATATCATCATTTAACTTAATATATGATGTCTATAAAACTCACTCACACTAAGGAATACTTAATTAATGGTGTTTCCTCTCAAGTAGTGCTTTTTGAGTGTATTTTTAATCCCATTCCCACTGTTTATATTATTATCATTATCTCATTATAGGTGTATTCAAGAATCATTCATATCTATAGATCACCTTTTTTGATCACTCTTTTTTTTTTGTTTGTTTGTTTGTTTGTTTGTAAGCAAAAAACTGAAGGTACAGGATTTAGGCCTTGCTGAACCAGGCAACAGTAGGCCTGATCTGTAAATCATGGGAAGAGTACGTTTGTGCATGAATTTCCATATCCCATCATAATTTTGATTAGACTCAACAGCCATTTGAAGACATGTGTTTTTGATCAAACTCAGCTTTGTTCACATATGTGTTATTGAAAACAAATACAAATTGAATACTTAATAAAGCAGACTGAATATATGAATTTAGGCCAAAGTAATAGGCAAACATAAAGGGGGGGGGATCAATATAATATATGTATTTTAATGACTTAAGAATTGAGAATTGTATGATATGAAAGCGTTTTGTAAAATAATCAGACTGCGTTCTGGCTTTTCGCACAAGACGCAGTGTTGTAAGAATAGTTATCGGAACAATACAAACATTCAGTACAATTATACGACAACATTTGTGAAATGCTTGAAATGCAAATTTATTTAGGAAGCCAGACAAATACTTCTGCACCCCATCTGGGTCACAGCCCAGACTTTGGAAATGGATAGAATATAGTGTGCTTTCTTCTTTTTAGCTCTGGGACCATGCTACACAAAGCCAAAGATATGTGGATGTAGTTAAACAAAATACTGCCTCTCGCAAAAGAAAATGGCATGAATTCCAAGGCCATAAAAGACTAATTACATACTGACAAAACTACTGTTTATTGACTTAAATGTGTAGATATATCAAACAAAAAAAAATAAATAAAAAAATGGAAACAAATGGACCAATCCTCATTTTACATCAACCTTTTTTGGCCCTTATCCTATACTCTGTTCTGTACGAAAGAAATTGATACTCCTTTTCTGTCTGTCTTTTGTGTTATTTAAGTGGATTTTTGGTTTAAGGCTCAGTTTTTTTTTTTTTCATCACCATATTTTAGTTTTCCCAGACTGAGTAGATGAGCGCGTTCATTGTCTATCAAACCACAGTGATGACAGTTGATAATTGCACACTGCTGTGTCAGATTAGACAGTTGATGCTAATAGAATACATGTGTGATCAGTTAGTGTATTTATATCACTATTATACGATACAGTACATGAGGTGTCATGCAAATAGTAATTTTTTTTTTTATTTATTTATTTTTTTTTAATCTGGTGTCCGTTGCAGAGATGGCAGACCACATGGACAAAGTGGATCGTTTAAAGTGTCTGGTACTGAACATGCCTCCTCCGAATCATGACACACTCCTGTTCATGTGCCGTCATCTCAAACGGTAAGAGATCAGAAGTGAAACACTGTATACAGTATTTCAGATAAAGCTTTTTTTTTTTTTTTTTTTATCTGTTGCACCACACAGTCCATATCCCTTCAGGATATTTCAACATGAAGGAGCAGACCACATGCCCTTGTAGGAAAATCATATATCTGCTCTTGCAACTTTTTTTTTTTTTCCTAATCCGGCCACAAGAGGGGGTAGTTCTCTTGTTGTTCCTCAGTCACTTTCTGTGAAGGATTCTTTGGCCACAGCTCTCAAAGTATGCCAGTGCTGCACCGGGATCACACTGTTGTTAACTTTTGGTCCCTCTGAAGATGAAAAGGCTGGAGGGAGATGAATGATGTACAAAGTTCTCCGAGCCAGTTCCTTTTACAGTACATAAAATGTGTGTTTTTTACCGCCTATGGTTTTTCCTTCCACTCTAGGGGTGAGCGTTCGTGTTCTGAGGCCGATGTTTGTGCCAGGGTGTGGTGGGGCTCATGAATTTGTCAACTCTGTGTCTTTCTCTCATTTTCCCTCCGCTGTCACTCCTCCCCCCACTGTGTTCTGGTTCTCATTCTTTATCTCTCGCCTTAATCACCCCCGTCGCCTGCTCTTTCACTCATTTGCTACCTTCATTTCCTCACTCCTTCCTTCCCTCCCTTCATTCTCCTCTTCCTTCCTTCCTTCCTTCCTTTTCTCCTTTTTCTCCCCCCCTTCCCTCCCTCCCTCTTCCTTCACTCTCCTCCTTGCCTCGAAGGTCCCATGGGAGCCTTGTGGTTCGTCTGCTGGAAGGCATACCAACACCACCGCCGCCACCACTGGAACCTCTCTCTTTCTCTCTCTTCACCCTCTCCCTCGCTTCTTTTTTCCCTTCCCTCTCTCTCTCTTTCTCTTTTTTCCTCCTCTCTTTTTAATGTGGAAGTTTTGAGCAATTGCTGGCTGCTTCTGTGGCTTGGTGGGAATGGCATTTTTAGAAGAATGCCTCATGCTGTGGCTTTAACCCATTCCTGAATTCCCCCCCCAAAATCACACACACGCAGTCACACAATCACACACACAAACACTCCATCATACTGTAGGTGGATACATGTGGTGAATTTAGACACTGGTGCACATCTAGACTGTAAAATACAGCGACATGAATATGTACAATTATAGGCAGATGTTGATGGTATGCAGTCCCCAAAAATACATGGAAAACCATAAAACACAAAAGCTGTAACAATTCACATATCTTTCATTCAGGGTCCTTTCATGAAGTGGATAAGGATGCAACACTTTTTAAATTTGTAATCTGATACTGATACCTGAACTCAGGTGATTACTGGTACTGAGAGGTTTTTTTTTTTTTTTTTTTTGCAAACATGTAATCAGATGTTCAGTGTGTAAGATGTATTGGCATCTGTTGCTGAAGCTGCAGAGTGCAACTGGCTCAGTACCCTAAATATGAATGTCCCTCCCTAGACCCAGTATTTTGGTCCAGTGTGGGCTTCAGTTAAGAGATCAGTAAATGTAGTCCACACTCTAAACATAATAGATGAGGTAATGCATTGTAACGCTGAATGGCACCCTGCAGAAACAGAAATGTCAGCTTTTGTAGAAACATGGCACAATCCGTGGGGACAACCTCCGTATGTTTAGTCAGCATTCACACATTACAAGATGTTATCTTGCTATTCTGTGTTTCAAGAATAACATTTCTCAAATCAAAGGACATAGTTTAGTCAGTGTTTCCTAGTTACACAGAGGCAGTGGTGGAATGTAACAAAGTATTTTTTACTTCGTTACTGTACTTAAGTATTTGTACTTTACTTAAGTAAAAATAATAATGCGTAGTTTTACTTTTACTTCACTACATTTTGTGGCAGTTATCTGTACTTTCTACTAATTACATTTAGAGAACTGATGCCGTTACTCGTTACATTATATTAACATCTTTTCATCTAAACCTCTTTTTTTTGCTTTTCATCTAAATCTTGCATGAAAAATCATACTCATAATATTGACACAATCTGTTCAATCCACATAATATTGTTGTGACACTGAGCAGTGATATTGGCAGAGGCATAAATAAGTATGTCTACATTCTTTATCACATTGTGTGAGTACTTATACTTTTATACTTTAAAATGTACTTTAAAGTACTTAGTACTTTTACTTAAGTAAGATTCTTGATGTAGTACTTCTACTTTTACTGGAGTAAATATTTTATAAATAAATATAAGTATATAAGTAAATATTGAGTATTGGTACTTTTACTTAAATACTAAACTTCAGTACTTCCTCCACCCCTGCACAGAGGTAAGTCTCATGTCAGTTTTCCGGCCTATATTTGAAAACCAACGATACATACTGGATATAGAACTGTTATTAGTTAATTAGAACTAAACTTGTGGCCAAAAGATTTGGCTGCGTCACAAATTGAGTCTTTGCATACATGTGATTTATTTGCCAATAAAAGTCTTTGAAACTTATAAAATCCAAAAAATGTTCTTCAATGTAGTGCACCTCAGAAACACATGGAAAAACATGTCAATTAAACCGAAGCAGAAGTGACTTGATGTCACTGCCAAAACTTTTGGCCAACATTTTACAGTTATGGTGCATCATTAAGTCAAGTATCTGGGTCAATATGTAGATGGATGACATCTGTCTGACATCAGATGATTTAATCATTAAGACCATCATTGACAATGATATTGGATCAAATTGGTCTAGAGCTTTTAGGATTATTCCATTAATTAATTTGTTGTCAACTACATTTGGTAGTTTTTAAAGTCTCTTTTAATTTGTAGTTTCTTAAATTTGCACGTGTTCTTCACTTTCTCATGCAATATTTCACAGAATTTTCATTGGAGCATCTTTAGCTTTGATTACAGGACAAATTATGTCTTATGATCCTTGACCTCTCTTTCATAATTTTCCTTAATGAATCCTGGTGTTGTCCAATCTTTATGCTCTCTATCAAACTGATATGAATTTTAAGAAATGAGAAGCTACTCACTGTATCATTTAGATCTAAATCACTTGTTACAGATGAAACATGTCCAATAATGAGCCAATGGGAGGATCTGAACTATTTGGTTAGGTGGGCAAGTTTTTTGGCAAGTTTTTTTAATTAATATATTTTATTACCATTTTTTGTAATTTCATAACACAAACAAATAATTTTCATGAAGATATTTTTAGTTTCATCTGTAGATTATATTTGAGTTTTAAGGTGTTGTTAACATTGAATCTTCCTCTCTCTTTCTCTTCTGTCCATGCAGCGTGTTGGAGCATTCAGACAGCAACCGAATGACAACGCAAAACATCGGCATCGTATTTGGACCCACTCTGATGCGTCCTGAGCGGGATAATGGCAACATGGCAGTGAATATGGTTTACCAGAACCAAGCAGTTGAGCTCATCCTCAGTGAATACGAACACATCTTTGGAACAAGAGGCTTCTCTTGATCTTTTGAGACATCAAAAAAAAAAAAAAAACCTCACTTCAGTGAAAGCACAAGTACTGCAGCACTGGTCCTCTCTGCCTGTTGACTCATATGGCGTAAAATGGATTTCACATCAAAAGATAATTATGGGGTAAAAAAAGAACCAGGACAGAAAGCTGCTAATCATGACATCTGGCCTCCATATAAAGCCATGTTAAAACAATAATAGTAAAACATGCCAATTTTAGCTGCAATACTTGCGCTTTTGACTGCAGATGTGGGGCCCAGCCCCGGTGTTCTTCACAGCTGGAAGAGACGCAACCTTGTCACTTTTTCTTGATGTTTTAATGGATCAGACTTGATTGGGATACATAAATCTCCTCCAGCCTGTCCAATTTACTTTGTATTAATCTGTCATTATTAATTCAAGGAATGCAGGGAGGGATGTGTCTTAATGTAACAAAGAAACTAAACAAAACAGAACCATCTCACTGTGAAAACTAAATGCACCAGCACTAGGATGGACGGATTCCATCTACAGCGTCTGTGTGGATACACTGCACTATACATTATGCAAACCAACAGGAAGTAAAATGGGTGTGTGAATGAAGATATGCAGTGTTTTTACAGTAACCAGAAGATGATTTCAGTGGTGGGATGAATGTGCCAACAGGGCAACAATGTTTCCTCGTACCAAATTGCTTGTGTGTGGACCTTCAGAGCTTCCCTTACTGTACAATTTTGAAACTCTCTTCTATTTTTAGTAGTGCAAAGTCTACAGATTAACTTATAAAATATTCATTTGTAAATATGTGAAGTATTTTCTTTGTCAATTAGTGGCACTTTGCAGACAGTGTGTAACCCCTAAGCATCTTACCCCCACCTTAAACTCATACATTTTACTTTGTAATTGCTGTTATGTCACCAAACTGTTACTTGGACCTTATTGTGAACATTGTGACAATAAAGCAAATGTGAAGAAACCAAAGCGACTGGATGCATTTTGTAATGTTCACAACTCACATGTCAGGTTGTTTGTTACCAAGTGATGGTGTTTTTGCGTGAGAGATAGTGGAAGTGTGGAGGTATGCAGCCCTCAGAGACTCTCGTGGGTGGAGGCATCCCTTGTGATTGGTGTGAATGCTGCTTTTAATAACAGAACAAAAGAGGAACTGGAAATGCATATGTTTTAAAAATGTGGATTTTCCCCCCAAAACCCTCTCACTCTCTCACCCTGTGGCTTTGGTAATTTTATATTGACTGTGGGTTTGGCAAAAGACAAAAAAGAGCAGAAAAGAGGCACAGGGGTAGACAGAGCTCATAGATTCTTGCAAAGTTTTATTAGCTGTATTTATTCATTTTTATGCTTGTATTATTTCAAGTCATGTGAGTGCATGCAGACAGGCTAAAATAATGCGCAGCTGATTGATCTGACCTTTTTGATCATTCCGTACTTTTCCAAGGACATCCATGTATTTGATTGACGCATTGATCATTTCTCCTCAGAAGGACAACCACACTTGTTTATTTTATCTCCATGCATGCGTGCACAGTCATTTATACATTTACTCCATAGTTTACACATTCATTCGTCAGTCAAAGGTGTAGTTTTTTCTGATTGTTTCAAGAGTTATGACTGATGTGTGTCCCAGAGCCTCTTCACAGATCAGATTAGATTAAAAGCTTCCACTAACTTCAACTTTATTTGTCCAGCACAGTATATGAACATATACATATCTATTGTTTTTTTTGTTTTTTTAATCCAAATGATGAAATTACACACATTTTTCTGGCAGAGTGAGATCTATGATGTGTGCAACAGTGCTAATTACTTCCTAAAATTAGACTGGATCTGCCAGTGACAATCAAATGCCCCTCCCTGCTAATCAGAAGTCTGTTGGCAGCTCAAGTCATACACTATTACTTCATCTTTTCGTGCTGCCCTTTCTTTCCCTCTGTTTCCCCCCCTTTTTTTTGTCTTCTTAACATGTTACTGAAATTATGATAAAATGACTACATTAATAGTTTCAAAGTAAGTCGCATACATTTGCGTGTGTGATAATAGAAATGTACAGTTATTACTTCAGAGAATGAATAACAGACCAGCAGCAGCACAAAGAGTGTTAAAGAAATGTGCTTACAACAACATATTTTTGATTTATGGTGTGATGAAATATCACAGCTGAAATTAGTTCAAAACCATTTTGCATCTGGGGGTCATTATTTCCACTCAAAGAAAATGTTTTTGGGGTATGCCTGGAGTATTTATTATTAAAAATGTAAAAGTAAAGACAATGAAAAGATTCAGAAATGCTCTCTCCTGTTGCATGTTTCTCATTGCATTTTTCAAAGGGCACATTTAACTGAGACACTTTGGAAAGGGTTTAATGTTTGCTTTTGTAGCTACATGTGAATTCACCCGTGTTGCTCATTAGTTTCATGGCCAGGCATATTCTATCTATTTTATTCCTGTGTTATGTATCACACAGCATTTGTCTTTTATTTCATGTTCTTTTTCACTTGGTTTCAATTAAACAAGGGAGAACCTAGAAGAGACTCTGTTTGTTCCTGTGTATCACTCAGTGCCTTAAAAAGAGATTATTTTGCAGGGTAATAACACAAATACTTTGATGATTAGTCAATTCCTTGTTCTATGACTTCAACACAACTACAGATGTTGTGATATTAAGCTTAATTTTGAAAACTTTTTTTCCCCAAATTGAACTTTTCAGTTGATAAAAGTACAATCAGAGAAACGTCTGTGATTAAATGTGGAGTTACAGAACATCTTTATCGTTCTATCATATAAAGTGCACTGCCAACACTCTTCCAAATTTTTCACAGAGAGAAAATTATAATATTGTCTAATAATTAGTGTTGGGAAGTTTGTTTCTGTAATTTCATAGGTTACAGATTACTCATTCAGAGTACTCAGATTATCTCATTAAAAACCATAACAATGTATGCAACTATTTTATTGGCTCTTTAGATGTGACTACTTTTTGATGACCTTTGTAACAAATGTTTTAATCTTGTTCCTAAAGCTTAAAAATCCTAAAAATGTATGTTTAAACCAAAAAAGTAAGGGCATAAATCATACAACAGAACTTACACTAAAACACATCTAATAGAGCTTGAATTAAGAGGGGAATTTATGACTTTAAACCACAACCACCAAAAGAAATCACAAGTATGTAGACCATAAACAACAACTTCTGACTACAGTAAATGAAAATTATATTACGCATTTAGGTTTCTAACCATATAGAATATATAGAGATTTAACTGCTTTGTCATCACTAACATTTTTCCCAGTAATTAGTGGATTACAAGGACATTTCTTTTGTAATTTAGCTTTCAATGTAACTGCTCACTAAGCAAAACTGCCTATTATTAGAACATATACCTCATTAAATAACAACATAATTCATGTTGTTGTGTTCAAAGTGTGTATTTTTACTGGCATTTAAATCTGTTAAATGCTCCCCACTCTGTGATTGTGACCTCCAGTATGTTTCAAGTGATACTGAAGCCCTGTATTTGTTGACTTTCCCCATTGAATGTGATGTTATTCAGTTGAGTTGCATTTGAGTTACACGCATCTGAGGTATCAAAGCGTCACCAGCCAATTGTTAGTGCTGCAGCTGACTAAATGCTGCTGATGCATGGCACCCAAAACTATCCTAGCCTACGTCACCCAACATGATTTGTTAATGTTACGGTTAACCAAGTATTTACTCACCCAACCGTTTACCTAAAGCTCTGAGTATCAAATATCTGCAAAACTGTGCGTCTCCTCCATGCTCCAGCCACATACACAAGTACACAGGCATCAACCAGCCACCTCTGATGAATCATCATGCAAATACAGACCCACAAAAAAGTTACCGTTACGAAGTACTCTGCAGATCAAGAGTGAAGATGGAAACTGTTTACTGCGATGGCCCAAGCCACAGCTGAGCTTCTAAACTATCTTTATTCGCAGACACCACACTTACACCGAAATAAAAAAAAACAAAACAATTTCATAGTTAAGATTTTTTTTTTATCCTTAAATTGAAACAACTTTAAACCACATTAAATTCCAAGCGATAGTCGCAATGTGTTAAATGTTTTTTTTTTTTTTTTTTACATTAGATTTCAAATAGAACTAGAGGAAAAATCAATAAAATGCAACATTATGGTGTCAAAATATGTACAGTTTTATTACAGATATTCACAAACATGCAAAAAAAAAAATATATATAAAAAGTTAATACAAAACTTGCATTTGTGCTGGTAAAAAAAAAAAAATACTGCTTAATATAAAATGGTTGCAGACACAGGAAGAACTATGCAAGAGCAGGGTGATAGTTAACGTGTCATTTATGCATAAATTTGGTGCTGAACACACACACACACACACACACACACACATTATGGCCAAGAAGAAGTGTCTTTGGCACACGGTTTGCATGAATGCTACAAGCTTAGTCACACCTCATGCACCACTGTCTTATCTCCTTGTACCAAGGCTTTGTCTGATTACTCACAGTGTCTAAGTACATCGAAGGCACTTTTCACGTTGACTACACCACAGTCAGAAAGGGGAAGTTAAAAGTGATACATATATATGTGTGCCCTGAGTCTTGACCCTCTTGCCACACCTCAGCCGACAGCATAAAAATGTGAGACATTATTGTCCTGGGCATGCAGAAAAAAGGTTGAAGCACATGTACATAATTACAAGAAATAACAAACATTTGAGAATTAAATGCAACATAACAGCTCTGTGTGAATAGACAGTGCAAGTTTTTTTTTTCCGACAACAAAGGAAAAACCAAGAGGACTGACCTCATCTTTTGCGCCTTTTAACCTTCCATACAAAAAAAATTTATTGTCCTACACAAAAGTATGCAATTAAAAAGGTGCAGTCCACTGCTTTTTGTCTAAAATAATAAATAAAACCACCTCTGACAAATACTCAGAAAGGAAATTCTTCTTTCCTTGTTCCTAACTCTAAAAATACTGCCGGTTATTTAGGCACTAACCATCAGAGTTAACCTGAAGAAACAAACTGGTTTTACCTTGTAATTTCACAGCATGAAGAACAACCGTTCAGGCAAATACTTTGATTTTCTTAAACACACTGGCTTTGGGATGATATATTAGCTGCAAGTGGAATTTTATTTGACACACCACTAATATACATTAAAGTACACATATTAATTAACTGATTGCGTGTCAGCATTCATATCAGTAGCATATGAGCTGTTATTAGTCATTACAAAGCATGTGTATAATTATATTCTACTGGTCCATTAATTTACTGAAATGACTTTGTTTTGATGAACTCCTAATTAGTGTTTATTCATAGTAAGATGTATATTTATTATGGTTTTTATGGCTATTGTAAGGCCTTATGTAGCCTTATATAGTGAGTGGACACCAAAAGGTATTGAAAAATAAGAGTCACAGTTGTAGTATTGTTAATGTTTTTGAAAACTTCCTGATATTAGTGTAAGTTAAACTTTTAAGTAATTAAAATGAAACTAAAAATCCCAGTTAGATATTCAACCTACATTGCAGTCATTGATTGTTACTGGCTAACACTAACTGTCTGAGTTTTCTATAAAATATGAGTTGTCTTTCATCTTTATCTAGTCATAAGTATATGTGTTATCTATCTGCTCATTTAGAAACAGACTCATCATGAAAACCACTAAAAATGCATACAAGAGAAGTTATACACACTTTTATAATTGACTTATTGGCACATTATTTGACATTTTTTAGTTTTATAACCAGCTAATAGAATTCGTTAATACATTTAGCCCCAGTGACAGCAGAATTAGTGTCACTATAAATGTGATTCATCACATGGTCTTAAAAATTATCTGAAAAAACATGTGTTTTTGACTGGATTTTCTAATAATAACAAATTGGATTTCTACATTTTTGACCCATTATTCATTCGCTCTCATATTCACACACTCCTGAACCGCAGCTGCTAATAGTAATTAATGGTTATTTTTATTGACATTTATGTGAAAGCTTAATGAGACACTCATCTTTATCATCATATATTATCGTATTTTTTGTATCTGGCTTTCAGATGCCTTAATATTTTTTGATTGTGAATAATCATTAACATTCTTAACATTTTTGTATAATGTATATACCAATAAAGATAGAACTGTTAATGTGTTTGGACACTATTAAGATTTGTATTTTTGTATTTTATTACCCTGTGTGTTATTCATGCACATATACTACTTTACTTTCTTATCCAGGATCAGCAATTCTGATTATGATGTTATTCAAGGCTAATTATTCACGATAGTAATAAGTGCTTTGAAATAACTAATAAAGTCACCATGCAAATTGTATGAATGCTAATGAGCAATCAGTTAATAATGTATGTGTACATTAATAAACAATGCTACCAAAAGATTTTACAGATATTCTTCATTTCTTAAAAGAGAGGTAAAGATAAGTAGCCAGTAATACCACAGGATATTCAAAAGTCAATATTGCTTGCACTATTAGGAAGAATAAATAGACTGATAGACTGCATCAGGCAATTTATGCTGCATATTTAACCTTTAACCTCTGGCCTTGCATCATTTGAATTGTGCTACAGCAGCAAGCTTGTAACTGAGATAACATTGCAAAAATAAAATAGTCAAGAGAGATACATCTAGTCATATTTTGCATGATAAAAAAAAACATATTTTCAGAGTTTCTACAAGCCATTAAAAGCTTTATGATTCAATCAACTGTATTTTAGGTCTTAAAATGTCATTTTATTTATTGCTTGATTGAAGCATGTTGAAAAATCAGCATCACCAAAGTATGATCCCATTCATTCTGCTTTTGTAAAGCCTTTAACATCTTCATAGATTGAACTAATTAAAACTTGCAGAAACTCTGGTTTTGTATTGTCACATTTATTTGGTTTCGTATGGCTTCATCCATTCAAATGTCCATTTTACCATGTTTAAATACAAGTAAAAGGTTGAACTGTAATGTGTAAGAGGAAAACGTCTCAGCTATATACACTATAGGCTTTGTAATGGCTTGTTAAATCACCCTAGGTTTCTATCCTGGGTAGCTGTGACTCTGTGATTTCAAAGCTCAGTTCACATTTGTCCAAGTCTCTGTTCTGGTCTGCAGTGTCTCTATCCCACATGTGGCTCTCCACACTGTCAGCATGGTTTTCCACATTGCAACTGTTTCTCTCATTCTGCTCTCCACTTTTTCCTACCAGTGATTCTTGGATTTGGTTAATTTCCAGCCCCTCTGGTACCCCTGAAAAACTCACATTTGCCTCTTCGTCATGACCATCACTTGTCCCTGCCTCTTTATCCTCCTCCTCTTCCTCTTCCTCCTTCATTGGCTCCTGAACTCCATCCAGGCTGGAGTCACTCAGGAAGGAGTGTGGTGTTTGGGTGTCCTCCATGGACAGGGGTGTCTCTTCAGCCAGGCGACCGCTAAAGCTAACCCCTGGGGTAAGAGGCATCTCCTCTTGGTCTTGGTCTGGATCCTGGTCTTTGCTGCAGTAAGCGTAGCGGTGGTTCATGTGCTGAGAGTAGGAACCAGAGTGAGAAAAGCGCTTGCCACACTTGTCACATTGGTAGGGTTTCTCTCCAGAGTGTAGGCGGCTGTGTTCGATGAGATGGTGCTTATGCTTGAAAGCCTTGTTGCAGATCTTGCACTCATGAGGACGTTTGCCTGTAATAAAAAGAAATGCTTTTTAATTTTCAGTAGAAAAAAAAAAAGAGCTAGTTTTAAATAAATGATTCAAGATGCTCTCTCAACGGGCAGTAGCCATTAGGGGTTGAGCAATGATTGGCCCGGCTGAATATCTGATCTAATATTTAGCATTTTTACTTTTTTTTTTCCCCTTTTTCTTTCTAACTGCTGGTTAAAACACTCCAACTTGGGCTGTGATGTAGCTGTCTTTCTCTGGTTCCACTCGCCACAGACATCACAGCAGATCTGATGTCTTACAGCAGAAAACACACGGGTGTAACTCGTATCATTAAAAGTGCCTGCATCCAAATGATGTGTATCCATTTGAGGCCTCCGGGGACACTTAAAAGGAACAGAGCTATCACTAATGTTATCAGTACCAACTGTGTTTTGTGTCGTTTTACCCGCCAAAATGACTGGTGTGAAAAAGGTTTGTTCATGTGGTCTAAAGCAAGCACTATCTGATTCATTACACATCACAAGTCACAGCCTATCTGCTGCCAATGTTGCAAGCAAATTTCACAATCCTTCACGTTTGAGGCTCCTCGTGTTGACTATACACGGTTTGAGACTATCGGGTACTACTGTATCAACACCTATATTTTTTTATGTGTTTTAATCATTTTATACAGCACAGAAAAAAGCATTTTAGTCACCCTTAATAATGCATTGGATTAATATCATGCTTTTTGCATTTTATATTGAATCCATTATTCATTTACCCTCACATTCAAACTATAGCTGTAACCATAGTTGCCCTGGGGCAGACTGACAGCAACATGGCTGTCAATCAAACGTCTCCATCGACTACCACCAAACATTCATACACCAATGTGAGTGACACTGGAGGTGGAGGCAAGGTGGGTGAATGGTCTCGCCCAAGGACACAACAGCACATGACTAGGAAAGGAGCAGGATTTCAACCCTTTCAAACCCTCTGGTTATTGGATATCCTGCTGAACCTCCTGCTGCTCATAAATAGCCATTTTTCTTCCCTATAAATATCTTGAAATATGACACATTTAGAAATCTACAAACACAACTCAATGTGGTCGATGAATTACAGACCTGTGTGCTCATATTTGTGTCTTAGGAGGGAGCTGCTCTTCTGGAAGGTTTTTTCACAGATGTCACACGCATATAGCCCCTCATCTGTCTTCTTCAGTCTCTTCCTTCCTGGTCCACCTTCGCTATCAAGGCTGTCGTCCATTAAAGAGAGGTAGTCCAAAGCTCCACGGCTTAATGCCTCACCCTGTGGTTACAGAACAACAGTTATTTCTGTACTTGTAAATATTCTTACCATGGAACCAATGAAGCCTTATTTTGTAGTGGGGTTTAGAGACAGGAGTACTGACATGGAAACTAGGCAATGGACTCACAGACGGGTCTTTCCAATGTAATTGAAACTGTTATTTCATGTGTCTCATAGTCAACATGTAATATAAATCTGGAATCAGCCTACTGGTGTGTGACTGGGGTTTCCCTAACTGATGTACGATCTGTTTCTATTCTGATTTTATCAAAAATGTTTACAGCTTCATTTTCCTATTGAAAACAGCTGTCTGAAAGCAAGGTAAAGAGGTCAAAATGTTGTAAATATATAATTCACATAAAAAAAAAAAAGATACTGTTTTCCTTCTCTGTGCTTCCCTAAAGTGGGTGAATGGAGTCCACTTAATAAGACAATCACCTTGTACCAACACACTTTGAAAAATCTGAAACTGTAAATGTTTTTGTACAATTGTGTGCTACACCACTTAAACCTGGTTGTACTCACCATTAGAGCTTGTCTTTCTTGATGGATCTTTTTCAGCGCAGCTTCTGCATCCGTCTCCATCATGTAAGCAATAGGAGAGAGAAACCCTGGACTGTTTGCTGCCTGACTAAATGGAAGAGGTGTGATGCCATCAGGTCCTGAAAGCCCTAAACTAGACTGATTGAAAAGAGGAAATCCACTGTACACTGAGCCTGGAAACACAGGAGCTCCAGCCCCACTGTAGACTGGGTGATGATGAAGGGGTAGAAATGAAGGTTGGGTGGGACTGAGTTTCCTAAGCTGATGGGGTACACTTTCTCTCCTCTCTCCCCTGACGCTGCCATTGACAGCTTTGTTTTTTGCGTCTTTGTCTGAGAGCTGCTTAGGCAGGGAGAGGTCTAGAGGCTCGTTCTGTGCAGACCACGGGCTTCCGGTGTGGTTTTGAGGAGAGGGGTGTTCAGGGGGACAGTTAGTGAGGTCCAGGCAAACAGGAGAACCAAACTTTGAAGAAGGAGCACTCCTTCTGGGTCGAGGTGACGATAACTCTGTGGAATGATTGATCAGCTGACTGGGGCTGCCTCGCTCCTGGACTGACCAATATGGACGTGATGACAGGGGCTCGTGACGGGGCTGCGGAGTAGACTGCATCGCAACTAAAAGCTGCTGTGGTACAGAGTGCCAACTGGGCTTCTGTGATGGTGATTTGTTTCTGGAAACACCATTTGTGACCTCACTAGGTTTACTGTTCTCTGGCTGAAACCCTGATCTAGAGAAGAATAAAGGTGATGTGTGTTCTTTGTGATCAGGTACCTCCACTGCTTCTCGGTTCATCTTACAGAGGTAGCGCTCGTGCTGTAGGAGTACCGCCACATTAGGAAAAAGCTGGGAGCACCAGCGACATGATACCCCTTCACATGACCTCACTGCCTCTCTCCTAGCATCAGCTCCTCCTCCATTAAAAATGCCCTTCTTGTTCTCCATTGCTGCTTCCATTTCCTCATCTTTCTTGACCTCCCTGTTGAGCATCTTCTGTAGCACCTGCTCAAATTTGGTTCCAGAGTTGAGATAAGGCAGCAGGGTGGTCCCTTTGAGTATACTGGCCCTGAGAGAAAGGTCAGCTGAAGGGTCCCAAACATGAGCCAGGTCTGTTGGGTAGCCTATGTGATTCTGGTTAGCATCCTCTGGTACTTGCCCTAACGACCTGGTATTATCTTGGGTCTGAGAAGCTAACAATGAGCCGTTATCGTTAAGGCTTCTTCCTCCGCCTGCAGAGGGAGATATTGGAAATGAATGGTGAAAGGAGTTTTGGCTATGACCGTTTAATGTTCCACTCGGTCCTCCTGCATTCATCCCGCCACTTGCTCCACCACTAAGGCACTTTTTGCTGCTTAAGTGGGAACTGTACGAGCCAGAGTGAGAGAAACGCTTCTTGCAATTGGCACATTCGTAAGGTTTCTCACCTATAGGAAAGCAGAGAGAAGAGAAGATGACATATCATGTTGTTCCCTATGGAAAGTTTTAGCACACTGATTTAAGAAGCAAGTGAAGAGTCTACATGTACATTCAAATGATTTCAGATTCACAAACTCTGACCTGATATAAAATTAGAACTGTGAATTCAATTAGATGCATCCGCTCTTCTTGCATTGTAATCTGTTGCTTCTTGATATTGAGTTATGACCAAAATGTGTTTTGTGAGGTCACACTGGCCTTTGACCTTTGACCTTTGGCCACTAAACATAGCAGGGATTGGTCCACTAATAGACAAATCTTCTTATAGAAATGTGCGGAATCTAAAATTCTGATGTTGTAATATTCTTTAACAAAGTAAATGTAGTATACAAAGAAAGATTCCAAAATATTACTTGATTTACTTGGATACAACCTATTAAACTGGTCTGAAAAAATACCATGAGATTACCCCCTTTCCTAAGAAGAGATCTGAGAAATCATTTCTCTATTTTAACTTTTCATAACAGCTTAATTTACCTCAGTATTGTTACACTGTTCGAGCCACCACCTGCCTCACTTATCTCAAAATACTTATTTAACCTGAAAGACTGTTCCTTTCTCCATTGTTCAAGAAGCCTGACTTTGCACAGATGTTTTACTGAGACTGCATTTTACATTTCATTATATATTTATAGTGCTTGCTCCAGGGGAAATCCAGTGGTAGCACATGTACCAAATGCCTCGAAGCCTTATCTCAGTGACCTGGGTTTGATTCCCAGCCTGAGTTCTATGCACAACCACATACCAATCACATTATATTCAACTATTCGTACTCAGAAAACACCCAAAAAGGACTTTAATCAGAAGGATTAACTTCACTTTATGGATTTCAATGTAATAAACCTGCACTTTTAAATATACACAAATATGCATGTTTCTTTGTACAATTATTCATATTTATATTTTCCAATTGGCTTCTAACTTCCCCTCCACAATGTTCAAAATTATAAACTGTCTGCGTCTTTGTAGAAATAAACAAAATGCTAAAATCACATTGGTTAGAAAATATCTTCAGTGCGGTTACCTAAAAATGACACTGAATACAATTTCACTTTATACTGAACTGACACAATAAGAATAGGGTACAAAAGAGACAATAGGAAATTGATGGGTGAGTCCAGCTGCTTTAACATTGTTTCATCTTACCGCTGTGTATGCGGAGATGCTCTTTGAGGTGGTGTTTGTACTTGAATGCTTTCCCACATTGCAGACATTTGAACTTCCTGGTTTCCACGCCTTGGTCCAAAGTGATGGCACTCTAAGGACGAGAGGATTCTGTTGTCAGTGCAGGAACTTCACCGGACAATTCCAACGGTTTCAGCAGGAAAAACAAGTCATGTGATTAATATTAACAAGGCATCACCTCCAGCAGTTCCATAAAAACATGCTGGGGGACTAAATGAATAAAACTAAAACTACTACTAAAACTGATGCATCTATATGTATTGCAGTTGGTGTAAATTAAAGGAACCGCATCTCTCTATTTTCTACTGTAATGAGTCAATGCATCTGCTCTAAAAATGGTCGACTTTATTTATTTACATTTATTTGGGAAGATACAGTAGAAGAGCTTTAGTGTGTGTGTGTGTGTGTGTGTGTGTGTGTGTGTGTGTGTGTGTGTGTGCGTGCAAACAATCATCTGTTAGGCTGTTCATCTGAAGACCAGCAAGTGGTGAGCTCAACTTCTGATGAATAAAACTAAACTCTGATTATATAAAGTGAAAGATGAAAAAGGTAAGGCACCAAATTTGAACTTCTTTATATTATTTATTTAACATTGGATCATCCATTCATTCATTCGTTTAAACAGTGGAGAGAACCCACATAAACACAGGGAGAACATGCAAACTTCACTCAGAAAGGTTCTTCAGGCTAAAAGAGTGGATCCAAATCTGCTTTGCTGTGAACTCAGAAGCTTTACTTATTTTTCTAAATTATAACACTGTACTAAGACATCTCAGACTTGAAAATTACTTAAAGACTTCTTTTTACAACCATTTATTGACATTATTGAGGAAATTACATAGCGATTCAATATGATGGATGAAACACGACATTTTCATAGCAATTTTACACATTCAAGGACAGTGAAAACACATTGAAGTGTACAGAGTTACAATCAGTTTGTAACACCAAATGAGAATATCCATGCCTTTGTGTACATGTGAATGTGAATGATATGATTTACTGCTTCAAAGTGGATCTCACCTTCTCCTGAACCTGGTTGTGAAGCGCCAGGTGCCGCTCCATCTGCGCCCTAAGGGTGGCAGTGTATCCACACAGTGGACAAACCATCTGGCCCCCCTCCCTCTCCTGACAGTACTTGATATGGTCCCTCAGAGAGGCTCCTCGCTGGTATGTCCTGTGGCAGAACGGACAGGCCTGCTGGGTCCTCCCTGCATCTGGAGCGCACACATCCACACACAGAGGTGACATGTCAAATCGACTGTGGAAAGTTTCACTGAATTCATTACATACAATCTGCCCATCCATCCAGATGCACAGAACATTGTACACAAGTTCTGCTGGGACTTTTGCATGTCACCTTTGATATCATAATTTGGTTAGAATAAATATTAATAAAAGTATTAATGTATCATACAAATATCACCTATGTTCAACATGCGTGTATATGGGACTGTGTTCAGCCAGCAGTGGTTGTTCAACTGATATGTGATGGTTTTCTTTACCATTTTATCAGAATAACATAAGCATGCACAAACTGATATGTATCTCTGCTATTTATGGTCGATCTGCAGCTGTGTTTCGCTTCAAATGTTAAAAAAAAGTCTGCCCACAAAAGATTTTGCCATGGAGTTTATCCTTACATCAAAAATAACGAAATCTAGATGTGAAAAAACGTGTTCATAAACGCAAAAAAAAAATCTTGTATGTTTTCAAAACTGATATAGGTACAAATTATAGAGAAAATATGTGTAATCGCGGTCTGTGTAATCTAAATGGATCAATCCACTAGAGTGTGGGTTGAGACACAGTTTTTATTTTATTGTATTTTTTTTTTTTTTTTTTTTTTTTACACAAACCTGCATTACACCCTAGAGGCAGAATTTCACAATTACTCACATTCTGCTGATTCTATTTGCACGTATTTTTGCCCATATATGCATTTATGTACTGCTGTTGTCGTATCTGGTTGAATTCTTCTGGTAAATGACACAAACACACTGCCTGACACATCTTTTATAGTTGTCTTTTGTGGGTGGTTGATCATCCATCCTAAGTGAATACATATGATGTTTTGTTGAGTTTTCATTACACAATACTTTTTTGTGAGTTTTGAATCACACCCTTAACAAACACCCCATATTACAAAAAAAAAAAAGACTAAGACTAATTTTAAAAATCTAAGAATGCGTTCAAAAACTGCTTTAAGAACTTATGAAAGAAAACCTGAAATTGACAACAAAAACAAAAAAATGAAATAAAAAAATTATATAGGTGTGAGAAATGAACAGCTATCACAACCTTGTCTTTTCACACGACTGGCATGATTTTGCCACATGTCCCCTGTCGTATGATCCTACCTGCTCCGTCTGGTGGGTGGTGATGGGCTCCTGGGGACCAGATGGCCGGCGGCAGCTCATCGTGTCTGCTGTTGTGATGGAACATTGCTGTGTTGCCGTTTTGGGTCAGATGATCCAACAAACTTGCTGAGTTAGAGGCCTTCCTCAACTGGGCCAGGAACTCATAGTGGGCCAAGTCTTCTAAGGCATTCTGGGAGTCTGAGTTTTTACCTGGGAACACAGATGAAGGTGAAGAGGAAAGTAAATATTACTTAACCAGAGCACTGAAATAAAATGCATGAGAAATGTAGCAGTACATCACCAACAACAACAACAGGAATATAGCATAAGGTTAATAAACATGTAGACAAGCAGAATCTAGGAAAAAAATAATGACAGTAATATGGAAACTGAAGTGAGCATCAGACGCTTTTTCCCTTATGTGGGTCTTAACCACAGCTTTGATATTAGCTGAATGAGAAATGTAAACAACTTTTACATATGATATAATACACATTTTTGTCCATTTGATAATACATCGTACACCCATATGGGCATTCGAAGTAGTCTGGGTAAAAGTATTAAAAAGAAGTGAAAATTAAAATGTACATATACATTGTCAATATAATTCTGGTAGTGACATTTAAGGAAAACAATGTTTCTACCAGATCAATATACATAGAGAGAGAGAGAGAAAGGGAGAGAGAAAGAGAGAGAGAGAGAGAGAGAGAAGAGAACATTTCACTAAAAAAATAAAAATAAATGATATGATGTCTTTTGCAGGAATCATTACCAATGAAACATGACTTGTAACCCACAATATTTCATTTTCAAAGCTGTGGTTTGACATATTTTACCTTCATCATTAAAACACTGCAGTAAGGACAGCCTACAGATGTGAAATCAGTCAAAGCCAAATAAATGAAAAATATCAGTGTAGTGTTGTTTTGCTGTTTGTTTGTGTGCACGCTGTCCTTGAACTATTCCTTGTATAATGTAGAAATAGAGCGAATTTAGAAAGTGACACTTTGGACGTGAATCTGAAATTAACTTGTTTACTTAGAGACTGACAGATAAAACAATGTATCAGCAAACTGTGTTGCCAGATATAAAACTAGATATTAATTTACGTCTTGGAGCACAGTGACAGGCAGAGATGGAAAGCCACAGATGAATGTGAAGAAGAGAGGGCGCCTCCTATCACAGCCCAGGCCAGTCAGCTTTGCTTACAGTGACTTTGAGGAAGATTTTTCAAATGTTTGCAGATGTTGGCATATTTTGAGCTGTTTTTTATGTGGTGAAGGGAAGAGCCTGTGCGGTTTAGTGTTGTAAAAACTCAGCTTTGCCTTCATCAGGCAAGGCCAAATCACACGAGGCGAGGGAGCTAAGTGATTGTTAGTAGGCAAGCCGCGTGAGCCTTTGATCTCCCCTAAATAAAAGGGAAAGCCTCACGTCGCGCAATGCTGATTTCAGTACCGTAACGTCACCTCTTTGATGCATGGAAATATTGTGACATTGTGTGGGATGAGTTCTTTTGTCATGCTTTCAGAAGGCTGCCTTTTCAAAGAGAAGAGTGAAAAAAGGAGCAGCTTGTAGGGAAGGCATGGTTTCACAAGGAGCTGATATGAAGGTGTATCTAGGGGGCTCCGAGAAGCATCATGAGACTAAAACAGACTTGCATCATAAACACTGTATATTTGTTTACACATACTGTAATATCCAATGCAGCAGCTTCACACAACTGTCTGAATGTGACCATACTTAGAACTATATTTAACATTTTAATGCTCTCTGAGCCATAAACTTCTCTACCAACAGATGGACAGATAATCTGTAGTTTCATGTTTTTAGATCCACAGCTCATAAACTGTTAGAGAATTAACAAAAAATACTCGCAAAATGATATGATAGTGTATAAGAGAATATATTAACAAGCAGATTCTTAAAATGGGTTTTGCTCTTCCTTATTAATTTTTATTTGTTTTATTTTTTACAAGTTGGCTGCAAATTAATGAACTGTTATAAACTGTGATAGTGGGAGAATCTACAATGGATTACAGATGAAATTAAACAATACCAAAAATTTTGGCTCCAACTGTTGGTGTTTCTACTGTATTTCTATTGTAATAGTGTGTTTCAATTGTTTTTTTTTTTCTATTTTTATATGGTAATAGCGTATTTTATTGTATTCCCATATTGCAACTTGGTATTTTATGATATTATTATATTGTAAAAGTATTTTCTTTTCTATTTTTTTCTATTTTTCTTCATTTTTTTTTCATTTTTCTTCATTCTTCATTGTATATCATATTGCAACATGGTTGTAATAGGGTATTTTTGAATATATTTTTGCATTATAACACTGTGTTATATTGCGTTTTCATATTGTAGCTGTGTATTTTATAGAATTTTACTGTACTTTCTACTTTTGTGTCATAATGAAGATACTTAGACAAAGACAAGTCTTCTGAGACAGTTTGACATGTAAACAGTTTGAGAACAAATACCCTAGACAATACAATGTCATAGTTGATTTTCTGAGTATCTGACTTACGGTATATCCTCCCTCCTTCCTGATCCCCCTCCCGGTCCATGATGGCTGTGGGCGTCGTTTCCTCTGTGGCCTCGGCCTCAGGACTGAGGCTTTGGGGCCTTACTGAGTGAACGGGGCTGCCAGGCTCCTCCGTTCCCTCACTGGGCGTCAGGCTCGTCTTGTCCAGGCTCTCCTGGCAGTCCTGGGGCTCCAGGCTCCACAGACCCACTTCATCCTCCCCCTCAGACCCCAGTGAACTCACCTGCTCAGCATCCACTGTGACAAGAGAAGAAAAGGAGACGATGAAATGTGAGCAGAGACGACAGACCTGCAGCCAACTCACAGCATGCTCAATAAAGATGTATGATTTTTGCAGCGTTTTATTGAATTTATTTTCAACACATGTCTTTAATGTAGACCGAGATGACAATTATTTTGTGGGGTCCAAATAAACAGTATTATTTTCTAGACCACAATTCGAAATGCAGCAGACATATGTTTCTTCTTTATCATTTTAGATTCCATTTATTTAGTTTAGTTATAAAAGTAAAACCCTGAAAACAAAACCAAATGGGGGAAACATAAATAAAAAATAAGAAAAACTATCATTTGAAATCCTGAAATGTGTCTTACATGAAAAAAGCAACTGTGCTCTTATCCGTTTACAGATTTGCTATTGATCTAACTTTTTACGTTCCAGTAAAGCAGGAGTGAAATTGTGTTCATGTGTTTCTTATCATGACATATCTGAGATCAGATCATCAGCGTAGACACATGTGTTCAACATGCAACCTAACGATCGTGAAAAGGAACATCCAGGCTTTTAAAGGACTAGTATTTTTTATTGTAAAGTATTTTAGAGCGCTAACACCACAAATGTGCAACAGTGTGAACGCATATATCACATCTAATTACATTCTCCAAAGCTCTGCTGAACGAACAGTTCTACGTTTACGTTTGGTAATCACTTTTTAAATAAAATAAATTAATGAAATACATGTAAAATTTAAAAAATAATTAAAAAATTAAATATCTCTTTAATAAAAAATCACAACACAGAAAAAAATTAACAATAAAATACACCTTTGTAAATTTTTTTTGTTTAATCACCGTTTTTAATATTGAGAATATTTGTCATTTTTACATTAAATCATCTCATTTTAGTCACATAATAAGTCAAATGGTTGTAAAGTACTCCTACATAACTTGTAACATGTACTTCAATCTGCAAAAATGTAACAATAAAAAGACAAAGTAGATAAAATATAAGTTTGAAGTGTACCCTCGGTGCCCAGACTGGAGCAGAAGTGGAAAGGAGCATTACTTTTTCCCATGGCAGAGACAATAAATGGCAATCACAAACACATGCCTGGGATTTCAGCTGTAGGCTCTTATTTCCAAAGCTTTTTCTGAGGACTCTGTTTTCCTCTCACTGATTGGCAATATCTAATCACAACCAAGTAATGACCATTTAAGAACACAAATAGACCCCTTGCCAGGTCCTTTGAAATATATCATCAGAGAAAGCCAAGCCATTGTCATGTGGGGGTGTTGAGGGGTGTGTGGTGGTGGTGGTGGTGGGGGGGAGCGACAGACTGTGCCAACTTACAATGAAAGGGCCAACTCTTCTAGTGTTTTAAAAGTAAGATCTGATGACGGTCGCGAAGTAGTATTGTCATGCTTCTTATTAGTCCTGATAGATTTTTTTTTTCCCCCCCACTCTTTGGGCCATGAGAAATATGCATTCACAGCTCATTAAATTTCACAAAACACAAACAAAAAATTTCCTCATTAAACTGTCAAAACAACACTCACTCACTCTCAAACACAATTTTCATTTTTGTTTGAGCAACTCCAAGTACCCTATTATTGGCTTTCAAATAAACATAATTGATGAGTATTTTTGTTTTCAACTTCAGAAAGACAACTCGCAGTGACAAAAGCCAGCGACGACTACACAAGGGGAAACATGTCAGTGATTCTACACCACACAGATAACATGCTCTCTCACTCCGTTACCGAAAGAGCAGAAAAAGGGGGCCCGTGCAAGGCCTGCAAAAAGGAGGGGGGCGGCCCGAAAATCCCAAACACACACATCTCAAGCGAAAAGAGCCTGCACTATTTACCTCTGATGCCCTGATAAGCATATTACATCTGTATCTGTTTGTGTCAGCGCGTTGTTTGTCCTGCCCCAACATCATTAAAACCCTACACATTCAAAACTATGATTCACCCAAGATTCTGCTAAAGGAGGGGAATGACTATCGTTCATGGGGGGTGAAATTGGTCATCAAATGTGCTTCCCTTAAAGCAGGGAGCTATGAAGTTTAATGATGTAGTTGAGGTCGACCTATCAGCCCCTGTAGGACTTTCCTGGGATGATAGCGCATACCACCAGGGTCTTAGAAAGAGCTAAATCTGGTCCAGATTAGCATCAAATTGGCCCTAATTTTCTCTCCCATGACAGTGAGTGACACTGAGCCTATATGTGCTGTCATTAAAACTGCACCGCGCTGGGATGGCTTTCATTATCTGCGCCGTTGATTTATTTATTTGGATAGTGATTGCATCCTTCAAAAAAAAAAAAAAAAAAAAGGAGAATATCTACATCTTTGAAGCCCAAGAGGTTTTGAAGTCTATACTGTGTCAAGAAATGTGCATCAATTTTAAGAAATTGTGAAATATGCAGAACAGAAAATTCAGTTTCAAAAACAAGACTTGGTATTTTGCATGCACTGTACTGTGCGTGGGAAGAATGTGACTCATATCCAGAGAACACTAACCGAACTGTGCTGCATCATGCTTGACAATGTCGATCACTCTGCCTTCTGGGGGCTCATTTCTGATGGTTTGACAATAGCAAGTGTATTGAGATAAAACGCTGCAACACTATTTTCATCTGCCAGTCACCTTCCCCTAAAACCTCCACACTGACTAGAGTTGACATAGATTGATGGACTGCCTGCCAGACAAAAACATCTCTATTTCGAGCAGTCACAGAGAGAAAAAAAAAAAAAGTGCAATACTCATATTGAGATCTGGATGCTTTTGATTTGAAGTGAAATTATCGCCTACGTTAAAATAAAAAAAAAAATTCACACCAAATCCCATTCTCATAGACCGAAAGAGGGGACGAATCATGCCTGAGCACATTTATATAAAGAATTTTACCACATTAAAATACAAACCACAACTAAAAAAGTCACTGAACATGAAGAAAAAAAAAAACATCCTCACTGTTTGCTTTGAGCTATGCAGAGAAAGTTTCAGCGTTGCTTTAATTCTACACTGTTTAAATCCCTGGAGGAAACCTACTGTACAGCAACACGCTAAGATGCAGTTTATTTTACGACACACATATGTGATCTGGTATTGACTTAGTAATTATGTGGCTAAATGGTAAAGCATGCAATAATTACCTAGAAATTACCTTGTTTGTTTCTTTTGGTTTTAAATGGCAACAAACAAGGCCGGGCCCAATTTACAGCACAATGTAATCCTTAAGCATTGTGTTCATTTTAGAATCCCTGATTGTAATGTGATACTATTAATACAATTTAAGTGAGCTTTATACTGCATGGCAACAGCTATTAAACGCACAATAAACAATAAAATAGATTTGTTTGGTAGCTGAAGAAAAGTCTTAACTAAATACAAAAAGCAGTATTTTCCACACCGTACAAACATTACTTTGAATATGAATTAAAAATTGTATTACATATTAAATATAAAATAAACACTTTCATTTTTCATTAGTAAAGTATTAGATAAGGGAGCTGTAATAAAGTTAGACAAACTAGTCAACTGATAAAAAACAAAACAAAACAAAAAACAAAACATATTGATCCATGAAATTTTGTAAGTTTGTGAGATTAGCTAATTATTTGATCCAATTTTACATTTAGCTTACATTTTAAATAAAGTCCCCTTCCATTATTACTTCACAGGTGCAACAGAAACTCAACGCTGGACATTTTCAGCTCAGTTAATCACTACAGGACACCCATAAAGAGCCACATGTTCGGTAAAAAAAAAAAAAAAAAAAAAGGAAACACAGGAAGACGAGTGTGTTGTCATTTTTACAGTACCTACAAAAGTAGTTCACTGTGATGAGGTAAATCCATATTCATCTGCTGAGTCCGTTGACGTCTCTTTAAAAATATAACAGAAATCACCAATGCCCCTTAGAAAAATTGTCAGAGTAGGCGCACCCCTATTCATACCTGGTGCCTCAACAGTCATAACATAAGGCAGAGGAGGACCACAAGCAAGAGCAAACGCCTCCCACCTGATCTCCTTCATCTGAAGAGAAACTCTCTCTCTCTTCTCTCTTTCTCTCTCTCTCTCTCTGTCAATAATTATTAATGACTATTGGCTCTTTGGTTTGGTTTAACCTGGTAAAAACAAAACAAAAAAAACACTGAAAGTGAAAAAAAGCACACTAATACCTACACCTACACACTTGTTTTTTTAATTACTATATTCTGATGTTATTACACCCCTCCCTTAACATGTTCAGGAAAAAAAAAAAAAATTGATAAATCATCCTTGTAAAATTATAATAGTGTTTGATACTAATAATAGTAAAGAAAGACTTTAATTTCTGCAACGGAAAAGCCAAACTGAATTTTCCCCCGATGGTTACCTCATATCAGATTCAAACTCTTAAATCCACTTTATAATTTGATGTTTTATAGATTATATTATGAATGCTGACAGCAAATTGAGGATTAAATGTTCCAAATTACATGTTAACCCATAGGAATGGTGGTAATGTGATGTTTTGCTGCAATTTTATTGCATTTCTGTGGCCAGGGAAGAGGAAGTGCAAACATTCTTGCCTAATGATGGTGAAAATACCCACAGACACATTGATATGTGTCATACAGTCGAGTTTTAGTTCAATTGGTTACAGTTATTTTTTAGGTGTTTGGCAGAAAGCCACAAAGCAAAAGGCTGCAAATGGCTGCTGGCAGGAGTAAATGAGACTGAAACTGTGACACGGCGATGATAGGGACTGTAAAGGTCATATTATAACGAGGGGTGGAGGAAGAGATGCTCAAATGTGATGTGTGGCACAAAATGTGACTTTGCATTCCTGCAGTGTGCATGTACATGTATACAGTACTATGGTATGTATGTTAGAGAAGAGACAGAGGGACCCCATATACCAAGCATAAAATGAACAGAGAGAAAGTAAAGACATTTTGATCTGGAAAGATGAGAGGAGAGAGAAAGAGACTGAAAGCAACAAATTGTCACACTGTCCCTGACACAAATCCTGCAACTGATGGCAAACTGTGAAAAACATGCTAGAGACGGGAAATTCCCTCACCAAACACACACTCACATGCACACAAACAAGGCTACAGAGAACAGAGAAAAAACAAACAAACAATTTGTGTTGCAGGCAAAAACAGGGAGCAACACTAGCCTGCTACTGCGGGGGACTACGGCACGATCAAAGGTAGAGCAGAAACACAGAGAATGTGTCTGTTTGTGATGCTCCAAGAATGTTGCAGCTGCAGTAAGAGATAGTAGAGTTAAAGCCCAGGCAGTACTCCGGCTCTGTGCCTTTAGATGTCCCGCTCATTAGGAGACACCGCCCTGTCAGAGTATTTAAACCACCGCCACAGAATGTGCAGCCGTGGGGCAACATCAGAAGTTACAAAGACACAAAGGCATAATCAAGCTCCGCATATAAACAACGAGCTAATATTTTCTTCGTATATATAGATTATAACAGCGCTGCAAAGACAAAGAGGCGTGCGTGCTAAGCCATGATCTCAACACCATCACATAACATCGTATTGAAACCATTTGGTCTTTGTTCTGTATGACTTTTAATGATCCTGTTCAATTAGGGCCCTGGTGACAAAAGAACAGAACCCCTTTTGGCATTTTTGTAGCTTCAAAGTCACACAGATATTCAGTGATAAGACTCACATAGTTGATTTGTCAACAAGTTGTGCTTTTAGTGTGTACTAGCCTTATGTTCATTATTCACATGTGAGCTCTCAGTGCAATTTCAGAGGAGTGTGTGTGAATCAAAGCACTGCCCCCAAGACAACAAGTGTAAGATAGTGTGGTGCTGTGTACATCTGCTGCCACAGCCTCTGTGACAGGGCCCAGATATCTGAAAATCAAATGATATCTGTAATACTCATCTCTCATTCTCTATCTACACGTTACATCAAAGCGCTGAACAGTGAGCCGCTATGCTTAGTGGAAACTTTCTCTGATGTGACTTTGAATAAATAGTTAAAATAACAACACTTCTTTACAGATACTGTAACTTAGAACTGTAACTTACTCTAGTGTATGTAGTGGAACATTTTAGTCTACCTCATAGTCAAACAGAGACAATCCTACCCTTTATGTTTTACCTTTTCAAGGTTTTTTTTTTTTCTTCCTTTACATTTGACAGCTCTAAACTCCTCCTACTCATATTTGCACTCTACACATGCATATTGCATGCCTCTGATTACCTTCGCCACTCTAAATTCTCATGATACAGCTGAATCAATTTAAGATTACAAAACAACACATTTCATTTGATGCATGTTGTGGAAATGTGTGTGTGTGTGTGTGTGTGTGTGTGTGTAATGTATTTAGCAGAAAGATGTATCTGCTTCTGAAGCTATGATGCAGTGTAAAAAAAAAAAAGAAAAAAAAAAAAGGACATGTACATTCCAGCAACATTCTCTACGTTCTCATGTATATAAATATAAATGTGTGTGAGTGCAAGAGAAAGATGACTAGTGAGAGTGAACATGGGCGGGGAAAAGAAACCTCCCAAATAACCCATGGCTTAGACCAGTAATGACACCACAGAGGTAAATGTACACGCTGGTAAAACAAGAACACTTTGAGTCATTTAAGGTACAGTTACACAGATCCACACACACACACACACACACACACACACACACACACACACACACACACAGGGGGGAGGCGGTGTGAAGAAGCAGAAACACTTACAGGGTTTATTTCCATCCCCTTGTGAAGATTCCCACTTGAGCAGCGTATTCTTAGATTGCGGGGAATCAACTGTAGACATCCATACCATATTTTTGTAGCCTATAATGATGTTAACTTCCACAAAGCTGGCAGCTGTTTCCGCAAAAACTTCCAAAATGAGTAGCTTTACATCTCTCACAGGTAGAGATTAGAGAGACAGTGATAGCACTGAGTTATTATAATAACTGTTATCTTCCACACCAGACAGCACTGCTTCTTTCTATAGCATACAGTATCTTTGCTATAGGAAGCAAATACAACACACGAATAGTGTAAAGTAAACTGTACTGTTAAATATGAAGCTTTTTTTAGGGCCTTTTAAGTAAAAACATGATAAAGAAGACAAGTCTTACTGCAAATCTGAATGTCACTGACAAGATCTATACATTTTCAATTGCTGCCTCGGAAATCCTTTTCCCTTCCCTATCTGCTCTGTGGTATACTTGAGTTTTTTCCATTCAGAGACAACTGTGAGCACTACTGATCTGTTAAAACAATGAAGACTCAGAGCGTCCACACTAACACCTCTTACTATGCGTTACTCATTGAATCGAAAATAATGTGAATGTTGTAATCAGTTCTTGTCTTTGCAGAAAAAAGGCAAAGGTGTGAGTGAAGAGGTGTGCAATGCTGCCTTTGTGGTTGTCTGTCTTCTTCCTTTGGAGGTTTCCTGTATGCTGCTGCCTGCATGTTTACCACTGTGTTTACCTGTCCTTTAGACCACCACAGTGACATTTCTCAAAAAAAAAATTTAAAAAAATTACCCTACGTGACGCCAGTATTACCTTCAAAGCGCGTTGGTGTGGCTTCTGCACTACAGGTCTTTTCTATCCAGCCATTAAGCCTTAAACTAAAATTAAAACTAAGAATGAGAACAGGACTGAGAGAATGAGAGCAGATCAATTCAAAGCAAAACAAAACTGTGTAGGCAATTTGTAAAACCTTTCAAGTTGTGATGTAAAGTAACACATCATGCAGTGTGACCGTATTCATTGTCTCTGTCTGACTCTGTCTCATTATACCACACCAACAGAATACAGTTTCCACTGACCTATTATAGCAGGTTACAATTAGAAACTGTGTTAACATCATTCTGGACTTCCCTACTATGTAGACGTGTGCTATTTGAGTCATTTATTGTATAAGTGACTCATCAATAGGGACAAAGTGACTTATGTTATAATGTGTGTAAATGCATTAAAGGTTCGCCGCCATGTTTTGGGTTCACGTCAGCACCTTGTGTGTATCTGCTGCACTCCAAAAGGGACCGCTATTGGTGGACAAGGTTAGCTCGGTTATAGGACTACGTTCTTTTTGAGTCGGGCCCTGTGCCTGCTCCTGTGGCAGAGTCGGTTTCCGTGTAGCGAGGGATCGGTGCTGGAATGCAGTAACGGTCACAGAGGGACCCATGCGCTCACCACACTGTGAATCAAAACCCAAACTCCACTTCATTAGGCTCCTGTCATTGCAAAGACTCTCACACCACTCTATAAATACCCCTGTCTCCCCCTCGAAAATTTGTTTTCCCTCTTTTTTCTTAACACATGAAAATGCTCAGAGACTGTTCCAGCTTTCTGATGTGGCTCTTTATTTTGTACTTTGGCGCAAGAAACCACACAATAGTGGCTCCTTTTGAATATTAAAACATTCTCTGACTGAACACAAAGGTTCTGAAGTTTTTTAATAGGGGCGCACGCTAAATAAAACTTCTCTTTGAGCTTAACAGCTATACAATGTGGGATTTGGTTAGTTCGGCTAGAGCTGCGACTTTCAGTTACAGACTACAGGAGATTTGTTTTGAGGGTGAAACAAATATGTTCGGTATCCTGCTGACTTTGTCTGCTTCAAACATTCATATACAAGAGCTGCTGAAGGTGCTTTGCAATGTGTTGTGATGGACGGTCTGCTGTATCAAACAACAGTGTTCGATTTTGACTAAAAAACAGAAAAAGGAAAAGTTATGGAACCACCAGAAGAAATTTAGAAGAAGCAGATCACAGTTAAGTATTGAGTATATATAGCTGCAGAAGCATCAATCTGACACTTAATGCTACATATTACTACAATTTAAAATGACAAAACACACATGTCTTTGAAACACCTTTCAAATACCCTGAAAGGATAAGAAACTTTAAGTCACAGCACTATTCCTTTGCAGGACGATGCACTGGATAACCAACATTATAGTACTGATTGGTCCTGACTTATATAAGATGTTTCTACGTTGCTGTGACAGTGCGTCTTGGTTCACTATGTTGTTGCAGACAGGCTGAAGATGAGATGTGGTTGTCAGTTCCTGCCTGGTAAACATACAGAGAGGGCGCCATCCTCTGGTGCATGTAAACATTACATCCTCCAGGTGATACTCTAGAAGTGCTTTGGATGACCACATGTGACCGCCAAAGCTTTGAAACATAGAAAAGATGCCTTTCTAGTGTGTCACTCTTCCGTTTTCTTTTTTTTTGTCTTTGAAGTGTTTCTCAACATTCCAGTACAAACAATTTACTCTTTATATAGAAAGAAGAGGTAGAAAAAAAAGAGGAACACAAAATTAAACTGGTCTTTTTGTGGTTACGATTAGGAACATGTATGAGTCATGGTGTGTATTAATTTATACCCATCTGTGTGTGTGATGTGTACACTCTGCTTGTGAAGCTCACAGTATAGCAACGCCTTTAAAAGGAAACTAATTAAAGTCATGGAGAAAATGCAAAGACAGCAGAACCACATAAGGGAGTGTGTATGTCATTGCTGGCTCATTTGGAGAAAAAAAAATGATGGCGAGAGAAGGAGAGTTAAACCTCAACCGGTGAAATAATGTATATAAAAAAGACTCAACAAAACGCAAAGGTTTAAAAAGCAAACTGGGGAGTTTAAGAGGATCTTTGATGTGTATCAGAAGAGGAAAGCAGCCTTGCGACTGGGACGACAGTAATTTTAAGTTGAAGCAGAAGGCAGGCAGGCTGACTGGCTGCCTTGCTGGCTGGCTGACTGCCTGGCTGACTGACTGTGGGCTTTGATGGCGCTCACTGTTTGAAGTGGTTTTCGGGGGATGGGAGCAGCGTGTGGTGTCAGTGGGACAGGGGAGGTGCTCCGTGAAGAGGGGAGAGGAGAGGGGGAGACGGGGGCGACCATACAGGCCTAGGGGGAGCTGGGCCAGGGAGGAGCGCAGGAGGATGGATAGATGGACGGAGAGGGAGGAAAAGAAGAAAAGAGGAGCGGACCGAAATGGAAACGGAATGAAAAAGACAGGAGGTGGAGATGTTGAGGTGGAGGGAGTGGAAGATGAAAGACAATAGTGAAACAATTACAGAATACACAAGGGGGGGATAAAGGAAATCAACAGATGATAGCCAAAAAAAAGTCACAAATCTCACAAATGAAGAAAATAGAAGTGACAATAAATCCAGATCTGCGCTTGACATTCAGCCTCACTATAAGGCCTGTACACATTCGCACCTACCTATTACTTGTATCATTTAGATGACGTTACCTCCCTGTGATATGCTGCCAGGCTGCCTTATGACTTCCTTCCCTTTCCCTGCTTTCATCCTTTCTGCATGCTGGACACATGCACCATATAATCATACTGTTCTCCAATGGTGGACGACAAATTCACATTTTTACTGGAGTAGAAGTACTAATAGAACACTGTGGAAATACTCCACGCAAGAAAAAGTTTCGGGCTTAAAACGTATTTAAATGTACTCATGTGAAAAGTCACATAATCACGGTCCTTGTCAGTGTTTTACTGTTATAGGTAATGTTTTTGATTCATTTGATAGCTGCATTCACGCATGTGTGGCATTTTACTGCTGTACATGTTTAAGGTTGAGCTCCTTTGAACTACTTTACATAGTCTTGGGTAGATTAATCTTCAGCAATGTGTCATATTCCATAAGATCACCATATGATTTGGACAACTTCAATGTCCAAAGTAGTACATACACTTGTAGTCCAAACACACTACATATGTTATAAGTAAGAAGCAAGAGATCGACAATGATTACTTGTAAAGAATGAAACAAACATTTTAGGTGATATGATTCTAAAAGACATTTAAAGTGTTGGTTGATTTCAGAAAAGATGGAATTTAATCAGATTGGGTAATACATTCCTTCTGCTTTCTGAGTCACCTATTTCAAAGGGAGTACAACTATGTGGATGGACTCCCTGAAGTGCTATTGTCTTGTTCAATTGACATATCATTAAAAAGTCAAGTTTTCATATAAGCTCAGAGAAACAGTTTGTCATACTCGTGCAAAACCAACACATTCGGAGATAAGTGGTTTTCAATGGACAGGAAGGGGATAAAAAAAATGTAATCTGAAAAGGGACTTAAGCCATCTCTCAAATATAATAGAGCAAAAAGAAATCTAAAAGAAAAACATTAAAAAGGAATACTCAATTGAAGCACACATTTCACTTCAAATACACAATTGTACTGGAACAAAAGTACTAAAGTTACATTCCATTACTCATGTATGTCTCTCTGAAGTACTGCACAATCCTGTTCTTGATTGTTCATATGGTTTTATTAGTGATCATTAGTAATTAAAACCATGTTGGTTTAGTAATTGTGCAATGCGCAGATAAAAAAAAATTATAACCTGCCACGTAATATGAGAAAATGTAACAAATTACGAGATAAGACTATCTGCTAGATGGTTAAAGGCTGATAAATGACAGAGTGGACCACTGCAAACTGATATTTATTCGTGTTGCTTCCTTGCAAGGATAAAAAAAAAACTTCCGTTTGATGTTTTCTGCTTCCTTATCACACCTGAAAGATTCATTTAGGTGATATGATACTGTGCACTGTGAACAGGCTTTAGGCTCTATCTGAGGTAACAGTTTGGGTTTGACAGCTGTGCTTTGTGTTTGTCCGATCTACATGTTTTATCTAAAATTACTCCTCATTTCAGTGTAAAACTCATTTGCACTTGCAGAGATCACTGTTGGACATGTCGCAGAGGACTTCTTTGTGATAGAAGTCGTATTTTTGTAATACATGATGAAAGACCTTGAAAGAAAGGCTTTTCCCCCATAAATTCCTCGCTTTTCTAGAGCAATAGTCAACTAATGCAGACACAACATTAACACTGATCAGTCACCATTTATCCCAAGAGCCTTTAATACAGTGATCGATCATTAAATTTTGTTGGCGTTATTAAAAAAAAAGATTAACATCCATCAGAGAATAACATTAGATGAGATCTGAATGAAGGAGCCTTTATCATTGTCAACTGGACGTGATGCCATTGTAAAGAGTGATGTTACATTCGCTATTGCATGCTCAAGTGTTATTAAATAGTATTTATTTATTTATTTTGCAGTCATCATCATCATCATCATCAGTGATGATAACGATAAGAACACTAATAAAAATATCTTGTGATGCATTGCCTTCACTGCCTCCATAATGCATAGCAAAGTCAAAGTACACACCCTACAAAAATATAAAAATAGAAGGAAAGAGAGGGAGTCAGGCAATAGATAGATAACCACGTAAAATTTAAGAGCTTAAACCTTGACTGATACAGGTGGGTCTGAAAATCACCACGGTATGTTCTTGTCATGAAGGAATGTGTTTACTCCCATGCAGGTAAAAACTACATTTACACTGGGCCTCTGTGTGTGGGTGCGTGTGTGTGTGTGCGTGTGTGTGTGTGATGGGCAGCGTGGGATGTGCAGGTCAGATTAAGGTGGTACCTGGTAATCGCAGGTACAGGCAGAGAACGGGGAGCTGCCTGGCTGACCTCAACCATGCCTTTCTTGTTTTTCCAACTTGGACTTGGAATTCTAAATTGTGTTTGCAGACAAATTTCAAGGTATTACACCTTTAAAATATCTGCATCAAAACTGAGCATCTGATACCTGGTAAACGTATGACGGTCATAAATAGAATGGTTATGAACTGTTTTGTCACAATTTGTTTGAATTCTGTTGCAACTAGTGGATGAAACCCTATGATCGATCAGAGAAAATAACACAGCACAAAAAACTGATGCGGTCATTTTTATGATATGTGTCTGAACATGTGGAAAATTTAAAGCTCTTTTTAATCTTATGGCACAAGCAAAATAATAAAGATATAGTGTGTCTTTAGACAGATGAACAAAGCAGAAGTCTATAGAATGACTCAGCATCATGTGTATTAGGTATGTCCAGTAATAGAGTTCAAAGGAAGATGTAACTGTATGTACAAGTGTAGAGAATGAATTGGGAGTGGGTTAGTGAAAAAAAAAAAAAAAAATGTAAGCATCCATAAAAGTAGATGAATAAAGAAAGTAAAGGAAGAAGAAAAAAAGGTGTTTAATGATGTCCCAGGTTCAGTTATTTTGACATTTTCTTTCTTCGCTTGTGTTTTGTCCTTGTTTTCTAAGCTCGGTGAGTGGGGGTCCCTTCTCCTTAGTCGCCCTCAGGCCTTACAGAAGAAGCTCCCGGTGGCCCCTCCACCCTGAACACCCACTGGAAGCATATGTTTCTTTGTTCTCTTTTATGTGATTTATTATCAAGCAGGATGGAGTGGTAGTGATGCTATATATATCCTCCTGTGAGAACAAATTTGTCAGATTTTGCAATGCAGTGGTTTAAAGAAAATTCTCCATCAGTGTATATAATCATAGCTGCTGTTTTGTATCATTAGGGACAATGTTCACATTTAATTAGTATGATAGATTTATAAAACTGTCATTCCATATCAGATGATTTAAAAGATTAATTTCATTTGCGTAACTTCTCATGAGCGGTATTGAGGACTGTTTGTGAAGGGACAGTGTCGTACAAAATGGAAATGGATTAGTGGCAAAAAAAGGTAAAACAAAAAAAAACAAAAAACAAACAGAGAAATAAAGTGATGAATCCAGAACCTCCTCCTCCTTTTTTGACTCTGCATACATAAGATTTTCTGGTGAATAATGCAGAACCTAAACTAATCCCAGTATATACCTTAGTTCATACACATCATATATCAAACTCTTCCTGTTTTATTCTCTTTCGGGGCTGCAATTAAATTAATTAATTAACTTAATTAACACTTACGGTATGTGAGCACACTTGAGTCTTGGCATTTTATTGTCTTGCTACTGACTACCTGACTACTTCATACTTCGATTTAGTATATTTGTCTAACACCATGCATTATTTTACCTAGTACTTTATTTTCATTCTTAAGATGAATAAACACTTTTAATCAGATTTCATCAGTTTTATTGTATATTGTTGCTGCTGTGCACTTTTTTTTTGGTGTAGAATGTAAAGTGCATTACAAATAAAATGTATTATTATTATTATTATTATTAATATTAATATTTTTATTATTATTATTAGTAGTAGTAGTAGTAGTAGTAGTAGTATTAAATGAATCATCACAAAACTGAAAACAGGCCTGTTCAGGAAGGTCAGGAGGTCAGGAAAATAATATGTACAAACAAGCTCAAGCGTAACCCTTATATACAATTCAGGTCAAATACTGATATAATAAAAGCATATATATGAATGACATCCTTGCATTAATAGTGTTGTCTCTTCCTGAAGTCAAATGTGAAGTGAAAATTAAAGTACTTTTTGATGCTCGTAAATGTTAGACATAAGAATCCTTTGAATCCACAATGTTTGGCTATTTTCAGATCTCATAAAACTCTTTATAGCTGGCATGATTTGATGCCATATGTGAAAATATGCCATAATCATGTATGTACGTGTTTTGTTTTTTTTTTTGTTTGTTTGGGTTTTTTTTGCTTAAGCAGTTGCTGTAAAAGAGGATTAAATACAGTCTTCCAGGTCTCTGAAGATTAAATTCAGGATATGACCTATTAATTAACATAAGATTGTCTCTATATGTAGATATGTGGTTAAGAATTAACACTTTAAAAAACCAAAAGAATAGAAAATAATATGTGCAGGATTAACATGCAACGTGTATACAAAGCAGGAGGAATATGAATCAAAATCACACATAAAAAAAAAACACAATTTTACTGCACAACAACCTCTTGGACTTTTAATAGTTCAACTTTATATTCATTTTTCCTGAAGTGATGTTTTGAAAGGACAACTTTCACTTGTTTTACTGTGGTATTTGTGCTTTTACTTAACTGCAGACCCTGGATACTTCATGGCCTTGCAGGCAAATGCTGGCACTCTGAAGCAGCTGAATGAGCCTGCCTGCCTTTCTCTCTCCATCTGTGTCTCTCCTCTCTCTCCTCTCTGCCACCCATCTGGGCCTTGTAATACATGACAGCTGAAGCAGGGTTTCCAAATTTAATTTGAGGTGTGATAAAACAGCACATATCTATAAATTGTACGCAGAGAGCCTGCCTATTTTGGTGGGTTTGAATCTTTTTCATTTTGTCAAACATGTGCAGCGTATTAAATGCACGATGCTCACTACAAAAGGAAGATCTACAATTAGACTTAATGCTGTCCTGCCAAAGCGGTGAAATAAAGTATGTAATAATAGCGCTGCAGATGAGAAACGTCAAAAAATGAAGAGGGGTGAAGATGTAACGTCAGTATACACATATAAATGTTTTCTATCAGATAAAACTCCTTTAAGGTGGAAAAAAAACATGACTGCCCGAGTGAGAAACAGCAAAATACAGTTGGTGTTAAATGTGTGAAAAGTGCACACGCGCGCGCACACACACACACACACACACACACACACACACACACACACACACACACACACACACACACACAC
>JAPSES010000211.1:2405067-2416487 GCA_029822895.1 Maxillicosta whitleyi
TCTCTACCGATCTCTACACCATGAAATGATAGTTTTGTTTTCTCGAGATCACGGAATAATTATGCCGTTATCTCGGTGTAATGGTGAATTTAAAAAAAAAAGATTGTATGAAGTCCACTGTCGGCTTCCATAGCATGACGACCTGTGTGAAGTTACAATGCTATATTTTTTTAAACTATAAAAAATGCAGGGATTATGAAATCACGCAAGCCCCATATATTTTGCATGGAAATAAGTAATATTATTACAGTGAATATGCACCGTTTTTGGAGAAAAAAAAATGCAGACCCTTGCATAATGTGCACTATTTCTTTGATTATGTATTGAATTATGCGATCGCATTAACACGTTTCTCTGGAGGGACTGATTTATGGTTATATTCATCTCACTCCAACCAAATGCATGGATTTATTTGACTCGATGCCTACACACTAAGACCAATGACAGTGTTGTACATCATCTGAACTGGACTGGAGTAAAACCACTCCATCTTCAGCAGCAACGCAGGTGGCCAACGCGGATCATATTTTAACTAGGGCTGTCAAAAGATTAATTTTCTTGATCGCAACTAATCTCAGAAATTTCATAGTTAATTGCGATTAATCTTGATTTACTTTGCATGTGTAAAATTAATAATTTGCAGTAAAACCGTTTGAATCTAAAATTAAACCCACAATGCAAAGTATTTCTGACCATTGTGTCTTAAATTGAAATAAAATAAAGACAGAGACAAAGGCAGAATTTACCTTTATGAAATCACGCAAGCCCCATATATTTTGCATGGAAATAAGCTATTATTACAGTGAATATGCACCGTTTTTTGGGGAAAAAAATGCAGACCCCTGCATAATGTGCACTATTTGTTTGATTATGCATTGAATTATGCGATGGCATTAACACGTTTCTCTGGAGGGACTGATTTATGCCTCTGACCGTTCTCAGGTGATAGGTCAGTTTGTATTTGTGTGACACAAAGAGAAACATTGTTTAGTCTTGCGTGGTTTGGCCATTTGTGACATTCCCATAAAGCATCGGTTCTCCTCCATCAGAGGGAGTCTCAGGAGAGGACAGACATTTCCACAGGTCAGTGCTCATGTCAGACAAAAGGCCTGAGCTGGCCCTGCTCCTCTCTCCCCTCTCCCCCTGCATTCTGCTTCTCCTCTAGTCTTTAAGCGTAACACTAAACTGGGGCTACACATGTCCCCCTCCTCTCCACTCCCTGCAGAGTGACATTTAATGACAGTCTGTCTACTTATAACTTTATCTCTGTGTCTCAGATGGGAATTTACAAATCAGCACATGTGTGTTTCCTGGATATTCTATAGCCTCAATAAACCTTCAAATGCATCTTGTATATGGTGCCATATTAACACCCATATGAATATACTTTATGCTTCCTTCTTCTTCAGCTGACCTATTCCTGCAGAAGTTGTGGCTTTGACCCACCTCAGTATTCTGTATGAAAGAAAGGTCTGAACATGGAATGGTTGTTCTGCATCTAAGCCAACAATAATGTGAGGTAATTACAAATATGCACATATCACACAGGGTAGATAGAGTAAGTGAGTCTGGCTGCTATGTCGAAAGCTGCAGCCCCATCTTCACCGCTGTCCTGCCTTTTAATAAGCTTGTATTTAAGTTATAAAAGTTAGTAAATAGTGAGAGAATGTTGCTTTCTTAAGATCATTTGTCTTTTGCCCTTTCTAACTGTACATGAAATTAAGATCCCATTGTGTTCCCTAATGGGATGTTACATGTGTTAAATGTATCACCTACTAGCTTGGGATTTAAGAACCTTTGAAGAGTTAATAGTTAACCGATAGCTACCCAGATGCTCCTAATGAATGACCTGCAAATTGAAGAAATCAACAAAATCACCCCCCATTACTGTTTTGAAAACATCACTGGCATGTTTGTACTTCTGACATACATTTGACTTTAGAACATTATTGTACCATAAACTGATCAGGGTTCGAAAAAATGTATCATCCAGGTAGTCTTGCATGTCCAGACCTATATCCACACACTATCCTCCACTATCAATTTGGAAGACTTGTAAAAGTTATCTGAATTGTTTAGCTCATTTCTGGGTGATGGGCTGAGTGCAGGATGCTGGGAAATGGTGCAACTGGCAATTAATGTCAGAAAAGAAGTTGTTTTGTTGGGAGTTTATTCCTGAGGAAGCAAATTGTAGTATTAAAATGACAAAATCATATATTAAATCTTGCCATTTTAGGGTGTAGCTTAGAGCTCAGAGGTTGTTGTTGTTTTCTCATGCAGTAAGGGGGACTTTGAAAACACTCATGCAAAGACAGAGGAAAGATGGAGAACGACAGTCCTACCACCATGAAATATTCACCCTTATTCCTGCAAGACAAAGCATCAGTCAATTTATATCCATCTACCACTAATTTTATCTGGATCAAACATTCCTAAACTTGAAAGACACATAATGTATGTATGTACTGATGGTAATAGCAAAGGTTTATCTGTGTGAAAACATCCATTAACAGAGAAAAAGCTCAATAAGAATCTATCCATTATATCCACCTACCTTTTTTTCAATGTTTATTTATGTGTCTAATATTCGTGTCTTGTCAATATTGGGAAATTAGTGATTATCTGTAATCTTATACTTGTTCTGTGTCATTTATATTAGAGCCATCTAGTTGTTTTCATTGGTTAAAATATCTTTAAAGTGAATGTCAGGAGTTTTTATACAGGTGATCCATTGGAAGGTTCCGTAAAAATGAGGATTATTCTTAGTTGGATTTTGGTTTTAAAAGAACTTCTGACTCTCCTGTTCTAACTCTTCTCCCCTGCTGCCTCCACCCTCTCCCTCATTCCCTCTCTCTCTCTCTCTCAGCTCATTCCTGCTCTTGTGACCTCTCCCTCGCCCCTCCCCCTTCTGGCTGAGCTGCAGTCGAGGTGGGTGTTCTCTGGCTGTTATGACTTGAGAGACGATAATGGCAGCTATAATGTAGCCAGCCGTTCCTGATGTGGCTGGGCTTGTGGGGGATTCTGTTGTGTTAGGGCTGGAGACGGAGGGGAGGACGTGAAGGCGGAGCGAGGGCCCTCAGCCAATCACAGCGCAGATTCTACCTAATTTCTTTTTCATTCCCTTCTTGTCTCTCTTTCCCCTCACCCACCGACTTTTTCTAGGCCTGTTGTTTTCCTTCGGTGGTAAATTTTGTTTTTAAATTCTGCCTTTGTTTTTGTAACCCCCCACCCAACACAGACTCTCCCCTGCTCCCCTCCTCCTTCTCCTTCTCCCCCTCCTCCTCCCCTGTGTTTTTACCCCTTTTACCCAGACTCTGTGAATTCCTCACAGCTGCTGTAATGTGATGAGGGCCGATGGTGAGACCACCGAAAGGCCACATTACTGGAGACATCACTGTAATGTACAATAAGCCCTACTCACTGACCTGCCGCAGTGAAGATTAACGTCATAACTACTCATGTCATTCAGAGTTTCATTTAAACAGCTTTAATTTTCAATAAAGTTAAAAGCGACATTAAAAAAACAGTTAATAGAAACTATCTATCAAACCAACTTAAAGACATACAAGTTAATTAACTATGTTCATAATTTTATGCAATTAAACATGTTGTCCAAATTAGAAAATAGAAAATATTACTTTGCTCCTGAGACATGTACACCTGTTTTAACAAGTTTAACAAACTCAAAATACACTTTTACACATATATCCTGGAAAAAGGTGAGATGTCATCCCACCTTTTTGTCACCATTGACCAATTTCCACAGCCAAGCCAAAGGAGTAACAGAGGTGAGACAGGCTGGAGTTTTACACAGCGGACCTGCATTCTGGAATCAAAGGGGCGGTGACACAGTGCAGTGTAGAGTCTGACATAACTTGCACGTACGGAATACCCTGAACATAGCAGTGCCCGAAGTGACAACAGCTGATGGATCTCTGCCCAGTTCAATATCTTTGCGGTCGCGCTGATATGTTCGTTTACTATACACAGCCCATGCTCATTTTTAAATCCCCCCAGCATGGGGATTGCACATGCATTACGTCATCAAAACACCACACCTTGGTTGCAGAATGAGAGGTGTTTCTTTTACATAGTGTTCATGATTCCACCTTTATCACAGATCTACCACTGCATCCAGTGGGACCGAGGTGGGACCAAATGATCCCACCATTTCATTTACACAGACATTGTTCCAACAACAGAAGTGCTGAGTAAAAGGGGCTACACACTGTGAATCCTTTGTGAAAATAAACAGATCATTTTACAGTAATACTCAACTCAATTCTCATTTCCATGTGATAATACACTAATGAAAACATAAATATGAATTTTAACCTATATTCTATATTCTAGTTTTACTATTAGCTCCTCCCAAATCGAGGCAGAAGTATATAAACTGAACTTCATCCCCCTCCTTTTCAAATATGTTTTTTTTATATTGATTTTTCTTGTTGTATTGGTTTTAAATGTTGATATTCAAAATAAACAATCAATCAAACTCCTCCTTTAAGTTTGATGGTACAGCTGGGATCATGTAGATGCATCCATGTAAATATAAAACCCTCCACATTAAATAGTTTACAGATAATCAAAAACTACTAGCAATATGACATGAGTTATGGTGCTGGCTTAAGTTCCCTCACATGACAAAAATACTGTAATGGTTCAAGAGGGGAACACAAACAAACAAGTCATTTGGCAGCCGTGTCATGAAAGAAGAATCCCTGAAGCCCTAAACTAATATTTACAAGACTTGCAGTGTGGTTTAATACAGTCAACACCATAACCTCGGCCTCAGCCTCACTGATTCACACCTCTCATATCCCTGTACTGTAAACTGTGGGCAGGGGAGGCTGCGGTGCTGATTTCTCACTGCTGGGGTTCTCACCTTGTCAAAATGGCAGAATGAAACGTTGATCCCTTGTTGCTACACTATCAGAGTGTCTGATGACAGACGTCAGGGCTCGGCTTCAGAGCGGTGCTGTACATGAATACAAAACAGCAGAACTCAGAGCTCAGCTACACCAAGGAAACCAGGAGCTGATAAGCACACTGTTCCAACTATAAGAACCCTTTAAAAAGAGTGATGTGTCCATTCCAATAGATGTAACTTTACAAAGATGTCTGCTTCTATGGTTATATTCATCTCACTCCAACCAAATGCATGGGTTTATTTGACTCGATGCCTACACACTAAGACCAATGACAGTGTTACACATCATCTGAACTGGACTGGAGTAAAACCACTCCAGCTTCAGCAGCAACGCAGGCCATATTTTAATTAGGGCTGCCAAAAGATTAATTTTCTTGATCGCAACTAATCTAATAAATTTCATAGTTAATCGTGATTAATCTTGATTTACTTTGCATGTGTAAAATTGATATTTTGTGGTAAGACCGTTCGAATCTAAAGTTAAACCCACAATGCAAAGTATTTCTGACCATTGTGTCTTAAATCGGAATAAAATGAAGACAGAGACAAAGGCAGAATTTACCTTTTGGGCTTTTTAATTTTCAAAAAGAGTGTAGAGAAAGGAAAACGAGTATTAAGAATGAATGACTGGCTACTTTGAGAAACTGTAAATGAACACAAGAAAGCTTCCGCTCGAGCTGCCTACAGATGTGTAGAAGGAACAAAAGACTAGCAAACTCGAAATAGTGCATTTAACCGACAATGAGTTTAATTAATAAAAAAATCGCGATCACAATTTACATTAATCTAATTGTGATTAATGCATTAATATTCCCAGCCCTGGTTTTAAGATTTATGTTACTAACAGTTTTTATTTGGTTACATTTTAATTTAGTTTTAGGGTTCTTATCTTTAATTTCAGGCAAGCCTTGACTTAGAATGTTAGAAACTGTAAGATGAAAGACAGATGTGGTTAAGATATGATTTATTAAACCATTGTTTTGTTAAGGTTCAGTTTTATTTATGTCTTTTTTGATTTTACTTAATGAAATTTTTTTCACTGTGAGCTTTAGCCTTTTTTAATTAATCACAATAATCCTGTTTCACACCTTGCAATAGAAAATTCGTGTTTTTTCTTCCCTCCAGATCCTCCAGAATGAATTTAAGAGCCGTAAACCACAATATGAGCAACTTGAGGAAGCTGCCTCTGCCATTCTCAGCTCCTCTACCAACCAGGACCCTTCGAGTGGGAAACTGGTGAAGGAGCAGCTCACAGACGTCACCCAGAAGTGGCAGGGTCTTACAGGGCAGCTGGACCAGCGGGACGGTCTGATTGACCAGGCAGCGGTGAAGACGGGGCAGTTTCAGGAGCTACTGAGGAGCCTTAGTAACACCACCTCTCAGCTGGAGAACCAGCTCACCAACCACCAGGGCCAAAGCACCCAGCCTGATGCTGTGAAGAAGCAGCTGGAGAACGTGCAGAACCTCTCAGCTCAGCTCAGAGAAGAGAGGAAGAAGCTGAAAGAGGCTGAGACCATCAACGCTGAACTCACAGCGATGGTGACTGAGGACTACCTCAAAGCAGACTTGGCGAGGCAGCTGGAGAGCGTCAGTAAACCTTTCAAACAGCTGGAAGAAAGAGCAGGTTTGTCTTTTAGTTTCACCTGATAATGTCATATGGTAAAATTTATAAGGATGAAAAAAATCCCTGTTAACGCTTCTTATTTTTTAAAGTGCCAGGTTTGTCTATAGGACTATTCATCTTATTAGGTAAACTGTACAACATGGGGGTCACACATGTGTCCATGGGCCAAAGCTGAAAGGGATTCAAACCATCATCTGGAATAAATTTATGAAATGCAAAAATCACATCATTAAATCATTTTAATTCAGGTCCCACCTTCAGCCCAATTCAATTTTAAGTGGATCAGATTATAAAATAACATCGTAATAACCTATAAATAACCTATAATGGCAACACAATTTTTTAAATCTTTGTTTTAATGTAAAAAACTTAATATTAAATGAACATATTTACATTTGCAAACTATCCTTTCACCAAAATTTGAATAACTTTAACAAATATGAAGAACCTGAAATGTCGTCAGAAAAATAAGTAAAATTTTTTTTATATAACAATATTCTGCCTGTTACTAAATGTTTTATATGTTTGTTGATCCACTGTGATCTGTAAACTATAATTCACATGTTTAAATAATAAGCTGAGGCATAATATTGTCAAAATTGCACTTATTTTTCTTAGTAAAATTCATTTGTTCATAGTTTATATTCACTTTTTTAAAATTTCATCATGAAATGTAATTTTTTTCACAGTAAAACATAGAGAAAAGTTTGGAATTGACATGATGTATTATTGTGTTATATTATTTCACTGGTCCGTTGTACTTCAGATCATGTTGGGCTGTACGTGGCCCCTGAATGTAAATGAGTGATAACCCTGTTTTATAATGTATACATACTTAAAATGTAGGTATTCTATATAAGAAACGTACTATATAAATATTATATACAGCAGGTACTGTTGTTTTTTTCTGGATGTTGTTGGATTGGATGATAAATATATACCTTCCATGTTTTAAGTAAAGTTAGCATTAAATTCACCTACTGTTTCATTTCTCTTCTGCAGCCAAACGTATTGAGCAGCTGAACTCGACCTTTGCCAGCTCTCAGCAGTTTCACCAGACCTCCAAAGACTTCCAGTCATGGCTGGGTGAGAAGCTCAAGGACCAGTCTAAGCCTCAGTCCATCTCTGCCAAAGCAGACGTCCTGCAGCAAACACTGGAGGAGCACAGCAAGCTCCAGAAAGCTCTGAGTGAACATGAGGATGTTTACAGCACTATCACTGGAGAAGGGGAGATGCTGCTGCAGAACATCGATGGTGCAGAGAAGTTGGCACTGCAGGGACAGCTGAATACCCTTTCCTCAAACTGGGAAGAAGTGAAGAAGAGCTCTTCCGAACAGGCTGACAAACTGCAAACTGCCCTGCAGAGATCTCAGAAGTACCAGGAACATGCAGAGAAGCTCAGCTCTTGGATTCAGGAGTGTGAAACTAGTGAAGACAGAGTCAAACTCACTGTCGACCCTGTTGCTGTTGAGAGCTCCATCTCTCAGGTGAAAGCTCTTCAAAAGGATGTAGACAAGCACCGCGCGATGGTGGAGCAGCTGAACACGGCTGCAGATAGCCTTCTAGAGGTGGCCAACACGGACACGGAAGCGGTCCAAGAGGAGAGGGCTGGTATCGGCAAAAGAGTCGACAATGTGATGGAGATGCTGCAGAACAAGCGGGAGTCTTTGGAGAAGATTTCACACACAATTAAGGAATTTAACGACACGTATAAAGATGCTAAAGGGCAGCTCGAGGGAGCAAAGAAGCAGGTTGATTCATATGAAGCACAGGGAGTCCAGGCCCACAGTAATAAGAACTTGACTAACATGAAAGCCCAACATAAGAGCTTAGAAGGAGTGCAGAACCAAGTGGAACACCTGAAGACCCTGGCCAAGGACCTGGTAGTAGATGTCCCAGATGCTGATGGAGTGACGGACCTCTTACTGCAAGCTGACAGTGTGGAACAGGACTACACCACCCTTAACCAGAAGCTAGAGGACACGTGTCAAAACCTGGAGGGTAAACTGCAGGGTATCGGGCAGTTCCAAAACAGCATCCGTGAGATGTTCGCCAGATTCACGGATCTGGATGATGAGCTGGACAGCATGGCTCCAGTAGACCTCGACTTGGCTACTCTGAAAGAACAGCAGGACAGCATTCAGAGCTTTGTTACTAAGCTGCAAGAACTAATGGCCAACACAGCCAATGCCGGAGACAGCTGTAAAAAGATGCTAGAGACTGAAGACTCCCCTGATCTGATTGGACTGAAGAGAGATTTGGATGCTCTGAGTAAACAATGTGGCAAACTATTGGACAGAGCCAAGAGCAGGGAGGTGCAGGTGCAAAGTACCCTCCAGAAACTAGAGGAGCTGTATGGCAAACTCCAGTGTGTAGAAGACAAACTTTGCAAAGCTGTGGAGAAGGAGGCATCCCAGGAGGCGGTTGGCATGGAGACGGATGTCATCAACCAGCAGCTGGAGGCCTTTAAGGTATGGTTCTGTCAAATTAACAATATCAGTTCTCTTGTACTCTATAGGCCAGGGGAGGTCATGTTGGTTCAGGGGTCACATACACCCCAATATGACCTGAAGTGGACCAGATCATTAAAATAATAACATAATAATATATAAATAATATCAGTTCCATAATTATATGTGTAATTTCTATGTTATAGTAAAACATAGAAATATTTACATCTACGAACTATCCTTTAAAAACACGAGAAAAATAGTGCAATTTTTTTTTACAATTTATGCCATTATTTGGCGTCAGTTCCTCATTTTCACATATACAGATCACAGTGGATCTACAAATACACAAAATATTTAATAACAAGTAGAATATTGGTAGAATTACACTTAATTCTCTTGAGACATTTCTGGTTGTTCATCATTTTTGTAAAAGATTAGTCTGTAAATGTAAACATTTATGTGAAATTTAACTTTTTTTTGTGTGCTTTTCATTATTTATAGTTTATTATGATAGTGTTTCACCTAAAATTATTTCAACATCTTAATATCTTCAGTGTAATTTTTGTATTTCACACATTTGTCCCGCAGGCCGGATTGGATTCTTTGGCGGGTCGGTTTTGGCCCCTGGGCCGCATGTTTGACACCCCTGGTATAGACACTGTTTATTATTCATTCTACTGGTTATAGTAATAATAACTGGGTTTGTGGTCACTGTAACACATAAAGTGGATCTGCGTTGACGGGCTGTACTACATTTGCATCTGTTTGTTTTGTGCTCGCAGGGGATTGGTTTCAGTTGCGACAGACGTGAATTTGATGATGTAATGTGTGCAGAGGGACTCCATGCTTTTTTATATACTGAGTCCAATTTACCTCGTACATCAGTAATGAGCCATCAGCTGTGTCCTAATGCATCCCATGTCGTACATCCAACCTCTATGCGTGGGTGTAGTAATAAATGTCAGCACTTGGGCGTATGTCAAGTCTAGTACATTTTATTTATGTAGCCCAGTATCACAACTGCACATTTGCCTCAAGGGGGGTTTGCAATTTACTCATTGTACTTTTGCTCATAAAATTAGAATAATTTAGTTTTTATACACATTCTTCTTTTTATTCATGTTCATATTCATCAGTAATCACCTCTTGATAATGTGCAATAATTACTTATAGAGTCTCAGTTACGGTTTGTCTGTCAAGAAATTATCACATTGTCTTAATCATTACATGAAAAGTGGTAAAAAAAAAAAAAAAATTATTCCATCTTTATAGGCAGCAGGGTACAGTCACAGAAATAATTATATAAATAAATAATAATTATAATAATAATTATAAATAAAGACCATCCGTGTTTGCTTCAGTTTCTTGCTCATTTTAATGCCAATATGTAATATAATGTAATATAATGGCAATAAAGCTACATAATGGTAACAGCAAAAATAGCTCATAAGAGTTAAATTCAGAGCTGATATGTAGACTTTTTCTATGTTTTCTTGATAATAACCCAAATCGCTCGGTTCTTACATCAATATCTATGACATTGTACTGCCAAAACGGTGCTTTTAAGCGTTCCATATTTTTTGTTTTTGTCTGTTTTAGTCACATGATACACACAGGAGTTAGGTACTTGGTTGCATAACCATTGTTTTTGATGATTTTTGATGGTCTGTGACTGTAAGTCCTTTTAAATGGATGATTATTTTCTTTTAGAATATACCCTGTCTGTTTTTTTTGCTTTGTTTTTTGGAAATAAGTAACATCCACTCTGATAAAATAAAAGCAAATGTGATTTTTTTTATGGTTAAGTAGCTGAAAGTGAGAAATTAAAAGCTATTGAAGGCTGTTTAAAGCTTCCACATTTACATGAGTCAGATTAGCTGCAGGCTCTTCACTATAAACACACTTGCTACATACGTGGCAATCCTCTTGGGAATGCTGGTTCAGGGCATCTGGTGTGAACAAAAGAGCTGCGGCCCATATGCAATGGTGGTGGAGTAGGGAAGGACCGTCACAGCCAGGTGGCCGCCAGCAGGGTGTCACTTGATTCAGTGGCTTCAGTAATGAAGCTAAGCCTGTGCATAGATCAATATTAACACTGTGGTGCTCTTACTTCTGACCCATCAAAGCTTAACATTATCTGCAGGTCTAAGCTTAGAGTGGTCTGGTGTTAATGTGATCTGTGTGAAGTACACCCCAAAGGCTGTTAGCCAAGTGTATGGGTGGATGTTTTAGACAAAATAGATTTTAAGCCTCTGTAAATATGTGTAATTAAGCAGGAATACTGCTCCTATACGCAGTTTGAGGAACAGTTGCAAGGAAATTATTCACTAAAAAAACAAAATATGCAGTTGAAAATAATGCAAATGGAAAACACTAATCAAATTTATAATTGTTTAGATTTTTTTTCTTC
>JAPSES010000211.1:2448339-2461242 GCA_029822895.1 Maxillicosta whitleyi
TAGATAGATAGATAGATAGATAGATAGATAGATAGATAGATAGATAGATAGATAGATAGATAGATAGATAGATACCTAATTAATCATGAAGGAAATTCAAGTATTCAGCAGCTTTGCATACAACATAAGGTGGTATAGTAACCACTTTTATCATACCATGTTCACCCTTAAAATCTGATTTAATAAACACCCAAAACCCAACTGACCTCATGAGGACTAGGGCTAGGCATTGAAACTAAATATTTCTTTCAGTTAAAAAAATCAACAAAAAAAAAAGACAAGGTTTTTAGGTTCCATTATGAGGTCTCAAAACATGTCAAATATCCTGCATTCCTATCAGAAACCACACATTCATTGCTTCACAAGTTATTATGTAGATTCTCAGCATCTATATTGTGTGGAACTGGAAGAGTTAGAGCGTCCTGAATCATCTGCCAACTTTAAGGATGTCAGGATGTTATCTAATCTCAGATAACAGAGTTGTTGTCCAGAAAAACCATCACAAACACACGCAACATGAATATGCTTCAGACAATGCTATTTTTGCACTCTCTCACTTTTCTGACTTAGGGTTAGGTTCAATCAAACTTTTCTACAGACTGAGTTAGAGAAGGTAGTAAAGGAGTTATTGAGCAATGGGTTTTATGTACTCCTTTAATATGTCACATCAGACCTCCTCTGCTACAACGTGTAAGTGTAGGGGAAACACTTGGCTGACGGTTTTACTAACTGGTGAACGTCAGACAGTGAGGAGGGTGACTGTCAGACACTGTGTTTTAATTACACTTATGATGGCAGGACCCAAAAGCACTGTGGCTATGGCAACCTGGTGAAATAATAAACACCGCCTTCTCTTTGCGTTCTGCCTGCTGACAGGACAGCATCGCATGAGTCATCAGCTGCTCAGAACACACACATTGGAACACACACATACCACCAAAGACACACACAGTTACAAAATCCTGTATAACATGTGCTTGAACCAGCCTGTGCACCTGTAAATAAATCACCTTTATGAACCCAGGAAGAGAACTGAATCTCCATACAATGAATGGCAACATTCATGTCTGTCTACCTGCTGGTGCTCCTCCTTTGTCATCCACAGCCAACCACCTTCTTTAAAACAAACCCCAGCCACAAACTGACTCTTACAACAACCAAGTGGCCACAATTAAATGTTTCCATTGTATGTTTCTATAAACAATGGATACATATATTCTCAGCGTTTCTGAAACAAAGAGGTGTTTCATATCAACATTTCTAGAGACATGTCCATCGAAGATCTCTTTTTTAATCGCTTGTGTCATTGTTTAAATTGTATGTGACAGTTTTTCTACATGTAACTATAGTTTTAAAGATACCTGGGCTTGCTTTAACACCACAGAAGGTATGCAAATGGTGGACAAATCCTTAATGATGGAATCAAGTGCCCATGTTGGATAAGATAATGGAAGTGGGGCAAAACCAGGGGTGAAACTTGCTGAGGTAATCCTAACTTCCTAAAAACACCAAACATACTGCTTACACTATTGTGTTAAATGTATCACTTACTAAATGTTAATACACAGAGGTGGGTTTGATGATACTAATGTCATTGCTAACACTAACTAGTGCTACCTGGTTATTTAGTATGTTAGCTGGCATGCATTATGTTCTAATACCAACAGGTTGTTTGCAGGTGATTTTCTCTAGAAAACACTGTCAAATTACCTCTGGTTTGAACCATTAAGCATTGTTTTGTCTGGCACTTTATTAAACTAGAAAAGCACTCGGAGAGCGCAGACCTCCACCAAATTCAACCCCCCCCCCTCCCCCACCACCATAAATATTAGTCCCTCATTTATTTGGGCAGCATTTTAAGATTCTTAAGTCCATGGACTATATGAGAAAACATGAGTCGCCACCTGATGGACATTTGTTATTACTACCACAGCAGCACCAATGATAACTTATAGAGAATCTTTTAAAAAAATTCTTGAATCCAGACAGTGATCCGGATCACCTCCAAAAGTTAGTCATCTGTTCCTTGTCTCAGAGTGAAGATTTCCTGAAAATTTCATTAGGTTTGGTCGATAATTAACCGAGATACTGACAAACAAAATTTTTGTCCTCATTGACCCCAATGATAATGAAAATTTCAAAGTGATCCAGAATCCAGGATTTCTTCTGGATCACCCCCAAAAGTTAATCATTTGTTCCTTATGCCATTTCCAACAAATCCTGAAATTTTCATCGAAATCCATCCATAACCTTTTGAGTTATCTTGCTAACTATCAAACAGACAAACAAACTCTAGCAAAAACATAACCTCATTGGTAATTACAGGAAGTACTAACCATAGTTACTAATTAGGGGGAAAATGCAAGAAATTATTTTTAAAGAACTGCTTTTAGTGAACAGTCTGCCCAAACTGATAACTATCAGGAGATGATTATTCTAACTTAAGTATCATATTTTGTCACTGATGTGTCACACTAATACCCAGTTTAACTTGTGATGAGGTTAATTTACTTTCAAGTGCTGTAGTGGTGGTTTTTAGAGATGTTTCAGTACATTGTTATTATGATATACATGACGTAAGAAGAAATAGGGTTGGATCTACTGCCTCATTGGCTAAAAAAAAAAAAAAAAAATCTTTCAGTTCAGTGAAAAATAACTCATCTTAATTACATAACAATCATGCCCAACATATGCTGATTTGTGCTAATACTTTTCTCTGCAACATCATGTCAATTAGCACAACCCACACTTTCCTGTATCTCATCCATTCTGCTGTTGACTTCTTGCACTCCATCTGAATTTCATGCATCACTAAAATCACATGGTTTGATTGATGATTCTGCTAATAATAACATTAAGGCTAACATTAGATAGTTTAGCAAAGTTATGTTTACAGCTCTTATACTGTAATTAAGTGTTGGTCCTAGCCCCCATCCAATCCAAAAGCCTCCTGCCTACCAAGAAAGGCAAAAAAGTAGCTCCATTGACAAATTGTGTTGAGCTTGATCGTGATGTGGTTTGTTGAAACGTACAGCATACATTCTAAGCTGGTGACTAGTTTGGTTACAATTAGTGCCGAGTGTAACAATGGAGCATGACTAAGTATCAGTGTGGGTTGTTTGTACATCTGAAAGCCATTCACAATCTCACCTGGATTCTATTAGCACAGTTTGATTTCTAATATCGACCGCATGAGATGATAGTTAACAGTCAGGGTGTCTAACCGCCTTTACACACACACACACACACACACACACACTCACAATATATTAAAATCACTGTCTGTGGAGGAGGAGAAGGAGGAGGAGGGAAGAAGAGGAAAGACCGACTCCACCTTTTACAGTCAACAGCACGCTAAAATCTATATCACACGCATACAGTAAATACATAATGTACAGTCCCTCAGGCACATACTTAGATACAAACACTGCACTGGATAATTTAAGATACACCCGGCTTCAGTCTTAATGCTACAGTTACTCCATGTCACTTGACTTTTTACATGTAGCATTAAAGCATTAACCTCTCGTCTGAAAAAGGATAATAATTTAGTGTTTTAAACATAGACAGTATATAAGTAGATGACAAACCCTTCATAATGTCACCTATTGGTTTGTGGACTAAGCGTCTAGATGCGCATCCAGGCTGTCGCCATGTTAGTTTTATGATTGTAAAACTTATTGAATATACAAACTGCATCCACTAACAGTGTAATAATAATAATAATTAAAAAAAAAACGATCAAGTAATTTCACTTGGTTATGAAATGTTAATGCATATGTAAACACACTAATCACAAGTAGCAGGCTAGCTGACAGACCATACAATTGAAAATAATTCAAGCTAACATCATCAAATTCATCATGCAGTTATTGTTAAGGTCCAGGAAAACATTGATGCAGAATTCACTGATGGTCTCAATTAAATTAGTTAATAAAATCCTGAAACATAACAATGGCAGAGGTGCCTGTCAGGGAGAAAAAATAGATTTTATCCAACAAACAAGAGAAAAAGAACTCCAAACATTCAACTCAGCCGCGGGAGCTAATGCTAACTGTTAAACCAAGCCCACATAGACTCACTGTCAATCACAGTGGCCCCTCCATTAATAATGTACGACTTTTGGATGACTTTAAAAAATCAAATTTACTAAGTTTACTAAATCCACCCTGTACAGCTGTCACAATGGGAAATTAATTAAAGAGACCAAAACTGTTCTTGCTCCAGGCTTCATAAAAAATGTTCATTTTTGCTGTGACCGTTTTTAACAGGGGGAGCACAGGAAATGACTCCTGTTTGAAGCCAGCCCCCCAGTGGACATTCAAGTTACTGCAGACTTTTATGTTCAACTTTTACTTTTAGAGGAAAACAGACAGTAAGCTATTAGTGTCTTACATGTCTTCATACATTTTAGACAATGAAAAGTTCTTAATTTTCTCTGTCAAGTCGTCAATTTACTAATCATTTCAGTTTAAATTGGTAGACAGGTCAAGCATTACTGAAATGATGTATTGAACTGGATCTATAAACTCATTGCATATGCAAAAAAAAAAATGTATAAACAGATTTTACTAACAGTGTGCAAAATAGTGCATCTCCGTCCAGTTAGTACATTTGCCACAATGAATATGCAATATGGGGTGTTTACACACAAGACGAGACAAGAATATTTAAATATATTAATTTAGCACACGCAAAGTGATTTATCAAACCTGAAAGCAATTTTGCTCATAGAAACTGTATCTATATTTAACACATCTCAAAGGGAGGTGCTAACGGTCTGTATGCCTAATTGTGCACACATGGAAGTGGTTATTTCCGCAAGAGGGTGGCATCAAAATGATGAAACAAGACACAGAGAAGGCACTTTGGAATGACGATAGAAAAAATAATTGAAACATATGCCCCCACCCGAGCACTTTTCCACTTGATCTGATGATTAAATGATTAAAAATACGGACTGACATTAGGCTATAGTGTGACAAAATTATGTCTGCCTGACAGTCATTTCAATAAACAACCCCCACAGCCCCCCACCTCTAACATGAATCTGTAACCTCTGTCCAGCGATGCCGTTTTAGAACTTCTAGAACAGGGCTCACCAATCCTGGTCCTCGAGGTCCAGTATCCTGTATGTTTTAGCTGTATCCCTCTTCTAATACACCTGATTCAAATGAGAAGCCTTTTGTCAACCTCTGCTAATAATGATAATGACTGTCAGGAGTTCTAGAAGAGGGAAACATGCAGGACACCGGCCCTCGAGGACCAGGATTGGTGACCCCTGTTCTAGATGAACTAGGGGATATTTTGAGACCAGTTACAACTTGGATTCATGCAATACCTTATTTGACAAAACTCCATGCATGTCCTTGCATATGGATCATTCCAGAACCACTGTTGCTATTAGTGCTGGTGTATCCAGCACTAATACATGTATTGTCTCCATGATGACAACCAGTACCACATGCAAAATATTCATTTAAATAGGGCAGTCTCCAAGACTTTGCGCCTGTTCTCATCTTAGGAAATCCCCCACAAACTGCAGTTCAACCCCACACACAAAATTCTAGATTGCACACACAAATGTAGATGTGAATTGGGATCTTAGTAGATCCGGCCCTTAGGTTGGGCTTCCAAAGTAATACACACATGACTATCAGTAGTGGATTTACCTTCCAGGAGCCTCAGCTCGATGACCCCCCCCCCCCGAGTGAAAATCTACAGAAAAGAATGGTGATCTGTCCGGGAATCAAACCAACCTCTTTATTATCTGACTATGTTGGTCCTTTTCGGGATGTGACATTTACTCCTATGGGTCGTGCACCTCTTGAATTTGAGGGGGGTCGACCATGGACATTTATTACCAGTATTTTTTTATGGTACAGGGAGTTAAATCTGCATTAAGACTGAAGTCTAATGATCATGAAATGACAACTGTCTATTCAAGCAGCATTTGGGTCTGTACACCAGAAAAACAGAAAGGCAGCTGCAGAAGGTATGTAATGTGTCATTATACAGTCAGAACAACAGAACTTCATGACATTTGCCACGAAACACAGCCAGTGATTGAGTGATTCACGCAATGTTGTCATAGTCCTTTATCTAACTGGTGTGTGTAGATGAATTTGACTGCATTTACTGCTGTTGGACATGTGTCAACAACTTGCGAATTATTGGAGTGTTTTTGCTTGACAGAACGTTAAGTATTCTATGTGCACACGCATTTTCCTGTATGAACTACTAGAAGGCGTACTACAAAGTAGAAAAAGGCTTAGAGTTAGTTAGGATTAAAGCATTCCTGCTTAGCAGGGATATGACAATTTGGAGAAGGATATGTAGGTTTTATTTCTATGTATGTTTATATATTGCCCCCCTTCCATATGTTCTGGATCCACCACTGACTATATATAAAATTTTGTCCAGAAACAATGCTCACTGAGCTTGAGAGCTAAGTTAGCAATCAAATTACATTTTATTATTTTAACAGAAAGCTAATGAAATACATTCTTTGGGAACAATTTCATTTTACATTCAGTATCAAACATTCTGCCACCAGTTAATTTTGTTAATAATAGGCAGCATTATATTCAGACCATAAAACATAAAAATTGGACTTGTACCGATTACTATTTTTTCAGCCAATCCCTATTTTCAATTTGCAGGGTGTTTGGATGGCTGATACCAATGTTGGATTTCAATCTCATTTTTTCCCAACATGACACACAAGACATTGCAATGTAACTTTCCCATGAGAACATTTATTTTAAAAAGAAAAGTGTGCAAAAATGTGACAGGTTTTCTGTATGAAAACAGGTTGATTGAAACGTCTGTTTTTTAGTGAGTCCCGTATTGTACCAGTGGCTGAAGATTATCATACACACCCAATTTTTATTCTGAAGTGCTCAGACCATCTGCTTTAGTAACACATCATTGACCATACATATTACACACTGCAATCCAGCTTTACTTCTAAATAATCTAATGGAACCTTGGAAAAAGCAAGTGTCTCTACATATGTGGAGCAAAGGATGAACTCCTGCACTGAATGGACCACAACACCATTTGTAAATTCCCAATTTCTAGATGCTTGGGGCTGAATCAAGGTCCTGAGTTAAGAGGCACATGAGAGGATAAATAAAAACAAGTGCATCATTATGCAAAGGATCCATATCCTATTTGTGTCTATTAATAAGTCATTAATTAATTAATAGTAATCAATTAATTTTGTCATGTAATGAAGGGGTCAAATGATTGTACATTATGTAATTTTTTTAAAAATTTTTTATCATACATTATACAGAGGGTAAAATTATTGTACAAATATGCTAATTATCGTAGGCGTGGCCAAGCAGCACTAATGTCCTGCCCCCCTCAAATTAGGTGCACAACAACGGGGGATTTTGAGGATTACTAAAGCATCTTAAGTTTCACTTTCACTTTGTATGGTTGTACGGTGTGCAAACTCAGTGTGAGGTACGTACAGCATGTAACGCCACCTTATATATGATCTGTAAGCGCCACCTGGCTCTGGCTATGGCACGGCAGGAATTTATCCTGCACTCAAAGTTCATCAATTTCAGACTGACTGCTCGGCCACAGGTTATGGCCAATCACATGAAAATTGGCCAGTTGGCCTACACACCCACATACAAGTCAGGGTGGGCTGTGGTCAGGAGAGTTTTATTGTGGCTACGTAGATTCTTCAGGCCTGGCATCGATTCACACGTTATGCCCAAAACTTAAATAAATAAATAAAAACCACCCCTGTGTCCACTAAGTCACACTAGAAAACACCTACCAATTACATCTTGTTACTGTACAACATGTAGAAAATGTCAAAGAAATTTTAACTCTTAGCCCTAAAAATGTATTTGTAGTTGCAATTATATATGCAAATTGCAAATATAACAAATTGCAAATATAACATATAAAGATCAGTTTGGAGAGACTCAGGCAGTATGGAGACAGTTGTGTTAGTAATAATAATAATAATAAATTACATTTTTATAACGCTTTTCAAGTCACCCAAAGCGCTTTACATTATTGATCCATTATTCATTCACTCTCACATTCCCTCTCTGGTGGTAGTAAACTACATTTGTAGCCACAGCTGCCCTGAGGTTGTTCAGTTCTCCCCTAATGAGCTGTTTTGCCAAATTTTATAAACTGATATACTTCTAAATTCAGTTGGTATTAGAACTGGTAATACGTTTTCAACATTGTTCATTTAGGGGAAGACAGAAAATTGCAAAAAGTTACATAATCTCCTTCAGAAACCTGTGAGTATGTTCACATCTAACACTGTGCCTTAAATTCCCCATCATCCCTCTGCTGCTTTGAACCAATGATCTCTGTCGATCATTTTTTTTAATCTCCTCTGCTGCAGTTTGTCTGATGTTGCTTCTAATGGGTGGGAATTCTCTCAGTGACCATGAACAATGATTTTCAGAGTATTTCCCATGACTGCAACATTTCCCCTCTCTATTATGTTTGCCCTTTGGCTAATGCAATTCAAGCTTTTTAAGTGTCTAATGCCTTTGCCCTCTGGTGTCAGCCCACTACTTAGTAACAACCCCTCCCCAGGCCTCATTTCAGCATCATTATATGTATTTAGCTTTATATTGCTAATAAGTAGGATTGTTTACAGGGAAACATTAGTGTGAACTGATCATTCACCACAGCTTTTGACAATAGTTGTAGTTTAATGATAACTGTCTGTTGCCAATTGTGATGATTAGATGATTCCTATTGGAAACATTTATCACCGAAACAACAACCACAAGCAAATTTTGTGCACTCTGATCTCAGCTAACAATTGCCATATCCATGAATGTGTCATAAAGAAGGACACCCAAAGTCCAAAGACAAAGATTGTAAAGGCCTGAAGCAGTTTGAAAACAAGACAGCCTCGGCCTGCTGAACCAAAATAACCTTCAAATTCCAGACCCTGACACTGGCGATGCGAGAGCAGAGCGTCTCTTCATGAGCCTTGAAGGAAAGGAGGTAAAGTAGAAGATGAGCAGAGAAAACAGAGGAAGGGATAATAAAGAAGTGCGCCTGTGTGTGTGGGGGGGGACTTGGTGTGTATGTGCCTTTTGGAGCATCAGCCCTGTCTGCTCTGTTCTGTTCTGTTCTTTCTGTAGCCGAAGCTCATCGGTTCTGCACCGAGAGCTTACATGGTTTTAGCCAGGGCCGGCACAGACAGACAGCTGCTATTAAACCCTGATTGTTTCAGGTTCACAGAGTGTGAAAGGGTCTGAGTGAGGGGCTGTGATCCCAGTGAGGGTGGTCTTTCTCCCCCCCTTCTCCCTTTCCTTCACCTCCCTCTCTCTCTCTCTCTTTGGAAGGCTGGAGGAGGGTGTTGGGGAAGAGGTGTAGAAGGAGGACTGTGTATGTGTGTGTTGGGGGGTGAAGGTGGTTGTGGTGGTGTTTGGGGGTGGGGGGGGCAGAGAAGGATTGCAGGCATCACGTGACACATGTTTCTTGCTGAGCGGACCAAAATGGAATCTGGACAAAAACACACCACTTGTTGCTGCCTCTCTGGGTATACACTGGTCATGTGACCAGCTAATTGTGCCAACTCAGAAATTAAACATGTCAGATATTTTAGAATCCAGATTTTGCTCTGAACAATTTACTGTAATTGCTTAAAACTGTCTCAGGTTTACATCAGGGGTCAATCAAAGTTTTTTTTTTTTTTTCTTTTAGGGTCAATGGTTATTATTAGTAATTATGCCCCAGAGCAGGTATTTCAAATGAGATAAAAATCAAAATAATGGCACCTAACTTTAGAAGAACACAAATGGCAGAACAAAATTTCACTGTAATGCATCTGAGCATTAATAAAAAAGAGAACATTCCAACTTACCTGGAAATAAAAAAGTAAGGACCTTTCAACATCATTTTTATACAAATTCAAACATTTAGAAATTCTACAAAATAGCCTTCTTTGTAAAGTAAAGTGTAGATATCAGTGGAGGTGAAAATGAGGTGTCCATCAGAGGGAGTCATGCATTTCTGATATACATTTGACTATCCAAACAACACATTAGGAAAAAAAAAAAACATTTGCTGAATAATGGATCAACTAAATATCACCTATTTTACACCAGTTTTGAATCTACATTTGGGCTGAAGGCACACTCCACCAAAAAAAAAAAAAAAAAAAAACTCATCTATTTGTGTGTTCACTGGCATCAGACAAGAAAGAAAAGGTAATGGATTACAATGTACTGTATTCAGTCTGATAGCGACTTATCACTGCTCTGATAAAGCAGGAGAGCTCTACTGTGACTATGGCTATTGGAGGACGGTTCCTTCCTGTATGGCCTATTTGTTTAAGAACATTCCCATTAAGGAGCCTTTTGGCCTTAACACACTTGATAAAGACCAGGGAGGGTGAGGAAGCTCCCCTGTGGAGCTTTTCACACATGGCCAATGGACAAGTGCACTTTCCTCCCTCAAGACACCCCCCATCTCAACCTTGAGAGGGCCCTAAAGGCCTCTGTGTAACAGATGATTGGGAAACCTGCGGCATATATTGCTGTTAAAGGAACCCATTAAAAATCCTGATATCTGATAAACAATACGTGTCTAAGTTGTAAGAAACATGTCTTCGTTCTCAGTATAACTTCCTCTCGATTGCTGCCTCTCTCCATGTGAGTGTGTGATCCTGTGCAAATACTTTTCAGGGAGGTTGTGAGTCTGTGTGCTTAGCACTTCCCACTGTCACTTTGGAATAAATAAGTGTTTGGCTGCTCTATTGAGTGCAGTGTTGACGCTCTTCAGTCCAGAATCGCTACATGAAGATCATGTAGCCTAATCTTCCCACATTAGCAGCTGCAGCCACCTCTTTCAAGAAATAATTAGATTAGATTCCATAATCTACATCAGATTATGAAGGGATAATGGAAAGCTTCATAAACCATGGTGTTTTTCTGGTCCAGAAAAAGTAAGAAACTTTACTAAACTTAAAATGAAACAAATCACAGTTAATAAAGCAGTTGTCCATCAACCTGATGGCACATTTACAGAAGCCTTGTGTTCTCTGATGTGTACACACACACACACACGCACACTTGAGTGATGATGTTGTTTGTGGGTGTCCTGACAGAAACTCACATTTGGAAATGATATTGGCACCTCAAGTATTTCAGGTTACAAGAAACAGCTGTTCCCGGGTGGCCCAGCGACCCTCGGCTGAGCCAGATGATATTAAACTTTGCTGGAGAGTCAGACTCTTTAAGGAAGCACTTCCCGAAGAGGCACAAGTACAAACACAAGAAAATACATATTATCTGAGATGCACATGCCATCAATTGTAGTTTGGGTGCATAGATCCTCCACAATAGCACAAACCGACCAAAAAACACGAGCCACGCTGTTGTGCGTTGAAGAGCAAAGTACATTAACCCACGACAAACGACGAATCACAATGACTGTTAGAAATAACACATGGTACAAGAGTGTGTGTAGAAGAAGCCCACACTGATTGGACAGCAATGTAAAGTGGCTCCATTAATTCAAGTTAATGATCCTAATGCGTAAAGGTCACACACGACCACCTGGAGCCAGATGAGTCTACATCAGCAAAAAAAAACAAAAAACCTTTTACAACTTCTGCTACTTCACAAAAGAACAAATAAACAATCGCACATTTTCCTGACAATGAAATTCAACTGTGTCTCCGATGAGACCGTTTTCTTTTCAGTGATCGGCCGTGATTTCAGATGATCCACAGGACTTACCTCAGGTTAAGGCAGCAGTATTCAGCATCAAACTTTGTGACTTGGTTCCCAGAGTCCTCGGAGGAGCTCTGCGGGTCCAAGGACTACGAAAGACGGAGTTTTCCAGTAAAGCCCCCCTTTTCTCTCTTTCTCTACTTTTTCTGGCAGACGCAGTCGGATGGAGATAACTGGATTCTTCGCAGAAATACGGGGACTTTATCCTGTTTCAGAAGTGCTTTCCCATAGCTGAGTCACTTTACGCAAACGGTGACAAAATTGAACCCATATTCGTCTACGGAGTCCCGCAAAGCGCCCAGAAGTTGGTTGAACACACACAAGCCAATGCGGGAATGCGCACCCCCTTCTCCTCCTCCTCCTCCTCCCTCCTCCCTTTCTCCACAGTCTGTGGACCACCCCGAAACAGGAAGTTCACTTTTTGTTTTTCTTAAAAAAGGACTATGCTGCTCTAGTTTTCCTCTCTACGTTAACATATACCCCAGAAAATCCACCGAACGTGACATATTTTCCATTTTTAAACTGTTGCATTCAGTGAAAAACACCCAATGCACAAATACAATTACAGCGTTTTAATCAGTTATATAAAGGCATTACAGCATGTGTGTGTTTATACACACTCGTATGGACATGACTCTGTCTATATAAAGTGTGTTCCTCATTGAAACAATCTATCTATAAATGTTTTTGTTTACTCTAATGGTGTAACTTCATAGCAGCCCTCGGACAGCGTGTGTGGCTGGCTACGTGTGGGGATGCTGCAGATTGCTGCGCCTTGCCAGTAAAATCCACCACAAAATCTGGAGTGGAATTCAGTCTGCAGGACCGGGACCACAGATACAGGTCTGCAAGCATATAATGAGGGCTGTGAAGAAGTCTGGGCAATGAAAACTGGTTGATTTCAGTAATTTCCATATGAAACACAAGAAAGAAACAAGACAGTTTTACAGAAATCCTTCTCCCCAGTGGTGGAATGGAGTGAAGTCTTTTTTAATCCCCTACTGCACATGCGGCCTGGGGGCCAAATCCAGCCCGCCAAAGGGCCTGATCCGGCCCCTGGGATGAATTTGTGAAATGCAAAAATCTATTAACAATAATTTTAGTTCAGGTTCCACATTGAGACCAATTCAGTGTCATAATAACCTATAAATAGTCACAAATC
>JAPSES010000211.1:2461953-2493492 GCA_029822895.1 Maxillicosta whitleyi
ATTGGTGTTTTATCTATCTTAAAGAAATGCAGGTGGTCTGTTATAATTATAGCCTTAAAAGGGTTGACTTCATCTGTCTTCCATTTATGTTTTTCTTCTTTTGTTTTATGAAATGACTGCCTTGCTTAATTTACTGCATATGGCCCAGAGTCCAAGCCAAGGGGCAAGGACTTCAAAAACGATGCCAACTCTGGAGTACCTTAAAATTGCAAAACCACTGACAGCTGTTAGGTTTGGTTCCACCTGACTTCAAAAAGTCTAGGCTCCCACAGAATTACATTAGACCTCTATCTAAAACATTTTTTGTCTTCCAGGGCTCGGTGAAGGTTGTGTGGGTAGATTGCATGGCATTAAAAAAATCTAAAATCAGCGTAAAGGCTAAAACCCATTAATCATACCATTCATGCCATGATCCAAACACCAGTATCCCACATCGAGTACTGTTACCTGCTGAACTATCCAGCGGTTTGAACAAAGCTCAGTAGTATTACCTATGGACCCATTCGCTGATTGAACATCAAAGAATGGTTTTGATTTTTTTTGAGATGTGGTTCTTGGGCACAATTTTTGTGTGCCAAATTGGAAACACGTAACTTGACTGCTCATAAAATGGCCAAAACTAAACCTTTCTTTCCGCTTTTCCCTTCAGGTGTCTCCACAGCGAATCAGATTTGCATATTTATTTGGCACAAGTTTTTACATCGGATGCCCTTCCTGACACGGACCTCTGTATTTATCCGGGCTTGGGACCAACACAATGAGACACTGACTTGTGCCCCCTGTGGCTACAAGTATAGGTAAGTACAGTGTAAAGGGCCTTACCCTAGTAATCACCTGAGATTCAATCTGGACATCTTCCATCACAAAATGACCAAAAACATGTTAAAATTACTCTTTAATGCAGATTATACACGGTACTCACGGGCTGTAAAGGGTGTTTATTATATATTTGTAAAATTATTCTAAGTGATTCCAATTGTCTTCTTCTTCATGTGAGGCAGGTGGACCGGCACCCTAGCGCCCTCTATTCATGAGCCACCACTGTTCATAAATAGCTAGCTGAATTAGTTCTGAGTACTAATGAATTTTGTTTTTAAAGTGTCAAACGTCAGTATCAGGATCAGACACATTTGATGACAAGACTCAGGGTTCAAACTCAGGATAGGCTGAACTTTCAGTGAAGTTTTGTTGACATTATGAGGGCTTGCTTTCAGGAACTGTTGCCAGAAACACTTCACCAGTGAAAGCATATAATTATTTATCTAATGGTGCACCCACACACGCACATTTGGCTATTGGTTAAAACTGTTAAGTACAACAGTACACACTTGTATGTGTCTTGCATGTCTCTTGCAGGATGTAGAGTCCACTTACCTGTACCTCCTCTCCATTTGCTCAGATGTTGTTGAGGCTGGTCTGTGTGCCTCAGAGACATGGAGACACAATTACAACAGGTATATATCATACATCTGATAGGTGCATATTATCACAAATTTGTGATTAGAAAATTTAATGTACATATAAAAGATTGTTGCTCAATTGAATGGATTCCTGATCCTTGAAGAAAGAGATAAACCACTACCTAGCATATCTGGTTGCTTCAGTTTCCTTTACACTTTTCTTTATTTTAAACTATGTTTTAGAAGTGCCTATATGCTGCAAATTCAGCACATAATCACTTAATAAAATCTCAATAGCTGCTCCTAGCATTGGTACCATAACACATTTTCCAATGGCACATTACTCCAGTCTTTTAGGCACACCTCATTCCTTGAATACTTGTTCATGTTTAACTTTGTTCTAACTATATCTTTAATTGCCACTCATTTCTTTCATTTGGAGCTGAAGTGTAAATGCTTTTTAGCACATGATTTTGTCACGCTTTCTTTGGCTAAAATATTTGTTGTCTTATCATTTTTATTAGATCCATGCTTTACCAAAGACATGTCATCATCTGGCACACCCTTTGAAATCTGGGGTCTTGCACACCAGCTCTGAACTCTTAGGTAAGGACTGTTAGCATCAAGAAGCATACATTTGTCACAAGCTGATAGGTACAACATTTTTCAGGATGAAACTGCCCTTGGGCATTAAAAAAAGTACATGATATGTTGGCGCTAGACTGAGGCGCCAACTCTGATTGCTTTAGGCTGATGGCTTACTAAGGAATCCGTGTATTCTGCAGGTTTTTTAGATCTGATCCAAGTGTGGTTTAAGAGTGAAACTCAAATTGCAGACATTGATTGATTTAGGTGTTTAATCTGGAAGGTTTGCACTGGACATGAATAGTTGCTATTATTGACCCTGCTTTAACCTTTATGGGGACTTACAGACTCACAAACTGGGAAACAGATCTTACATTGGTCTGTATGCATGTCTTCTACTGAGAATTTTTTGTTCGGACCCAATTGCAAAATAAAATGTTACCATTGTACATTCCTACAAATCATGACTAAAAATAATCCTGACCTTATGTGTCATAGAAGGATACATTCTTGAATCTTACAGGGCAGTAGTGTAGAATAGACCTGCTTGCGGGTGACAATTTCAGTCAGCCTTTTCCTCCAATTCTAAAGTCTGCCTGAGATTCTTTTCAAAGTCTGACATACTGAGTGAACCAGCAACCTCAGAGCAAACAACTACATGGTAAAAATGGAAGACTTGGACAAATATTTGAAACATGGAGTAAGATAGGTCTTGGTTTGTGACATTTTACTGTGTCCCCCCTAGAAACTCTTCATAAATTAATTCTAAAATAAGGATACAGTAATGGTACATCCTTAGTTTAACACCTCATAGGACTATGTCAATTCCCCTATTCCACTTATGGGCAGCTGTGGCTCAGATGGTAGATGGTTGGCCAAGGGCTGAAAGGGTTGGCGGTTCAAATCCTCCTACTGTCCACAAGCTGAAGTGTCCCTGAGCAAGACGCTGAACCCTAAATTGCTCCCAGTAGGGTCTGGCATGGTAGTACCTTGCATGTTACATTAGAATAGTAGCTGCCTACTGGTGTGTGTGTGAATGGGTGAATGTGAGGCTATGTAAAGTGCTTTGAGTACTAAAGTGTAGATATAGCACTATATAAGTGCAGTCCATTTACCATTTCACTGACAATGGGTTTAGTCAGACCTATCTCCAGAGGTGCCATAACACTATTAAAATATAAAGAAGGATCTGCCTATGTGAGTTCTATATATTCAGGCAACAGAGTATAATTACGCAGTTAATGACAACAATGTGAGCGCAATTTCTGAGAGAGTTGAAAAGTACCAAAAATGATGAAAATACCCTAATGCTGCGATAGAAAAGTTGAAGCACTTTTTTTGTTTGTTTAACAATCACTGGAACTATGTGTACCTGTGGTTTGCAGAAGCATGCAATAACAATTTTATTGCCAAATGGGTTGGACTAAGAGAGCCCAGAAATCTTGTGCCAGTGTGCCAATGTGATGTAAGATATAACGGGCTACATCATTCAATAACTGAAACAAGACATTACCTCTTCCTGCAAAGTTCTGCAACCCTCACTGTTCATATATTTGCAAGTTTTCTTTGCTGGGCAACACTGTGTTGCTGTGTTGCTCTTGCTTTTCATCCAACAATCAGCCATATATTTATTGTGTAAATTTTTTTAATCACTATTTACCATGTTTATAAGACAGATCCTTCATAGAGCAGTTCTTTTTCCATTTTTGCAACATGCATAGACTTGGAAGACAGATACGAGGTTGGTCCTTTATTTCAACAATGTCAACCTGTCTGCATAGAAATTCAACATGCCGGGACACAGTACTCTTTGGGTGGTATACACTTGATATCTTCGGGAATACTTCAGTGAGTCATACTGAAATCACTTTTCTTATTGTCTTTACACACTCGCCAAGGTTAATGTAGGTCTTTCTACTTTTGCTACTAGAAATACTGTAGGTTCACAATGTTAGAATGAGGCCCAAAAGAAAAATTGTTTTCCCCCTTACAGAAATTAAATCCAAAAACTAAATTTTAGTAGCATTTACGAATAGTTCAGACTCCACGTGAGATACGTGAGTCAATTGATGAGCAACAGTGCATTTGATAAAGTGCTGCACCTTAAAGTGGTCACGTCATGGTTGTATCTGGTTCCAAGAGATCTGTCATTCTATACTTGCTTGAAAGAGATGTTATCTTTCATGAGAGACTATATGTATTGTAATAACCTGCGATTTTAAAGATCTATGCTTCCAAACAGTAAATCTAGTGCTCTCTGCTGGCCATCATAGTACTCAACTACCAACAACCATCACAGCAGTCAGGCCACTTCATGTGAACCACTGTAGTAACTGACCATGTAAAATGTGCAAAAAACTTGACTGCTTTAATTTAGCTGTAAATAAACTGAAAAGATAACATGGGTATCCAATACTCAAAGGAGATTACCGCAAGTATTAATGTCATAAAGAGCAGTATACTGTGGTCAAATGACTGTGCAGACCCTGACCACAGATGTGACTGGTACCTTTATCCACCTGTCTATGGTCAATTTCACATTTCAACATTTGATTCTGACTTTCTTGGTGTAAAACGTGATCAAGTAAACAGCATAATCACAGTAAAGAAGGCATCATTTTAATTGGATTTTTCCTGTACTACACCTGAATGTGTGACCCTCGTACTCCTTACAACACCACCAAGTGGCAAAAACGAAACAGTGTGAAAGTGGCCAACATTGGCAGTTTACCAGCCCCAAATAAGGACACTTGCCTGATTGGCAAGGAATATTAATAAAATTTTAATTAAAATTTTCAAATGTTCCCTGGAATTGATCATTTATCAGATATGTAATGCATATTTTAAATAAGCTATATATAAAAAACTACTTTGTTTTGAAATGTTTTCTCTTTTGTTTCAATGACAGATGAGAAATGACTAATAATGACATTTACATTCGTTAGCGATCATTTGCGGTGTATTGCAGAAATCAAATTGGGAATTGTCGCTTTCTGTTATAGTTGTAATAGTAACAGTTATAGTAGCATTTGGTGGAAAACTATGCCCACGGAAACAGTGAAATTAAATGACCTCTATTTTATTTTTTTTCCACAGTGGATTCGTGGTTTTGTAGGTTGAGTTCACAGTGAGGATGCAGGATATTGCTCTGTAACAAGGCTATCCTGATGTAACACATTGAGATATAACAGGTAACTAGGTCTGTCGTAATGGGATCAGCCTGTGGATTTAGAAGTTATTTGAAGTGCCGTGTACACTGGAGCAAGATTGCAACATACTGACGTAGGCCCTGAGAAAAGGCTTCACACAAGTCTAGCATTTACATTTTCACATCACAAAATAATAGTTTGATGCTCAAGTGATAACGGAAAGTAACTGAAAACTTATGCGATATACATCTGATACATAATATATGCTGTGTATTAATTATCATACCACACTTTTGATGTACTCTGTCAATGTGAATATAGTTTGTACTTTCATTTAACTACATTTCTAATATTGCACTATTCTTATTATATTCAAACGTGAAATAAGACCAATAAAAATATATTGATTTTTTTTGTTTTATACTAGACTGAATGACTAACGAATTAACTGATTAAGTAAAGCTGACATTTGACACATTTGAACCTCTTCACTTAGCCTAATTCTAGAGATAGATTGTTTAATTAAATAATTGATCTCAGGGATTTGATTTATTGGAATCAGCAGTGAGTGTTGTTGCGCATTTACAATTAAAGTCAGGCTTCGCTTTCCAAACATTTAGCGGCATGTTGTAAGTATATGTATGCCGCAAACTCCTAAAATTAGGTAAAACACATGGAATATGGTAATGATTACTGCATGTATCTGTTCATGCATTAATCTTAATACCTGCCCTCATGTTGTTATTTACTATGTATCCGCAAACAGTTGAAAGGAGAGAGTGTAAAAGCAGTTTCTCTCTGAGGTTGTCCTGTCATGACACCGTGTGAGGGACGAGCTTGACTATTTAACCCTCCCCCGAGGATTTGTGCGGGATTGTGGGGGTAGTGAAGGATTAGGGTTTTAGTAGCACACAAATGGTAGGTCTGTGGGTCAGTGTGTCAGTGTATCAGTGAGTCAGTAGGTTTTTATTTTTTTAAAGAGTAGGTCAGCTATGTGCTTTCCACGAGGAGGGGTAATGCAATTATTTCCTGGAGTCAAAGTGTACTCACCTGCTCACATGTAAACACTAAACTGTCTGCAGGCTCATGCTCGGAAACCATCACACGTGCCCCACAGAGTTAGCTTTTACCCAAGCTCTGATGGTTAACATAAACAAAAGGCCCCTGGTCCACTTCACTTGTGGTTTAGAAGTAAATACATATCCTCCTGCTGTTATTTAGGTCCATGTTGTCGTCATAGCTTATTGGTTGTTGGTCATTATAAAGCATTCACTAACGCCTCATTCTGCATGACCATGGGTTGTAGCCACAGCATGCCCCAGAAGTGTGTACACCCTTTGCACTTGTGAAATTAATTAATTGTAATCTGCATGTTATTTTGCCCAAATAAAACCATTCCTCAAAAGAAAGATAGAATTGAATTGTCTCAAAATGAGTATACCCTTATAACATAGTCAGGTGGAATCCTCTTGAGCATTGGCTTCACAATAGCTGAACAAGTGTTTGCTGGGATGTTAGTTATCTGACATTGGACACCTGACGTTCTTGAACCTTATGTTTCAGGACCCACAAGTGTTGGATTGGGTTTTTCCTCCAGAAAGACAATGAGCTGCTTGGAACAACACTATGCACAGCAAATATGGGAGTGTTAAATAGTCAGTGTCACTGTTAAATAGAAAGTGTTGATGTTGTATTAACACCACATTGATTTAAAACAACACTGTGTGTGGTGTTTTTGTTAAAATGATGTTGTTAAACCATGGTGTTGAAAGTGTTAATTTTACACCGCATAGTGTGGACACATATAGACACTTTATGGTGTTAAATTAACACTGGCATATTTGCTGTGTGGGTTATTGCTCCGTTGTAATTGTTTCAGGGTATCATATCAGATTTGCATGTGATGGTGTACAGTACAAGAGGGTTTCAAAAAGTTTGTGGGTAAAGGACATTTGTTTAAAAAAAAAAAATGCTTAAATTATGATGTTTATTTTTTCAACACATGCTCCATCTTGGTCAATACACATCTGCAAGTGTTGATACCAGCCATCTGTATAAAACTGAGGCCCATGTGATTTAAACCATGTCAAAGCTATGTTCTTTTTGCACTAACTTTTTGAAGCTCCCTTGTTTGTACAACCCCGGTGCTGGTAATTTCTTGTAGTTTGGACCTGCTGGGACTGAAAAGCTCAAATTCATTGATGGTTTCATGGATTCCTTCGTTTACAGGCTCCCCCCCTGCAAAATAATTGCATTTCAGCACTGTAGTGACTAACAGCATTGTTCCTTCCAAACCACAGCTTTTTAGAAGTAGTGGACTAACGTGTTGCCTGATCTGAACCCAAAACAGCACATGAGGCCCGAAACACAAAGCGTCAGGCAGTTCTGAGAGTGGAGGGAAACATCCAAGCAAAATGCTATTCAGGTGTTTTGAACTTAATGCCCAGTAGGATGAAGGATGTTCAACAAATAGTGGCTGTCATGAATTATTGACATTGAGATTAATTTTTTTTTTTTTTTAGAAATCTTAAAAAACTCAGGTGTTTGGGGGACTATCAGTTTTGTTTGCACAAATATAAATTGCAGAATGTTTAATCTTTAGACTTTACCTGCTCAGAACCTACTCTGATTCAATAGGTGAAGAATTTATTTAGAAGTTATTTGTGTTCATACGTCTGTCACTTAGTACCCAACATCCCAGAATCCATGGGGTGCAAGTTGAAGAAAACCTAGGACACGAATACCATGTCACTCACACAAATAACACATAAATTAACCACTGTGGTAAAAATCCACACCTTTTTTTTTTTTAATATGATATTTAATATCTACTAATAGAATCCAACCTCAGCCTAAAAAGACTTGAGGCTAATTTTTCATTTGCAGCATGTGTCAGGGAAATGTCATATATCATTTACAACCTCAACCTCTGCTCTTTCTTTCTCCTTGCACCTTTTTTCCCATTGTGCCTTTTTTTTAATATATATATTGCACTACTTGACTTAAATGTTTATACAGTTTTTTGCACAATTTCTTTTTAGTTGTATTTTAAGTAACAGTTTATTATTTTGTACAGAGAGCATAGTTAAAATAATTTTTTTCTTTTAATTCTTGCTTGGTGAATAAAGGTGATTCTGATTCTGAAAACAGTTGACAACTTTTATGAAACAGATTATTAATGCAAATAAAAGCTGTTTCTGTAATGACAGTATTGTAATTAAGTAAATTGGTAGTACTGTTTATGGACTAAACCATCCATTTTGATCTTGGCTTCAGAGTAGTCATTGGTGACGAACCAATAAATCACAATTCATGATTGAAAGTTGCCCTAACACCCAGGATGGACATCAGTTATCCTTCAGCCTGAATGTCCTCTGAATCAAGAGATGCTGTAAAGTAATTATAGCAAGTACAGATTATTCTTTTGTCATTGTTAAGTAACTACTTACCAGCAATTCATTGATTAGTGGCTAGTTTCACATTTGTGCCAAACGCATTCCTTAGAAACTTCAGTTCCATAGCATTTTGCCAATTTTGATCATTTATGTGATTAATTTGAAAAAGGTCAATTATGCAGATACCAACATTTTAAGAACAGTTCCCCATCCCTCCAGAAGAGGGTGCTCAAAGCTTACACTATATATAATCTAATGACACGAAAATTGTTTGGTCATTAATAAATGACTAATGGAAGGAACCATCTGCCTCCAACATTCTCAGACTAGTGCTAATGCTGAAAGAAATGTGATCACGATATCCTCAAAGAAATCGAAAGAAAAGTTTTTGCTAAGTTTATTTGTACGTATTCTATGTAATTGTATTGTATGGATGGTTATGCGTTATGGGCCATAAACCTGCCGACAAACTGGTTATGATGACTTTTTATCATCATCATTAGCATTAGTTGTCACATTAATGTGTCACAAGCAAATTGTTTAGAGATCTTTTACTTCATGTCTGACTGCATTACGTTTGCTTCATAATATGTTCACAATAATTAAGTAACTAAATATTTAAGTTGTGTTAAAAGTAAAGAGGTACTGCTGATTCATAATAGAACAGAATCTTTATTTTGTCAGTAGTAGTTTGTTAGACACGTAAACATGCACCACACACCGAAATTTGTCTTCTGCTTTTAACCCATCACTGGATCTGGTGTTTGGTGCCTTGCTCAAGGGCGCATCAGCCAACACCTTTCTGCCAGGTCAAAGGATTGGGCCAGCAACCCTCCAGTCACAGGTTGACTCTCCAGCTGACTTCAGCCATCTAGGCCACGGCTACCACCCATAAATATGTCCCCCTGTATATATGTTCAAAAATATGAAAATGGATGACGTGTCAGTGTTACATGAGTTCTCTGCTAACTCAAAAATAATGTGAAACTATGTTCATCAGTCAAGCAGATGCTGTGTAGTTGAGGTACCACTTTAACTTAAACTTAAACTAATTTGGAGGATTTGCTTTTTAACATCATAGGCTTGAAGTGCACTTAAGAAATACTTTGGAGTAGATAAGTTAAAAAAAAAAAAAAAAAAACAGATTAAGCCTTTTGTCCATGTCATTTGTACTTCAGTGTGGACAATGAACATTAATATTCTGTCTGGTCAATTTCATTTCATCAGTAAAATGGAGATATTTAGATGGTGGTGACGGTAAACTTTTATTCCAAAAGACACGTGGACAGAGGGTCATCAGTTTGTCAACAAATGTGTGAGAAAGGTTATAAAATATTTGAAAACAATGTTCGTCAAAGAAAAACACAAAAGAATATGAATATTAAAAGTTCTGCGTTGCAGAATAATCACAACATTTAATCTGGTTCTAGATGCACTTCAGTGTGTAAAAGGCAGGTGTGTAAGCCTAAGCTGAGCACCGTGATTCCTCAGACGACACTGCATGAACAACCATCATTTGTATAGAGCTGATAGAACTGCCTTTTTCAAGCGCTGTAATACAGTTATATTCAATTTCTTAAATATTTGTTTTCAATCTGGCAATCTTTGGATCATTTTTACTCCTGAAACATTAAATCTTTCATGAATGCTATGATTTTTTTTTAGTTCCAACTTCTTTAATGCAGAGAGAATGATGAAGAGATGTCAAAGTCAAACTGCACTTGATACTTTAATTATAAATCTGATTTAATGCAGTGTTTAGCTCAGATATTATAAATAACTATTTACTCTACCAGTTACTTTATATTTAGAAACATGAAAAATGTCCCATTGGAAGTTTATATTATCAAAACACATTAGTTGTTGTTTTATTATTAAGTGGGTTGTGGCCGCCCACCCTTGCTTTCTGATTATAGTCCATATTTGATGGTGTAACATGCACGCAGCTGTTGGCTGTACAGTGGGTATTGGCAAATTTTGCAGAAGAGGATATTATGTTTATTATGTAAACACTGTTTATAAAAGTGTAAGTTAGTGATTTTAACAAATGAACTCTCGGAGATTCACAGTGAGATGGTTTTAAAATGTAATATAACAGTTAAAAAAACACAATGATTTATGGTTTATTGTCTTTTATTTATATGTCTAAATGTGTGAATAATAGGCTTGAATGTAACACATTATAAAAGCGGATGTGGAGTAGTTTTCTTATTCCAGTCTGTAAACGTTAGAGATAATTTGATATATGGTATGCTGTAGCTGAATATAGATGTGTGATAATGATGTAAACCTGCCAACGGGATGTGACAACTGTTTACTCATCAAACACAGACTGTCCATAAACCTGCATCCGCTATTTGTATGAGCAAGCATGCCCTTTGCCTTACAGGCTGCACCAACCCGATTGCATGGACAAGACTTTGTTTCTGATACTGACAAATGTTAGAACTCTGAGTTTTATTGATGCATTAGAGCTGTTTGTATGTAAATCACTTAATTGCAAATCAAACTTTAGTGCTGAAAAAAAAACCCATAAAAAATATGAAAATATGCATTTTCCCCTTGCTAATGAATGTTTTCAAGATAGTGAGCTGTACTATATGTGCTTTTGACTTTGGTAATGGCTAAAAAAAAAAAAAAGCTGTATGAGTTCTCAAAGGTGCACTACCTTTCCTTGTATGTGTTGTATTTAGGTTCAGCACAGATATGATATTACAGCAAATATCACAGGAGCAGGTGTTGAATGAAGTATTAATTTATTTATTAAAAATATACTTTGGCTGTAATCATAACACTTTAGTACATTGTGACATACATTTTACATTTAAGTACTATTACAAATCATTATTTAACACAAAATATAGTATCATACAAAAAAATTAAATAAAATAAAGGTATGATTATTTCTTTTAAATGAGACAGAATTTCAGTTCTGACTCATTTTCACAATTAACAGGTTTACAGAAATTCCTGAATTTGTATACTGTCTGGATGTTCTGCAAGTATACAACTTTCTGTTTTGTCCTTACATATTTAACCTGTGACCACCTGAGTTAAAAGTCAAACAAAATTTGCTCCAAAAATACAGTAGAGTAATAAAGTGCTTACAAAGTTATGTTACAATGGCACCTCAATGTCGCATTGAGCTTGTGGACAGGAAGTGCTTACAAGACAATATAAAAAAAAATAAAATAAAACAAGACAAAAAACTCCATTGTTGAAGCAGATTTCTGAAGATTCAAACAGTAAAGCCATGACACAGTGGTGAAACATGTTTGTGGAATATTTGGGCAGAAATGCGATGAAAGATCTTTGTTTTAATTTTCTGGCAAAACCAAATGTTGCCTGTGTATCAAGAACATGCTGTACTGTTTACCAGTTCAGTAAGATTGAACCCACAAGAAAAAACATCTACCACCAAGAGCAGAAAAAAGGTCTTTGTCTTCCTTATTGTTTTCTGTAAATATAGTATGTATAAAGAGAAAAGGCCTGGACACATGTCAAACATGTTTTATCGTTAACAGTACGGCCCGATGTGAATATTTATGATGTGATAGTGGTTGTCCAGGATTTTATTACTATTCTATTGTTCTTAGAGTTATGGGCTGTAGATGTTCTATTTCTTTCATATGGGGATTTCCATATAAAGAAAATAAAATGGCAATGACTAACAATAGGACTATAAGTTGTTGATATTATGTTTGCCTTTTGTATGCAAAAGAAGCAGACAACAATGGTTTCATTTCAATATAATACAAGTGATATATTTCTTGAATCCCAAAATGTTTCATAGATCATCTTGAAAGCATCTACATTGACATCACCCCAAAGGACTTTAGACTTTGATAGGTATTATGCCAACGTGCAACAGCACATGCCCAGTGGCCAGCCTACTTCACAGACCTTCACATTTCCTGACACTGTGGCAATAGCTAAATGTTTGCTCATGCAGCTAAGAAATGACCTTGAGTTCATATGGTGTCAGAACTGCCGTTACCCAACTGATTAGCAGGGCTGTGTAAATAATACAGTCACGATGCTGATCCGACACATTTCAGCGTCGGCCACACTCAAACATGACTCAGGCATATTTGACCAGTTAAAATGGATTTCACAGGTTGGATGTAATGTGAACAAAAGTCACGAGTATCAGAATGGGAATCCAAACTGTCCACATGAAAAGACTCAAAGTGAATGGTGTAGCATGAAAACAGTATTACATTATATATAATGTCCCAGTTGCACTCATTACTGTCACTTAAAGACAAAAGAAGGCACACTTTAAATCAAGGACCTCCTCATTATTTCAAAAGGCCTTGTTTTAAAATGGCTAAAAAAAAAAAAATGGCAGCGTTTCTGGCTTAAATTATGAAAAGATGTGGAATACACAGAGAAAAATAACAGTTCTGCGCCAGAAAATATGCTTGCATTTTGCATAGTGCATGTGAAAAAGCATTAGAAGACACTGAAATGCAGCAGTTCTGCTCCCAATTTACTGACATCCATAAAATGTATTACTGCATCTTTGAACTGAATCTCAGCCGCAATAGAGTAAAATGCAAAATAAATAATATACATGACAAAAAAAAAAAAAAAAAAAGCTAAAATGCACAATAAAGTGAAGGCTTCATGTTAATCTTTTTGCATTCAGTGAGGGTTGTAAACTTTAAAAAAACTATCATTGACTCTTGAATCAACCCAGACCAGATTTAGTTGTTTACATTTTTACCATTTACTCAAATGTAACGGCTTTTGTACCACATCTTGTTTTTGTGTTATCGTTTAATTTATGCCTCTGACACACTGTACAGGCAAAGGCTGATGAACGCAGTCGCCTCTAGGCACTGGGGTTGAAAAGAATGAGTTTTTCCTTTCCTTCTGCTCTGAATATACCACACAAAATTAAAAAAGGAATTTAAAAATATTTTGGTGTTTTAACTTTTTTTTTTTTTTTTTTTAATTGTGTGGGAAAATTCAAGACGTTATTTGTGACATTACAGTGATATTTCATGGCCATGTAAACCAACACATTCTGTGTCTGTTTCAACACACCTACATCTAATTTGAGACGGAGCAAACTACAGAAAGGATTAATAAAAAACTAGTTGTTTTGGAAGCATATATGAAATGATATTAAACATCCAGCATTTAGATGTAAAATAATGTATCATTTTCTGGTCTCATTTTGTTGCAAGACACAGAAAAACACTGAAATTTATCTCAAGTCAATGCATATATTTGTATGTATGTTTATATCTGCCCATCTACAATCTATAGATATTTGCATTTATCCATATTTAGAGTACACACCCTGTTTTTATGTGCATCCACAGGACTCTACTATCATGTCAGGGACGTCTGTTTTTACGATGCTGTGCTGTGAGTTGAAGTACACCATGGACAGAGGTCTACGCTCAGTGGGGACACAACATGAAGATGCTGCTGTGTTGATGCCGTTCACTTTGAGCTGACTGAAGACAGTGGCATGGAATGATGATGCGATACCTGGAGAACCAGCCAGATGCTGTGGACATTGTCCCATGCAATAGTTCATATGGTAGCCCTCAGGTGCAATGATCCAGTCGTGCCACTGGATATCCTTAAACTTGATGTAGAAGTCTCTCTTGCAACACACGGTCACGTCGTCACCACAACGCAATGAGCGCTTTCTGATAGAGTGTTTGGAGTGGTCGTCACGGAGGCGCACCTGAGCCACTAGGAACGGTTGGTAAGGGGTGTCAGCGCTGCCGTGGAGGGAGCACAGATTCTTGCCATTTTCTTCACAGCTGACCTCAAAGTGAAGCCGGTGTTGGCCACCATCCAAAAAAGCCTGCAGGATGCGAGTGGTTGGGAATGTGTGCCAGTTACTCTCCTGGACCTCCAACATCTTTTCGATCACCAGAGAACGATTAGAGCCCAACTGGTCATTTTCTGCAGAAAGGAAAACTCTGGCAGCAAGGCGGGAGTTCCTGTAAGGATCCTCAGATGAACGCACATAAATCCACAAAGACGACTGCAGGACCTGGATACTCTGGCCATGTTCCTGCAGAAACTGGAAGGCAAGGTGGAGGCTGGCATCCTCACTGGTCTTTGTCTCATCTGAACGAATGACAGTTCAAAAAACACAATGATCAGTTAGTTCTAAAAGTGTAACCTGTTCACACAAGTAAAGCTGAATTCAGCTGAACACGACCTTGTAAGACACAGTTTCATAATTATATAATAAGTGGTCAAATCAAATAGTGGACAAGTCAAACATCAAATTTCTTAGCAACTATATATCTTTGGAATAGACAGTGTTATATGTTAAAGATCCTCTCCACTCATTTTAGAAGGTATAATAAAAACACTTCAGGTGAAAAATATTCTAATGTCTTTGTTCCACAAAAATATTTAGTGTCATTATTAATTGTTATACTGACATTTTATCTGCTTCTCCTCATTGAAATACAAAAACTTCAATAAATGTTCATTTTGAACTTTAATGTCTAGAAACAAGATGTGTCTTCATTACCTAAAAATCATATTTTGGTGACTGAACAGTAGTGGTTTCAAGTTTTCATACCGCACTTGTAAAAGTTGAATATTAGCTCAAAATCGACATCAGAATATTAACAATATCATAAACCCTGCTCAAAAATGTATCTGTAAAACTCGTCCTTTTTCAGGTGTGAAACACAAAGTTTTAAATCAGAATAAAAACAGACTTCATTTTGTGGAAGGAGATTTTAACTTATTATTTTTAAAAAAAGAATTGCATCCACACAATACTTATAATTAATATCAAATATGTTAAATTGTAAATTATATTTTTGTGGAACAACGATTACGCAGGCGGAGACTTCACATATAAACATTTTACGCACACAAAATATACTGTGTTTATAAAAGTTCTCACAATATTAATGGCGTAAAACAAACTTACTTATGTCTGCAAAGCTCACTATTTCATAGCCTTGGTCTTTGGTTGGTATATTGTTGTTAAGTTCAAGAGTCCCATCCTGCCTGACGCGCCCTGCGTGCAGTTTGCGCAGCGCATTGAGGAGCGCCACTCGTGGCACCGTCTGAGTGATGTTTGGTCTCTCTTTCAGATGAAGTTTCTCCAGAAGTTGCTGCTTGGCGAATTCGACCATCAGCGTCTCCTCTGCATCTTTGTCCGTCCCCTGTAAGCCACAGGACGCACAGCCTGGGGAGCCACTGACAAACACACTCAACAAATGTGTCACAATTAAAAACGCTGAATAGAAAGAAAGTGTCATCCTCGCCTCCGGCGTAAAACGATGCATTTTGGTGATCGACGTGCGTAAAAGTTCAAATAAAGACGTTAAAATGTCTTTTCCTGTCTTGGGTTGTTCGTTGGACAGGTGTCCCAAAAAGTGATCAGAGGTTCTTTCTAGCAGCTGGACACCGTGAAGCAGGAGTTGAGAGAAAGGAGTGGTGTTTCACCCTCCTGATGGTGAAGATATCTGGGGTAATCCACCAAAACTGGTGACACGTTGGAGGGATGCACCAATGAGCGCATCGGGGCACAGAGGAAATTACTGGCAACGCATCTGTCTGTCCTGCTCTCACACACAACAACAGACACATTCACATAACACACGCAACAAGCACTTGGATTACTGACTCATTATAATAACACAATGAATTTACGACTGACGACATCAGCACAGTCTAGGTTAGACCTGATTCTTCTTATTGGTACACACCAACAACAGCCACTTTATTCAGTTTTATGATAAATTGGATTTGATGGAACCGTAACCTACTTGTATCCAACAGGTTGCGCTCTGTGCCACGCAGCGGCACACGGTATTTGCCATCACTCGTGTCGATCAAAGTTGAAATCGCGTGGCCTTTAACCCAGTTACTGGGCCTGACGAGATTCACAGCCACAATAAGTGAACTGTTGAAAACGTGCAAAAGTGCTTAAGGCTGTGAGGTGGGGACACCAGTGCGGTATTTGGAACACGTTCCGTCATGTTTCTGCAAGGTGGCATATTACTGGAGGATGTGTACCGTGAAAGACAGACAGACGGAGAATATTGGCTCTGTGTCATGCCAAGTCTTGTCCATATGAGTCCTCACACTTTATTCATAAAATCCCAAAATAGATGAGTTCATCACAGGTGTGGTGTCTTATGAGTTACTCTAATAATCACCGTAGCACAGGCCCAAGTACTTTCACTGTGACTTGGCAGAAATAGTGCACAGTATCTGACGCACACTCCATGAGCTGTTTTAATGCAGGAAAGGTTGGTGTAATACATTGTAGAGTCCAGAGTTTTCTAAATTGTGACAAAGGTCAGGTGCGTAGCCCCCACCCTTTTTTTTTTTTTTTTTTTTTTTTACTAAATGCAATTTTACGTGTTTGCTGTTTATTTATTTAAACAACGAACTGTCTTTAAAAAAACAACAAAACAAAACAATTTATGTATATCAGCAGTACATCCAAAACAAGCTTTTTCTCAAAACTTAGTCAGTAGGTAAGTGCCTTTACTTATAAAGGACTATTGCATCTCAGTACTCTGAGGCTTCCATTACTTCCATTATACACATCTTTGTATTACTATTCTCTTAGACTTAGTGGAAATTACTTTTTAAGACTATTCATTACAGGGGTTTGACACAATTACTCCAACAACATGCTGTAAACTGTATTCAGTTGTGATAAAGGCCAAAAATCCTAAGGCTTTGAAATTATCTGTTCATCTCAATGTGCACAATTACTTTTAACATTAATAAAATAGCATCCATTCTGCTGCTTACTCCTGTGGAACCAGTTTCATCTATTGAACATACTGTATACAAACACATAAAGACTTTAATGAACCTCCTGCGATGGTACAGTATCATCTACACACATAAAAACAATTCTATTACAGTTTATTGATTTGATTCATGCAGCAATAACAACAGCAGAGTATTGTCCACAACTAATTCAGCTACACATTATTTAAAGTGTTATTACTGTTGGTATGAAATGGCTTAAATCTCTCAAAAAAATGTTTTCAAAATTGTGTTACTTGACTAAAATGCATTGTAACTCATATATATCTAATATTTCTAATTCAGGACCTTGTACTGTTTCTAATTAGTGGTATTTCTTCCTAAATAATAATTGCAGTATTTTACTTAAAGAAAGAATCTGAGTTCTTTCTCCATCTCTGGTATTGATAATATTGATATATAATATATGCAGTTTTTTGTTTGTTTGTTTCTTTCCTCCATAAGGTTTGATGGGTGATAAGGTGTCAGGACCTCATCACAACAGCACTTGTCTGCCCACGTGTGGAGGGTAGTAAGAACTGCGCATACTCTCCTATAGGCACAAGAGGTTACAAATACAACTCTGGAAAAAGTAAAAGACTTCTGCAATTTCTTGTGAAAACAGCCTGTCTCCATGTATGACAGCCATTCCATTCCTGTGTCTGTTGAATTCCAACATAATCACACCTTATTCTACTTGAACACCTGATCAATGTCGTATTTAAGAAGGAGATGTATAAACACCACTACTGTAGATATCAATATCTTCCTTCAACAGACAAAAACAGTGGTATAAGTGCCGCAAAAGTAATTGGAATCCATAAATAACTATTGAAAACTACTGGATCTCTGCTTTGACAATGTTCCCAGTGTTCTGAGGACTACTTTTTCTATCAGTTCAATGCTCCTGGCCTCAGCAGGGCAATAAAGGTGAGGATGAGGGACCGCCAGATGAAGACCCTGTCATGTCCAGCCCAATCTCCTGACCTGAACCCACTTTGAAAAATTCTGGAGGAAGAGGTATGGTCACAAACCCATGCAACATTACTGAGCTTCCTGAATTTCTCTGCCCAGAGCTTATAAAGTCATCCAACAATAATGGAGGAGAGCCAAGACACATGAAAGCTGTCATTGAAAATTACAGTTATCCCACCAAATATTGATGTCTGAAAATTTCCCAAGTTCCAACATTAATATTTTGTTGTTTAGAAATCAGTATGAACTGGTTTTCTTTGCATTATATGACATCTGAAAACACCTGCATTTTTTTTTTTTTTTTTGTTATTTTGACCATATGTCATGTTCTGCAAATACATGTTTTAAGTAATATTCATTTGAAATTTGGGAGAAATGTTGGTAGTTTAGAGCAGTGGTTCTCAAATGGGGTTAAATGTAATCCTGGGTGTACTTGAAAGTATGCCAGGGGGTTCGTGGGATTTTTAAAAATATATATATATAAAAAATACCAACAATTAAAAAATCCTTTACAAAATATGATTGTAAATTCATAAACTCAACTTCATATCAAGTGCTTTTCCATTTCATTACCATAAACCCAGAATTTCCCTGTCAATCAACTATCAGTGTTACAAACAATGGAGTCTTGGTTAAAGCATAGCAGTAATGCAGCTGAAAACAGGTAGGACAAGGTGCCAAAGAAGACAAAACCACAGCCAGCAAAATTCACACAGTGTTTTCCGAGGAATATGTGTTAATGGGATTTACGGCTGTATTTCCCTCCAAGGCAATGTGTGTTTTCTGTAAGGAAATGTTAGCTAACAGTAGTATGAAACTGGCACATCTTCAGCAGCATTTCCAGACAAAACATGTTGTTGGTAAGCCACCTTTTTTTAAAGAGGAAACTAAATAAATTTAAGCCATCTCAAGACATGATGCAGAAGGCCTCCGTAACATCAGCCAAAGCCCTGGACACTTCTTATGTGGTGTCTTTGTTCATTGCTAAAGTTAAATAGTCATTCACTAATCGCTGAAGAGCTGCTCCTTGCAGCTGCTTACAGTGCTGGCTGAGACTATTCTGGACAAAACCCAGTTGTGAAACTAAAGACTGTGCCCAACACCTGAACCATACCCGAATGAAAATAAATCATGTTTATTACCATGAAAGTAGGCAAGTGAAATGATGAAGTTCGGTAGCCAGTCAGTCCAGTCAATTCTGAATTTAAATAATGTTTCGTAGGCCTATAGTAGGCAATAGCTGTACCATGAGCACACACGGTATTGAACTAAAAATAACATTAGGTTACCTTGCGCAAAAAGTACTGAAGATAAATTGGCCTACCTGTACTGTCCTTTTGGATCTGATCACTCACTCGACAGGAATTCCTACAAGTGGAATGTGTGTTTGGTTAGGTGTTTAATGTTACTGTGTAAGAAAAGAATATCATCCACAGTTGATGGTCTCAGCTGACTTCTTCTCTCCTGTATGACATATCCAGCACATGAAAAATCTCGGTCACTTGCGGCACTTGAGGCTGGGATAGTGAGAACAGACCTCGCAATTTTAGCAATATTGGGAAAGAAACGCTCGTGCTCGCACCACCAAATCAGGACATCAAACCAGTCATCTTTTGGAGTTTTGTAATCTATGTATGCAGCCACTTAATCCTGATACCGCTGGGCCTCATCACTGGAATCCTTGTCTGACAATGTGTCAGCTGTCACTCGGGGTCGCTTCTCGGGAGGAGGACATTGGCACTGTTCATGACTTTCATGCCTATCCTTGAGCTCTGTAATGAATGAAAAATGAAATGAAAAAATGTGTTAAAATGCATATCCATTTGTGTTATGTGCTTCCTTTGCGCTGTGTTTATTTCACATTAACCTTTTACAAGGCGACATCGTCATTGCCACATCGTTACTGTCGGCAAGTAACTTCATGCTTTTCAGTTTGGGATGGAGAAACCTTGCAAGTCTGTGTAAAGGATGGACATTGAACTTTTCCTGCAGAATACCGAGCTATTTCTCTTTCAGTGAGGAAATGGTCGTGCTATCAGTAGAAGAGGGTTGCAAGTGGCATCTGATGAGCTAAAACCAAACAATTGTTAGGTGAAGGGTTGGGGTTTTCGATACATCTAAAGATTTGGTAGCCTCCTTAAGTTGCCCCAACAACACCATGTTGTCAGTGAGGGACTCCTTATCCAAGCTTTCTAGGTGGTCGACCTTTCCTCGCTCTTTCAGAAGAGTGCAGATGTCTTCATGTTGACAGCTGATCGACTCTAGCATTGTATGTAGGGAATGCCAGCGTGTCTCCACCGAAACTTTAAGTATTTTTTTTTTCAGGCAAGCCTGGAGATTGGACTGCTTGAAATACGTTACTAGTGACTTAGCTGAGTCAATCAGAGTGGTTAACACTCACATCACTATGAGATCACTATGAGGCACATACTGAGGAAATGAAACTAAAGTCTGAAAACATTCTGCCCTTTTCTGGTTAGCTCTTGACCATATCTTCCTCCTGAGAGAGTCTGTTGAAGTTAGTGGACAGAACCGTGTTAAGTATGTAGGCAGCGCAGCTCAGTCTTGTCACAGAATGGAAGGCTGCAACTATATTTGCACCCCTGTCTGTCACATAGATCAATTTGAAGTAGAATTCATCAATGCAAAACCTCTGTAATGCACTGGCAATGGCTGGTTTGATATTGTCTGCCATTTTATGCAGTGAGTTGTTAAACTCTGAAGTAAAGAACATAGTGCAGAGTGACACAGATAGCCAGTTTTTGTGTAGTCATCTGTCCACATATCTAAAGTACCTGCACCATTGTGCTCTGACAATTGCATTTTGAGTTCCGGGATTGTTTGTTGATGAATCTGCTCCGTATATCAGTTTCACTCTACAAGAAACTGTGGTAGGGTCAGCCAGCAGTTGTTTAGCATCAACACAGCCAGCTTGTGCACCAACACCAATCAGCCCCTGTGCTAGAGATGGGCCTGTCCTCCAGAGTGACATCCAGTCTTCTCTAGTGGTAGTCGACCATCACACTGCTTACCTTTCGACCTCAAACAAGTCGGTGTCCAGCCAGGACCCCTCCTCTTTTAGCCCCACTCCAGAGAACCTGTCAGGGGCTGTGTTTGACTCCCTTGGGCTCACATCCAGACCAGGTACCATCCCTGCTCCCAGCCCCAGGATTGAGATCACTCCATTGGGTGATTCTTTCAGCTCCCAGACCCATGACCGGAACCCCAGTTCCAAAAGCCTACAGGGAGTGTGTGAGTCCTGCCAGCAGTAACTCCTCCACAGGCTGGCCAGCAGAAGCATACTCTCCCCAGACTTCACCCTGTGTCTCCCCCTCAAATGCTGCTGGATGTGGTGTGGGGTTGTCTGCTTTAGACCTCTGCCCAGGCCTCCTGGGTATCCACACTTCCTATGCCCACTCCTCCCCAGGAACCTCACCCCATAACAGCATCACAGACGATATATTCCTCGACGCCCACCAATGCATCTCCTCACCACAAGGTAAATGCACTTATGACCAGGTTTACTCCTGTCAGGGGGCCATTCCTGTCAAGCAGTGCTCCTGAAGCACCAGCCCCATACCTTCACCACATGAGCAGCAGGGGTCCTATTATCTGCACCAGTTCGAGGCCCAAGGTGAGTTCCATCCCCAAGCTCAGGCCTCAAACCTGGTGCCAAAGGAGATGCTGAGCAGCCTCAGCAGCAGTGCTATAGTTTCTGCAGTGGCACATGGTGCACACAGGCAGGTCCAGAGACCAGACTGTGTGTATGGACACGGGTATGACTGGGCTCTGGAGCCAGAGAGGACAGCTAGACCTGTACCAGAGGTCAAGTCTGAAGCCTTCTACGTACATGTTACCCCGTCCATGGCCTCATCCTCATACAGCTTTTGGATATGTTTTCTTCTCTTTCTGAGCTTGACATGAATGATAATGACTCATATAGTTTAGGTATTTGCTGATTATCAAAGACAGTGAATTCTCAGATACTTTGACTAATCTGGAACGCCAGTAATAGTCTATAAATACTGTCACGTGGAAAGAGAATTTAATGACTTTGACTTAGTACCCTTTAAAAACTGATCAGAAATGTTGTTGAAATACCAGAGAATTTAATTTTCTTAAAATCATTTTAAAACAGTTTTGAGTTGAAGTTGAGATTTGACATCAGCATTTAAAATTTTCCTGCAAATGTACATGCATATATTGGTTCCAACGCTCAGTTATCCATCTTTAATCAATGATAACCAACATGATCCTAGATATGGTTTGTCATCCTGTTGATTTCAGCCTTTTCTTTCCTTTCTGCTGTCATTTTGCAGTCTTCCCATGACTCCACTTCGGTCATTAGAGTGGCCCCTACCCTGTCAGTCTGGTCAGTACCAGCTTCTAAATCCAGCAGCAGCCCAGGTCTCACCACAGAGCTCACTATGAGACAGAAGGCAGCAGGGCAGCTGTCAAGACACCTAATGGTGGGCATCCTGAGGTTCAGGTGCATTATTTGCTCCATGTTTGGAAATTGTCAGAGTGTGTGTGGATGTGTGAAAGCATGGAGGGAAAGGATGCACGAAAGATATTTAATTCAGTCAAGCCAATATTTGTCCATGTGGTGCAATTGTTTCTGCCATTGTCATTCTCCAAAGGAATAGTTGACAACACTTTATTAGGATAATTAAAATTTTAATACTTCAATATTGAAAAGTCCAGATTGTAAGATTTGTTTTCATTATGTTGGTTCCCAAAAATGGGGTCTATTGTGTTCTTGTTACCTCAGAATGAACTGTTTCAACAGAGAGAGTTGGTCACATTCATTTTTTTTTTTTTTTATCTTTATAGCAGGCATCCAGGATCCAGATGCATTACCGTCACCTACTGTACTTGAATATGGCTCAGAGTTACACAGACCACACACGCAACAGTTTCTCCGATGCTGTTCGTTCCTTCCGTGTCGTCTGCTCAGAGTTGCTGAAAACTCGCTCGTTGCGTGTTTTCTCATCTGAATTTTTACCTCCACCACCAAAGACTGAATCTACGTGGTGTAGTTTTGTTCTGTCATCATGTGGATTCATGTATCACTGTTTACTGTCTACTTCCGCATCTGATTTTTGTAAAACGGGTCACAGAGAAAACTGTCTGACCAATCAGTGGTCTGCGCTGGTTCTACGTCACCACGTAGCGGAAATGCGCAGTACGGACGCAGCCAGATTGCTCATACTTTGACATTGTTCAATAGAGTAACTGCAAATAAATACTGTTTTAATGGACTGAAATGTTGACAAGAGCTTTCATAAATTCCTATGCTGCAGTATTTGTAGAGATTATTCAAGTGTTCTCTAATATCCACCATAAATGCAAGGTCCTGCAGCCTTTCTGTAGATCAGAATGCCATCTTGTTTTCTCCAAAAACTGTCCAATTTCCTCTTGCAGATCAAAGAAACGCTTCATCACAGCACACTGGTTTAACTTTTATTTCTGTGTGGTACAGCAGGCCATAGGTAATGTTTTTAACACTGAGAATGTTGTCAAACTGAAAGTGATTCAGACATCTAACCTGGATGAAATGAACAGTTTGGTCTCACACTTCCATGACGGGATCCATTTTTAATGACTTCTGCTAATGCAAAATACAGTGAAAAGTCAAAAAATGCCATTCTCCATTTATGTCCTGTATGTCCTCTATGAATTTCACAACACCTGTTTTTTTTTTTTTTTTTTTTCTCAATTTTTGTCAGTGCACCATCTGTATCCAGATTAACAACACAGGCCCAGTCCAGTCAGACCCTGTCCAGTGCTCCAATGAAAGAACTGAAAGCTGCTATTGTATTGTCCGTCATAGACACAAACTCATGGAACTCCTCTGCAACAGTCACTGAGCCTGTTCCATAAAAAGCCAATAATTGGGAGTAATCAGATAATAGTAACAATCAGCATAGTAACAATTCTGCTTTTATTTTTTATCTACATATATTTTAAAAGTGACTCTTTATATTAGGTGTGTGTGCCTTAAGCTGAGAGCTGCTAAACAAAATTTCATTATGCCTTGCATAATGACAATAAAGGTTCTTGATCAGGTCTGACATGTTTACATGCACTTCAGAAATGTGATAATCATGCATAAACATGTAAACTGGTTTACATCTCTCAACCCATTATTGGATAGTGATAACTCAAACTCCCGGTTATTCTCATTTACTCACATTAATGACTACATCATTTCTGTTTTCTATGGTTTAATTGTTTCTACATATGCTCAGATATAAAAGAATAAAATAGATCTGATTATTTAGGGAGAAATCCAGGCCTATTAATTTGATTTCTCATAATCAGTTTACTGCTGTTATCTGATAATGCATATCACATTATGCTTTACATGATCACTTGAATAATCTGATGACTCCAGAAATCAGATAATGATCACATTTTTAGTATGCAATGTAAACAGACTCAATGTCTCATCATCTCCACTGGGAGATATGGGCAGATGAGCAACATGTGTTATGTCAGTATTCTCATGCTGTTTTGCTCTATTTGGCTGTCCAAATCTGCTGAAAGATCTGAAATTCTATTTACTATCCTATCTATTTATTGTCAGGCTAATGATGGCAAAAGACTGCTTATGATTTCTACAGCTTTCAGCAAGCATATCTTCACGAATCTACCCTCACAGTATGGCTTGGATGCATGATTTTATTCTGCTTGCGATAAGGTAGCTGGCTTTCACTGATGCATCACTGGTCTCTTTTCTACGGGTAAAAACAAACACCTCTGACTGCAGCAACAGTGTCACGTTCTTCTCTTTGGACTTAAGCAGGTGAAGTGAATCAAATGTGCATTGCTGCCATCTGCTGTTTATTTATGGGTGTCAGTGTTGTACTGTATTATGTCCACTATTCTTACTACAGCAGTGCGACTCCAGTGGACAAATCACGGAATAGCAGTTATTTTAATGGCAAAATAGCTGTAAATGTCTTGTGCATTTTATTTTTTTTTTGCATTTCACGAATTCATTTTGCAGGACGAATTGGCACAGGTTTTGGCTCACTGGACATGTGTTTGACACCACTGTTGTAAACACGTTTTTGAAACACGCTATAGTTTACTTTGCAAAACCACACAGTTGGCTTGTACATAAAGCTATTAGCCAAGAAATTCGACTGTTTAGTCTTCTGATATTTAACACTGATTTACTTTATGGTATTCAATAGTATGATTCAGTCAACTTTATATATAACGGAAGTGAATGGAAAAGTAAAGTTGTAAAATTAAATCCTCAGCAGGGTGTTTGCTCCTTATCCAAATAAAAATTCCAGACTTTTTCAAAACAGCATTTTTTTTTAAATCCCCAAGACTACTTTTATACATGCGTGCCTACTTTTTTTTGGTTGAGATTGTACCTGTTGTGTGTCTTAGAAAAGTTATTTTTAATGAATGAATGAATAAATGAATGAATGATTGATTGATTGAATGAATGAATATTTCACAGTGAAATATTTTCGAAACACGTGAAAACCACAAAGATGCATGAATATCACACAAACAATTTTCACTAGAATAGTCCAGTACCGACAAATTACCAAATTATACCGTTTTTTTTTTTTTTTTTTACATGTTTTCCTTGTGTACTTCTTATCTTACAAGATTATATGCCTTTGTGTATACTCTAAAATTCAACTATTAGATAAACTTTTTTCCATACTTTAATAAGACTTAAACACAGAATTCCTAATTTTTCAAGATGTGGAAAACAGCGTTATCAAACTCACAACCCCTGAATACAACTGCAGGTAGTTGTATTATTAATTTCCTTTTTCTGCAGAGAGCCTCATGCCTTTTAAATGTGCTTTAACTTGTGGAGTAGGTTAAGAGTAGTATTTGTACTTTTACTTCGGCAACACGTTTGGATTGTCTATACTTCTTACAGCGCTGTAAATAACGCATCGTAAAACTAAAGATTGTTAGTGAAAATGTTGCTCCTGTCTAATAGTTTTACCAAAAGAGGAGCTTATCTAAACGAATATCAATAACTGCGCCTTCATTTGGTTCGCCCATGCACTACATATATTTTGTACATTTGTGGGCAGTAGGAGTTCGCCGGATCCTGAATGTCTCCCTGCGACTGTGAAGTACGCCGCTGACGTAAACTGTCGGTGAGGGGAAAAAAGTGACGCTGACACGCTCACACACACAAGCCAGAGCCGAGAAGGGGGAATAGCGTTTTGTTTCTTTTTTTCTTTAATTTATGTCCTTTTATTCTTTGGGCTTTTGTTGTTATTTAGCTGTATTCTTATAACGGATTCGATTACTTTGCTGATCAGCGCTTGCTATCTGTCCTTAATGTTAATGCCGCTCTTCCCTCACGCGGCGCTATTTTGACAGTCGGGGTCGCAGTGAACCAACTCAAGCTAGTAGCACCATTATATTAGCATCGGTAAGTCATTCGAAAGGCTAGCGAACCGTATCAGCTAGCATCTCCTATTTTAAGACCTGACAGTGTTGGGACAGTTTCATAACAAGGTACACGCAAGTGTAAACATATGCTACTTTGTTGGCTAACTAGCTGTCTTATAAACACTAGGTTTTAGTAACGTTTGGTAGCTAGCGTACATTGACAAGAACAGGCTAGCTACTACGCTAACATTAGCTAGGTGGCTATAATGTTAGGTGCTGTAGGTGGCTAATTATACATGCCAAAGGAAGCAAGCTAGTCGTGAGCTAGCTATTGTTAGCGTGTCGGTAAGCTAATAATTTCAGCCAACTGCACAGCTTCGGCTCTGACCACACTGCCATCTGCTCTTTGCAGACACAACTTCAAGGATTCTCCACACAGACTCTCGACATACGGCCAACAAACGGTGAGCAAAGCCTTAAAATCATTTGAGATAACTTGAAAGCGATGATCCATGATTCTTAGATAAGAAACCCAACATTAAGCACCATCTTTAAAGTCCTTGTTCTCCATGTATGAAACGAGATGGCCATGCTAACGTTTGACTATTAATCCTGGCTTGGAGGTGAGTCTGAAACTTGTTGGTTGGTGTACGTGGTCATATAGTGATTATTTGGTTGAATTGCAATCAAACGGTTGAAGTTGAAACTACTCATTGCAGTCTTGTTTCCAGCACACCTTATCCACTGATAACATGGTGTTTTGAATGCCATTCGACCCTCGGTGGTGGTCATAAACTACAGCAGTGATTGAGCTGATGTTAACTGGATGCTAAAATCCTACAGTTTGCATTATTTATTTGAAGTAGTGATTTCAGAAACTGAACGCCAGTGAGGCCATTACAGTTGAGATCAGTCAGATTTCTCACAACTACATAATGGAAGTTTAATGTATATTTTAAGGTTATTTTGATCCACTATGCACTGGATTAACATCATATGAATCTACATCTTGGTCAGTATGCTGTAGTTCAAAACATAATGCAAGTAAGTGTCTAACTGAATTTATGATTCAATTCATACTTTGTTAAATTCAGTTAAATACTAATGAAATCTCTAATGTTTTGATGACAAATACTCCACAAATGGTCATTACCCTCAGAGTCTTAGCTTTTGGTCAAATTAGAAAACTTGAGCCAAAAATAGATAGCAAGACTGTTGTGTTAAACACGGTGGGATCACAGCACAGACTGTCAGAGCTGTAATTCAAACATCTGCTCTGGGAAAACGCCATGTGTGTCTGAAAATATAAATATTAATGTACTGGCACTGGGCAGCCGTAATGTTGAAGTTTGGCAAGTGATAGGCCAGGGAAGTCATTATCATCACATTTGATATTTAAATTATTTTTGAAAATATCACTATTAATCAGTCCTTTTCACAACTGTTCTGTATTAGACCAGTCAGGTTAAGGACGTATCATTGCAATGATTACACAATTTCTGTTTTTTTTTTTTTGTATTTTTTGTTTGGGATACCTTTTGATTGACTGGTGTAATAATAGCCCTTTCCTATACTTTTTTATAATAATATTTGTTGAATGTCTTTGAGTCTAGTTGGTGGTTTAAAGGCAGTATCATTGAGAAAGGGCCTATCCATAGTAGGATCTGTTGCAGGTGAGTCATTGAATCAACAGTCTGCTGTTGCTAAGGCCAGCAATGAAAAAAAAATCGTGTATCCAGCCTGTCTGTTAACATGTTTTTTCTTATGGCCTGCAACCTGCACATGTTGAAGTCCTATTACATATCAAACACCAAAGAATGAGGGACACTTAAAATACCAGGAAACTGAACTGGCTAAGTTTAAAAAGCCTTATATTCTTAAGAAGCACTTGGATTTCTAGACGGACTTCAAAACCACTGTTGTTCATTTTTGTGCTTTGCAGGACACATGACTATAAACAATTCTTTATTCATTCACTTGCCGAACATGTGACTTTTTGTGCTGAAGGTAGCCTATTTTTACCATATTCGCATGCTTGTTGCAATCAAATATTTATTCAAGATGAGATGGCCAATAGAAATGTTATTTAATACTGCATTTTTTGCCTGGTATAGTTTGAATTGCACACTTCTTATTCAATCCTAAATTATTGCTGTGCATTTGTCAGTCAGGTATCCATAACTGCTTCTGTCTCTGACTCTCTGTTTGCAGCAGCAGAAGAGTGGCTTTTTCTAGAGAGATTTGAAGAGCTATTTATAGATCTCTGCCAGAGCACCAAGCGTGGTGCTGTTGCTGCTGCTATCTCTCTCTCCTCTTAACCACTCCTGCTTCTGTTTCTCTGTTTCTTTTTATCTTTATTTTTCCTCCTCCTTTTCCTGTTCTGTTTTTTTTCCTTTTCATTTTCTGTGTTCTTTTTTATCTTGATGTCATTCACACTAACTGTTTCTCAATTCTCCGAGTCTGTATCTATCCTTCATTGCTTGCTTTGATGTAAATTATTGATCAGAGAGGAAGGCAGGCGACTGGTTGCGTGGCCACGTCTGGCCTCAAATTGAGTATAGCTGTCTGATTCTGTTGTTACCTTATTGTTTGAAGAGGGAAAAAAAATTACTGCCACATGTTAGAATAGGTTTATTTACCTTTTGCTTTGGTAAAAAGTAGGTACCCAATATAATGCTAAATCAAAAGTCAATAAAAAACTGGTTTTGTGAAAAGCAAGTTGTACTAAGGAAGGGCTGGTTTTAGCCCATTTTAACATATGCTGGCCTTGTAACCACTTTTTACAGTGGTCTTTAGTCGTATGCTGCTTGTAGGGTAAGGTGATCGTGTCCTCCATGAATGAGAACTTGGCTTGAAAATTTTGGTGGCAATCATATTTGCCATCCCCTTTAGACTAGGGATTTAGTCAAAATAAGGGTTGTAGAAATGTTACTTTTAAACCAGTAACCCTGTTTACGTCATGTGTACACCATAGGGGCAAAAGTATAGCTGGAAAAAAAAATGCAATTGAAAATCATTATTTCATTCAAACACTTATTCCAGCATAGCATATGTTGTGTACCACAGTGATATTCCAGTTGTGGATGTTTTCTCTAGCTGTAGGCACGTAGTTAGTAAATTCCCACCTACTTTTTTAACACCAAAATGTCTAACATCACACATAAGAATTTGAGCAGTAAGACCACTATTTTTTTTGTTTCATGTTTCATTAGAAAGGTCCCATCATTACTTTTATGAAGTTTAAAGGCTTGCTTTTTGTGCTGAGAGGAACTTGGAAAAACGAATCACTTTTAATCATAAACAATAAGAGTTAGAAAAACACAGTGTTAATTATAATGCAGGTTTATATTGCAATATTATCTGAAGCAATTTGTCACCAATCTTTAATTTGCACTTCAACTGTTATTTTGGTTATCAAGGTGTGATGTGTTGTAATGTCTTGTTGGCTTACTTTTTTAAGTGGTACTTGTGGTGCTAGCAAATTAAAACATTTAGTAGCACAAAGAAAAACTTGGTAGCACACACAGTTGGGCAGTTTAGTTAACGTGTTTATTAGCTAAATTAATTTGATACTGATCAGAAATTCTAACAATGTTGAACAACAATTAAACTAATACTTTTACCTTAAGTTGTCCTCCACCCGAACACAATAGGATGAATTTAAACATTTTAAATGTGTAAAACCAAAAGTACTGGCCTATATTTTTCAATGCACATCAGTGAACAGTGTGTGGTAGTCGGAATTGGGTATGGCTTATTGGCAAGAAACAATAATAATCAGTCCTGTAATTCAGGATAGATTTTACTCAACAAAAATGTTAAAAAAATAAAAATAAAAAGTTCTGCTTGACTAAACAATATAGTTCACTGTGCTTGAAAACTTTGGGGCTCATACTGTGAGAATGAGAGACACACACACATCTCTCACAAATTCAGACAGATGCCAACTGGGGCGCTGATAAGGGGGGTAAATGTGACAAATTCATGGGGCTCAGCATTTGTGGGGGGTCCAGTGGATACAGGCTAGAACTTGTGAAAATTTCTTAAGATCCATTGTATAAGAGATGCACAGAAGTCGGGAGTCGGATGTTGAAAGCATGTTAAGTTTTAGTTTCATTTTCACGGTAGTGTCATTGGCGTAATGTATGGACCACACCCATATATACATTGACATGGTTGCTGTGACATACTGGGGTAGAAACTACAGAAAAATACCTCTTCATTTTGCTTGAGGCTTCTTGTTTTTAGTTGTAATGTAAAACATGATTCAAATGTCACGCTTTCCTGGCACACAGCAGTGTGGGTGAGAATGTTTACCCAGAAATGTAGTTCTTTTGTATTCAGATTGAGAAGAACAGTACACACTTTAACTACAACTCCCATGAAACATTGTTACAGCGATTAATGAATAGGACAAGAGACAGTAATATAGCCTAGTTTTTACCTACTAATTTAGACATGATACCACCTCCTTCGCACTCGCCTTAGTGGATGCATATTTCTCATCGCACAGAATTATTTTTGGTAGCAAATGTGATGGGAATTATGGCACTGTACAGCCCTACCTTTATTGTTGCAGTTATAACCCATATTCAATAGTGGATAAATATGCTATGACATCTCTCCTTCATTGCTTTTCCTTTAACCTGGACTTTAAAGTAGCGTATGACTTTCATCTCAAATATTTTATTTCAAATTTGTAAACCCTGAGTGATAGCCTAATTATCATTAATCCTTTAGTCCTTTTTTTTTAAAAGATCAACTTCTATTGTTATTTCATTCATATTGCCGTGTCACCACTAGCCTATGGTTGAATGCATTGTGCGTCATTTCTGTGAAAAATGATGTCCTATTTCTCTTGCTTGAAGCTGTTTTCTGTAA